>VONZ01000247.1:600000-914389 GCA_012976165.1 Labeo catla
GGTACGCCCCAGCGAGTAAAGATCTCATCCTTGAGAATTCTGACAGTTTTTTGTGTCTTGGAATCTCTGAGGTGAAACATCTCCACCCACTTTGTGTAGTAATCAACTATCACGAGGAGGTAAGCATTTTGTTTCTTACTAAGTGGAAAAGGGCCCATCAAATCCACTCCTAAGGTGTGCCCTGGTTCCGACACCTGAGTGTTTTGCAGAAAGCCACTAGGTTTTGTGTTATCATGTTTATATTTCTGACAGATGTCACAACTCTTGACATATTGCCAGACATCTTTACGAACGGTCGGCCACCAAGCCAATTCCAGAAGCCTCAGCAGGGCCAAGATGTCCTCCCAGAGGGTTATCATGAAAGTAATGGAGGAAACCAGGTATTAACTCCTGGGGAACGACCAGTTGAAACTTGTCTCCATTATCCCTTACAGGTACTCTGCGATACCTAGTTAGTCATAACGTTTTCATTGGATTTTCCCATTTTGCCTCTCTTCTTAGGAAACAGTCAGCGATGGCTCTTTCCAACTTCTCCAAGCAGCTTCGGAAGTAATCTTCTAAGTCTGCTAAGCTAGCGTCCACCGCCCCCCTGAAGTTAGACTCCCGATTAAGTGTACTTTCTACAGATTGTTTGAATTCATGTTCGACTGATTGTACTTTTGTACCCAGGGCCAATAAATCCACCTTGAGTGTATCTATGTCTGGTTGCATTGTTTGTACAACATTCACGTTTACTGCACAACTTTCCTCATCACCAGTATCACCATCATCATCAACATCATCATTATCAGAAATATACAGTGAGCTTAACATTGATGTGATTTCAGCAGTTGGATTAGGTCTTGTAACAAACGGGCCTGCAGTAAATTCTGCAACAGGGGTTTGAGCTGAGCCATCCGTATCAGCTACATTCATACTTTTACTGGTGTTCATATTTACAATTGAAGGTTGAATATTTAGTAGCTACAAGTTAGCTACTACACACAATTCAAAGAATGTACTGCAGAACAAACAGGTTTGACAGCAAATAAGAGAGTCCACGTTGGAAGCAGGGGACAAAGTCCTGGTGCGGAATGTTGGCATCAGGGGGAAACAAAATTGCTGATAGATGGAGTGAAACAATATATATTTGTCAGGAGCCGGGCTAGAACTCGGGTCTCCCGCGCGGCGGCCCTGGGTTCTTTAGCTAAACGGCCATAAACCGTTTCCCATTCATTTTCAATGGTAGTGCTAAAACACTACGGATGCAATATACTTTCAGCCACTAACGCTCTCGTGGCGCACTTCCGTGTTTTGGCACCCGGGAAGTTTGAATTGACTCTATGCACGAACGCTGCTGACATCCAGAAATATTCATTAGTCAATTTGCAGATGACACCACCTTATTTTTAAGAAATGCTCCTCAAATACCTGTAGCTATTATATAAAAATTTTCTCTGAAGCTTCAGGTCTTAATCTAAACATAAGTAAATGTGAATTAATGTCTATTTAAGATTGTACAGCATCTACTATTTATAATATTCCAGTTAAATCTGAAATTACATATTTAGGCACTGTGATTACTAAAAACCACAGTAAAAGATGTACCTTGAACTTTGACCCGATTATAATAAAAGCCCAAAAAAGATTTAATGCATGGTTGCAGAGAGACTTGACCTTGAGAGGCAGAGTACTGCTTGCTAAGGCAGAGGGTATCTCCAGACATACATATGCTGCTCTCTCTCTATGTGGATAACAAAATTTGTAAATCAGTTGATAAAATTTTGTTTAATTTTGTCTGGAAAAACAAAATCCATTATATTAAGACGTCTGTACTAATGAACACGTATGAGTATGGCGGGTTACATTTCCTTGATTTCTCTTCTTTGAACAACACTTTCAAAATTAATTGGATCAGGCAGTTTTTGTGTAACCCAACCTCAATCTGGAATTTTATCCCCAATTATTTCTTTTCCAAATTAGGTGGTCTCCCTTTCCTATTGATCTGTAATTATAACATTGCTAAATCCCTTACAATTTATCTAAATTTCATAGACAGGCATTACTTGCATGGTTATTAATCTTTAAGCACAATTTCTCCCCTTACCGGTACTTCATCTGGAATAATCAAGTCATTGTATATAAGAGAAAACCTTTGTTTTTTAGTAATTGGTTTGAGAAAAACATTTTGATTGTTTCCCAGTTATTTAACTCTTAAGGTCTTATTTTAAGATTTTTTATGTAAATCTGATTTTCCTGTATGTTCAGAATTCTTCATGTTTGCCCGGTACAGAGACACGCACATAATAAGCGGTGTACGGAACCGCGTACGCAAGTTGCTTAACTTACCCGGACACGGACATTGAGTGACTGATTACGAGCATTAAGGTCTAGTGTTGCATCAGCTATTCTGACTGGAGAGTTCGCTTGATTGCTCGCATTATAAGGGCATTGTATGAGTGATGGACAAAGTATAGTGCTTTTTTGTTTAGTTTAGTGAGTTTTTATATAAGTTAATAAGTTTAGTGCTATTTGCATTTTCATACTGTTACGTTATATTTGTATTTGTTGCAGACAATATTACCAGTTTAACTTATTTATATTACCGCGAACTGTTTACCGCATGTGAGTTGCGCACTGTAATATGTGGCGCTGATCCTTTGAGGTGCAGAATGGCTATTGTTATAGCTTGTATTAGCAAAGGGGATACATTATAATGCTAAGTTATATTGTTTATTTTATTGTGACATGAAGAACCTTTCAGTGATTCAGTTTGTAATTATTTTACTCTTTGTTTTAGAAACCTTGCACATGTCCAACAAAGCAATCATTAAAGCTACATATAATTTCTACATGACTCCGGGTTCTTTAATAGGAACACTGTAGCGGTTAGCTCACCCCAAACCAGCATTAAACTCCTAATTCAGAACACTGTAACTCCCAAAGAATTCTCCATTGTCATGGACGCTATTCCTAAAGGAGCTGTTATGCTTTTAAGAGACTCTGTTAGATCACCCAGTACTTTACCTATTTCTCTAGACCCATTTGAAATCCCAGTAGGGAAACTATGCTTTTTGTCACATCCCTCATCACGCAACTATAAGATTAGATCTTTTTTTCAAAAGGAGCTTGTAACAACTTCATATGTTATGTCTTATTGGAAGAATGTTTTTGATCATATCGATTGGAAAAAAAGTATGGACTCTGCCTTTGAAATATATAATAACTAACAAGGTTAGAGAAGTCTCATTCAAATTGTTATACAGATTTTACCCAGCTAAAGTATTTTTTGAAAAAGTTTAAATCAGACATAGATACAAGTTGTTCATTTTGTGGTGACCCTAATGAAACTGATGTGCATATTTTCTGGGATTGTCCGCACACACAGCGATTTTGGATTGAATTCTCTAATATTATCAATCGCAATGTGCTCCAGGGTTTCTCTTTGCTTTTTAAGGAAGTACAGTTTGGCTTTTTTAATATACAAAAAGATAAAATTAACGAATGACGCCCCCTTTTTCTGTCCGGGTTAATTTTATTTTGCAGAAAAAACTAAAAAATACATAAAAATTTCTCATCTACTTGTTATACCTTCTTCACCTACTAAACCACTCTAACTTCTCCAAATTTTTAAGTTTTTCATCATTTTTCTGCTATCCGAAGTGCCAAAACATCATATGGGGCGACCGTCCAGCCTTGACTTTTGTTAGGACAACTGGTTTAAAAACACTTTAAATCAACTTAAATATATCCCTTTCCCTATTTGGCATAATTTCAAACATGTTTTACATCCATTGACAAAACTATAAAGCATTTGCACATATATTTCTATCATGATATTCAAACGAATGTTGTCCGAATTTTGTTGATTCTATCCATATCATCCGGGGCGACCATCAACAAACCACAATTTTGGGACTTTTATTTTGAAAAACATCTCAAGGATGGGATATTGCATCAGCCAGACACAAGTGAGGACCCCCTGGAAACAACTGTAAGGTAAATCAATCTCTCTCAAATAGTAAGAAAAAGCAGTTTTTTAACTGCTGTAATGTCGTAGTCACTTTTGGTCATCATGTGGGGCGACCACCCCAAAACTGTGAATTATAATTTTTTTCCCACAAATCTATATTTTGATGATAAATTTGATAGTGGCATGTCACTAGAAGAAGCTAGTTTGGTTTCTGAGGCTAACTGTTAGCCTGTTATACTTGAGTGAACTTGAAAACATCATATGGGGCGACCGAGTATCATGTGGGGCGACCACTGCTGAGTGTTTTAAATGATAGATATATGTCCTGTATTTGTAGTTTTCATATTCTATACACCAATTATATATATAGAGTTAATTGTTTAAGCATAATTATTTGTATATTTTATCTTTTTTTCTAAATTCAGCCATTTTCCATTCCTTTTATGGGGATAAACATAATTAACACAATCCTACAGGAAAAATGTAGAAAAAGAATGACATTCCATTTATGTGACACATACATGTATTAGTCATTTTAAACAAGTTTTAACCTATTTTACCTATTTCCTAGATGGCACGAATAACAAGCAAAGAGAAGACTGCTCGTTATAGACAGAAAGTCAACTCCGACCCTGCAGCAAGAGCAGAGTATCTTGCCAGGAAAAGAGAGAGGTAAAGAAAAAAGAGCTTCTGTAGCAGTGAGCTAGAGTCACTTGAGCTACAGAAAGTAGGAGACCAGGGTAGATCAAATAAACAGTTTAGACTGTATGCTACAATGAGCTATTAAACATTGTTCACCGAAACAGCTGTTCTCTAAAGAGAGTAGGTTCAGGATAAGGAGGAAAGAGCATAGGTGTAGAATGTTTATCTTGTTATTGATGAACAACTCTGTACACTATTGTTTTAGCTACCGAAGAAGAAAGCATGAGGGGAAGATTACATATGTGAAGTCAGATGAGTTATCAGAGAGGGAGAGGAATAATCTGAGAAACAAGTGGAAGGCTGCATCCAGAGGATACAGGGAGAGAAAAAATATGGAGAAGGCAATGTTGGATCTGACACCTCAATCCATAGAGAATACTCTGCCAGATCCAGCAGGTGTAGAAGCAGTGGAGGGGCAGCAAGAGAGTCCAGGGGGTGGTGTGGTGGTGGATGCTCCACCTCAAAATGAGGACTTCCATCCACAAATGTCCTCCACACCAGAGAGAGAAGATAGAGAAAAGAAAGCTGAGAAACGTTTTAAACGACTGCAGGCAGAGAAGCATGAATTAAGAAAGCTGAACATACACCTGAGGAAACAACTTGCAAAGATGAGAAAAGAAAAGGAAAGGGCCAGAAAAAGTGAGATGAGGGCAAAAGAACGGTTAAGACACATTGAGAGGGTCAAGCCAAAAGGGGGGAAAAACTGGCAAAAGAGAGAAAGCTGGCTGTTGTTAGTTTTCTGACTAGAGATGAGAATAGTCGACTTTTACCAGGGAAAAAAGATACCATCACAAAAAACAAAATAAAAGAACAGCGAAGAATTCTCACAAAGCCACTCACAGAGCTCCATGTGCTGTACAATAGTGAAATGAAGAAGAGCCTCCACCTATCTTATAGGCAGTTTGCTAGAAGACGCCCCTTCTATGTCACTGAGCCAAAAGCCAAGGATCGGGACACATGTGCATGCATGGACCACGAAAATGTCCACCTGCTCGCCAACAAGCTCTACAGCAGAGGGCTGTTGAAAACAAAAAGCATTTCTGAGCTGCTGGTTATGATAGTGTGTGATCCAAAAAATAAGGACTGTATGGACCGTGTTTGTGCCAAGTGCTGCTTTGAGGAGGTAGAATTCCCTGAGACAGAGAGCAGCTCAGAAGTCACCTGGGAGCAGTGGAAGAGGGTAACTTCCACAAATAGAGAGAGAATGTTTGGCAATGTGGTGAAACAGATCTATAATGGAACCATCAAGGAATTGATGGAGCTTTTCTCTCAGAAGTTAGAGTCCTTGGCGATACATCAGTTTAACTGGCTACACCAGGCAGAGCAGTTCCGCTACCTTAAACAAAACATCACAGAGTGTGAAGCTGTTCTGCATGTTGACTTCTCAGAGAATTATGCATGTAAGCTGAGCACAGAGGTTCAGGCATTTCACTTTGGAGGTAGCAGACAGCAAGCGACTATCCACACAGCAGTCCTGTACACTGTGCATGGAACAAAGTCCTATGCAACACTCTCTGACAGCCTGCGCCATGATGAGCGGGCGGTGTGGGCACATCTAGAGCCCATCTTAGGAGAGCTTCGTGAAACCTTCCCACAGATCACAACCCTCCACATTCAGAGTGATGGACCGGTTACACAGTACCGGAATAAAAACAACTTTTACCTCCTCAGTACTGTCCCTTTCCTTTCTGGGTTCACTAAGGTGACCTGGAATTTTTCAGAAAAGTCTCATGGGAAAGGGGCCCCAGATGGGATTGGTGGGGCAATAAAAAGAGAAGCAGATCGCTTTGTCCAACGAGGTGGTGAACTTCAGGCACCCCAGCAACTCTATGAGATGCTGAACACAAGATTAGGCTCAAGCATCACACACTATTGGGTAAACAGAGAAAGCATTGAAAAGTATGATGAGCTAATTCCTGACAACTTGGAGGCTGTGAAGGGCACCTTTAAAATACACCAGGTTTGGTCTTCCCAGCCTTCACAGATCACTCACAGGACTGTGTCATGCTTCTGTAGGAAAACAGAGAGGAGTCCATGCCCTTGTTACAAGCCTGTAACAGTAGACTTGAGAGTGAAACGCACTGTGTGCAACACTGAGAATCCACCAAGCTCTCCTCCTCAACAACCTAGGGAACAAGAAAATCTAGATCTTTGTGGCAAGTTTGTTATTGTCATTTATGATGAAAAGCCTTATGTTGGCCAAGTGCTTGAGGATGTGGGAGAAGAAGTGCAGGTCAATTGTATGCTACAATCTGGTGACAAAAACCTGTTCGTGTGGCCACAAACTGTAGATTTAATTTTCTACTACAGAAAAGATGTGCATGCTGTGATCTCAGAGCCTGAGCCAGCAACATCACGCTTCTCAAAGCTGACTCTCCAAGATTGGGTGAAGTTCAGAAATACCTCAGCTTAGAGAAATGCAAGTCGTGTTCATCACCGCCTTATGTGGCTAAATAGGTCCAGAAAAAGAAAGTTATTTTTTGTGATATTTGAATGTTGAAAGGTTAAGTGAGATGCAAGTAGTGTTCATCCCTGTCCAATGAATCAAAAAGGTTCCAAAAAAGAGATTCTTTACTCAGCTTCTTAAGTTCTTGAAGCATTTAATGTGTGTTGCAATAAAAATTATTAAATGTTAATGTCCTTCTGATTTGTTATATTTAAATGTTGAAATGTTATTTGAATAAAAAGAGTTACATTTTCTTTCGTCTTGAACTCTTTTGTGTACATTTTAACTAAAATTTTTATACCTGTGGTTTTCTTATCATTTGGGGCGACCATATGTCATGTGGGGTAACCAACAAATGGCAATAATTACACTAAATTCATAACCAAATATCCATCAATTTAGCCTCAAATATTAATCAGTGGTATGTTATTGCTGAATGTGTAATATCTGTATAAATGCTAATTCAGTTTTTTTGCTTTTGAAGTAAAAATCAGTGTTGTAACTGGATTACGAGGGAGACTCTGATATTATAGAATAAATTTGTGAAATAATGGTTTTCATAAAATGAAAGGGCACTAAAGTTTGTCTTTCTTCATCAGTTTATCTACTTACTGATATGTGTTCAACTAGTCTTAATGATACATAAAAATGTGAATTTTGAGATATATTACGGTCGCCCCAGATGACTTTTTTTAAGGCTATGTATCATTAACTCAAGTGTAAAAACACTAAAATGTCAAATTTTTTACTTTTCTTTTTAAAGGCATGTGTACACTACATTCCAAATGTTTGGAAAATGGCCAAACATATCCATATTTTTGGTATTTTAAAATTGGCCTATTCAAAAGTCTTATCCTTTATTTATAATTTTTTAAAAAAAAAAGAGGTTCAACAGTACATCCAAACTATTTTGATCATCCAAAAATCTTAAGGCTTCTAAAACAGTTAATTTATTTCATCTTTTTAATTTATATTGTTAAAGGTTTTGTTTTGTATTATTTATTTTATTATATACATGTATAATGCTGACATTTTTGTACTTTTATGCTTTGTACCTTGGCAATAAAAAAAAAAAATTAAAAAAAAAAAAAAAACGAACGCTGCTGACATATTTCCGGTAGAATCTTGGTCAGCCTATTACTTCCGCATAGCGCATTCTATAGCGAAGTATACTAGCGGCAAAACTCTTTCATAAGATTCATTTGACAGCGATTTATAATTTAAGTATTACATATAATATTATATAGTTATACATTATAGTAATTACCAGAATGGCCCATTAGTGAAAGCTTGGGCAAAGGATTAAAGACAAGATAACATTTGTTGGAGATTGATGATTTTAGATTTTTTTTTTTTTTTAATAAATAATATAAACATGTATATAAATTATTTTACAGGAAGTTTACAGGAATGTAAACTTTTAAATATAATAAACATTGGACAAATTCAATACATTACTGTAAACATGTAAATATAAATAACTTTGAACTTTTGCACTGCAGTACTGTAAACATGTAAATATATAAATAACTTTGAACATTTGCACTGCAGTATTGTAAACAAGTAAATATAAATAACTTTAAACATTTGTACTTCAGTAATGTAAACGTAAATATCAATAACTTTAAACATTTGCACTTCAGTAATGTAAACATATAAATAAAAATAATTTTGAACATTTGTACTGTATGTAAACGTAAATATAACTGAACATTTATAATACAGAAATGTAAATATGTAAATGTACAGTGATGTTGTGTAAATACAATATTAATGGGGTCATCGGACATACATATTTAGGCACTGTGATTACTAAAAACCACAGTGAAAGATGTACCTTGAACTTTGACCCGATTATAATATCGGATCATCGGATGCCCATTTTTTCACAAGTTGATATGATTCTTTATGGTCTTAATGAAAAGTCTCTAATATACTTTGATTAAAAATTCTCAATGGTTTTGTAAAACAACACCCTTTTACCTTGTCAAAATGAGCTCTGCAAAAATCATCTCATTCTAAGGGGTTGTTCCTTTAAATGCAAATGAGCTCTGCTCACCCCGCCCCTCTCTTCTCTCTGTGGAATGACAATCTTGTTTACATTAGCCGCATTTAGCCGCTAAACTTCCTAACTACCACGTTATAAGGAAAGGCGATCGCAAAGATTCATAAAAAACGCTTATACTCACTTCTGCTGTAAGTGAAGCTGGATCATGAATGATTTGCGCGAACATAGACGGATATATGTAGATCGGGAGGCACATTCCCATTCACAAACAAACGTAATCCACTGCATCTTCAGCTGCTCAGATGTCGGGAGTAAATGACGACCACTATGTTCATTATTACATCCAGCAACACAACACCTCAATCGCTCAATCGGAGATATTCTTGTCTAACTTACATCCCTGCTTTGGCATCGAAACAAGGAAAGTTGCTGGACTGTGACAGCTGGTCTGAGGTAAGGGTTCATGTCAATCAACTATCATGGGAGCAGCCTCTGTCGGTGTGACGCCACACTGACAGGCATCTGAGAATGGCTCAATTTGAAAAAGGGGATATTGTTTTTACAGATTAATTAAAAACCACTGCATGGATTTGTATCATTATAGGGTAGATTTGTACATACACTGCCAACACACATTAATGTTCAAATAACATGAAAAAGTGAACTTAGCATCCAATGACCCTTTTAAATGATTATTTGTCTTCTGTGTTTTTTTGTTTTGTTTTGTTTTGTTTGTTTGTTTGTGTGTGTGTTTTCTACACCTGTAGGCAATGAAATGAAAATAAATTGAAACCAAACCAGTCGATGGCAGCAAATGGCTGTTTGAATAAGTGAGTTCAACAGATTCGTTCAAACAGCTGATTCATTCAGAAACGAGGCAAGCAACTGTCTTTATGAATGTATTACTGAATCGCTGACTCACTGTTTCATTCAGTAACGAAACACCGCTGTGTTGCTCGGAGACACAAAACAGTTCTGCTGTGGAAACGCAGGCTGCACAAGCAACATCTAGCACATTACAGGTCGATCGGTGCATCTCTATTTAAGACGTTAACTTTGCTTAGCTAAAGTCTTGATTGTGTCCTCCTACTCTCAAACTATGCGGCTTCTCTAACTTCCTCATCGACCTGAAACATGTCGCCCTCAGGCAAATATCTCCTGTCAGCTGATCCTTACTAGTTAGTAACGTACATAAAGTAAAATCCAAAACGTATATTAATTAAAAAAAAAAAAAAAACACATAAGATGCAAACATAAAATGTAACTAACTAAATAAATAAATAAATAATTAAATAAAAATAATCCAAAGACATATATGAATTGTGAGAAACGGAGACAGAATCGATATTCGGATAACATTATAGCATGAGAATACTCACCCTCAAAATTGTCGATGTAACTCGAAATATATCATTTGGGTCCCGGAAAAAAAATATACCTGGGGGTCCCCTGGTTTTTCAATAAAAATGTAATACTTAAAACATAAAACTAGTGAAAATGGAAATGAAATTTGCATTTGAAATTTGGAAAGATTCGATTGCTGTGTTAAATTTAGACCTGCTCACGTTATATCAAATTTTATTTCTACACGTTTTTTGCGCATTATAACCAGTGATGGGAATAACGGCGTTATAAATAAACGGCGTTACTAACGGCGTTATTTTTTCAGTAACGAGTAATCAAACGAATTACTGTTTCCTACGTTACAACGCCGTTACCATTACTGCCAATAAAATACGGCGTTACTATCATTTATTATAATATTATTATAATTTTATTTTTCAGTTCATCTGAATGGATGCGCAGCGTACCTGTATTTGACGAGCTGTAAACTCTAGTGTGAAGGCACACGACTAGCCGTCACTTTGTCACACACCCAAAGAATGATACAGAGCGACAGAGTCTTATACCATGCAGAATTGACGCGCTACGTGTAAACGATATTCTTTGTTGTATTTTCCTCTCAAAACAACGGAGCTCCTTTGGAATACTTCAGCTTTTAAGAACTGCTGGTTTCTCCGGTAGTAGGCGGAACTAATGTGCAAACAGCAATCTCATTGGCTGGCGCTCACCTATTATCGTCCCTGTTTTGATTACAGCAAATCAGTTCGAGCGAACGCAGACAACGTGATTAATATTCACGAACCCAGCAGCTCATTAAACCTTAATGTGTTTAATATTGTTATTAATAGTAGAATTCGTGGTAGTAACAAGACGTTCATAGAAACACTAAATTACAAACAATATCACCACCAGTCCTGTCAACATGACAAACATGCATTCATACATGGTTATTCTAATTACTAAAGTTCTAATGGCTAAAGTTGAATGCTAATTATAATATTATATCAGATATTTAATATTAGTCTGGTGAGTAAACTAAAAATGTAATTAATTTCATTAAAATTTCATTCATTTAACATATTTAATATTGGGGTCATCCAAGTTAATATATTTAATTTTTTATTATTTTTTTTAAAGGCAACACAATAGTTACTTTCCCTGGTAATTAGTTACTTTTACAATGATGTAACTTTGTTACTAACTCAGTTACTATTTGTGAGAAGTAACTAGTAACTATAACTAATTACTTTTCAAAGTAACATTCCCAACACTGATTATAACCAATCACACACGACTCTGTTGAGTTTAGAATGCAGTGGCCAATCAGAGGCGTTCAGAACAGTCATTGCTGAAACCTGGAGTTTTGTTCAGATTGAACTCGCGAATTCCCTCATCATAAGCTACAAAGTGCAGAACTAAGAATGTACGAACTATGTAAGTAAGAGATTTATTTATCATACAGTGTATGGACATCTTGATTGATTATAAGAGGAGTTAGAGAGCTTAAACACTAGCTAGACTGACTGTGCTCATTTAGAGTTTGTCTTTCACTGCGTGATTCAGTCTGTTAAAATGCATTCTCCCAAAATTCAGGATATAGGGGCAGAAAATGTATATTTATATCATTTCATATAGTTAATCAATATTACACGAAGAGTGCCTTTTTTGTTTGTTTTTCACAAATGACAAATGTTCACAAATATTGATTTTATACAACAGTTCAATAAACCAGAAGATATTATTAAGAGACTTACGTTATAAACACCATAGTGCCTATTTTTGCTCTATTTCGCCAACAAAAATCATTCCAAACACAGCCACTGCACTGTTTTGCGTCTCTAAACAACATGACGGTGTTTCGTTCAACCGTTTAAATTTAATCAACCGTTTAAATTATTCGGCTCAATCGCAATGACTCACTTATTAACTGTGACTTACTGACACCTACTGGCGGTTGTAATTCCACATTTAAAGTACCTTTTTTTAATTTTATGAAATAATTTTAAATATCAGCATTCAACGTTTTAGGATTAAAATATTAAAACATTTTTCATGCATTTGTAACTGCAGGTTAAATGCATTCATGTCCTGCAATAATGTATTTACAGTGGGTAAATACATCTAAATGCCAATTCAGATCCAGCGTTTGTTTCATCTATATTAAAAAGATGAATTTTGTCGATAATGATTTTATTTGTGTGATAACAGCCTAAAATGGGGATGGGTCTGGTTAGGGGGACCCTAAGTGCTCGATAAGTGCTCGATAATGTTTACGCACTATGCGTAATGCTGCGCAGGCGTATTGCAGACTGCACTTCCAGATGTCGCACGCGGTATTGGTCACACTGTCAGACAGACTTGGAGGAGTGGAGTAAGAAAAATGCAGAACCCACGACTAGCTCGAAGGTCACAGACATTGTTGACAAGAAAGGTCACTCAACTTTAGCAGTCTGGAGATATATATATATATATTTTTTTTTTTCAATATCTGACACAAAACAGAGAGATGCGCACTGCAAACTGTGCAAACATCTCGTGCCATCGAAGACAGGTAACACCACAAACCTGTTTCATCATTTGAAACAATGTCACCCATCAGAACACGAAGATGCTAAAAAATTACAGTCCCAAACAAGTGTTGTTAACGTTAGACGTGGACCATCTACAAGCACCAGCGCAACTACCCAGCAGAGTCTCATGTCGTAATTTTTCAAAGCCGTGCCTTATGACAAAAAAAAAAAAAACGAAAAGACATGGCGACATCACAAAAGCAGTTGCATATTGCATTGCAAAAGACATGCTTCCCATTAGCCTTGTCGAAAATGAGGGATTGAAGAATCTTATCCACGTTTTTGATCCCAGATACCAGCTACTGGGCCGAAAACATTTCTTGCAGATAGCACTTCCCCACCTGTATACGGAGTGTAGGGAGACAGTAGAGCGGCAGCTGCAAAATGTTCAATTCTTCGCCACTACTTCGGATATATGGTCCAGTCGCACATCGGAGCCTTATCTGAGCCTTACAATTCATTTTGTAGGCGAGGCAGGTTTCTGCAGGTTTTACACAAATTAAGTAATGCCTTAAAATAGACTTAAATCAGAACAGAAAGTCTTCAATTCATTAAATGATGGCATTAAATGTTGAATGCTTAGCAAAATGTGAATTAATCTCTTTCTCTGAATTTTGTCTTGTTTTCCAATACAAATATCAAAATATATTTCAATCAAGATGCATTTTTTATATCAGATGCAAATGTAAAAAGTCTTGAAAAATGTAATAAAATTGAAAGAGTCCATACTTAAAACAACAACAAACATTTGTCAATCAAGTTAACAAAACTTCATTTTAAATTAAGGTGACTTTTTTGGCCAAATGGCAGATATTAGTTATTCTCTTAATCATAAACTCACTTCAAACAAGACTGTGTATTTCATGTCATTTTGTATCTCCTGTAAATGCATCTTGATTCAAGAATCATATAAGGCATTTGGACTGGAAAACAAGCTACAGTAAAATATATTTCCATAATCTGGTGTTTGGGATCAGAGTGTTCCAGTGCTTTGTAAATTAATTTAAAAAATATGAATATCTTTTGGAAGCTGTATTTTTAAGTTAATACTGTCCAGACATTTACGTTTAAATAACATTTTTGTGTTTTTCCTCATTTGTTCCAAAAATTTGTTTTACTTGGCCTGAAAACTTAAATTTACCTTCATAAATCCTGCAGAAACTGTTTCCTTACACATAAAATTAAGTTAATACAAGTTTTTATTTTTGTGATATTTACAAAGCCACTGAATTATTTTTTACAGTGTACATGTTCAACTTGTTCAACAGACACTACTGATACACTGCCTGTGCCCTCGCTGTCCTCATCTTGTGGTTCCCATGTGGAGCCTCAATCAGCACCAGGTAAGTTTTTGACAAACACGCAAATGTTGTTAGAAATGTTCAGAATGCAGAAATGGATTAAATATTTTTTTCTCCTCCATGTACACTGTTTTTAAAGAAGTATCTTCTGCTCACCAAGCCTGCATTTATTTGATCCGAAGTACAGCAAAAACATTAAAATAGTGAAATATGTTTACTATTTAAAATAACTGCTTTCCCTTTGAATATATTTTGAAATTGTAATTTATTTTTGTGATTTCAAAGCTGAATTTTCAGCATCATTATTCCAGTCTTCAGAGTCACATGATGGAATTAATTCCGATTTGCTGCTCGAGAAACATTTATAATAATAATAATAATAATAATAATAAGAAGAAGAAGAAGAAGAAGAAGAAGAAGAAGAATTATTATTATTATTATTATTATTATTATTATTATTATTTTGAAAACAGCTGGGGAGCATTTTTTCTTTGATGAAGAGAAAGTTCAGAAGAACAGTATTTATCTAAAATAGAAATGTTTTGTAACATTATAAATAGGTCTGCACGATGACAAAAATCATAATTGTCAATTATTCCCTTGAAATTGTAATTGCGATTATTAAGATGATCACAATTTACATTTGGTAATGTTTTGAGTAGCTTTATACTATTGTTTGAAGCAACCGCATACCACATTTTTATATATAGTTTCTTTCAACATTAAAAAAAAATAAAAAATGATTTGAATGATTACGTAATTGTGGTATCTATAATTATAATCGCGATTGGAAATTTGATTAATTGTGCAGCCCTAATTATAAATGTCTTGATCATCACTTATATATATATATATATATATATATATATATGTGTGTGTGTGTGTGTGTGTGTTAGAAAAGCTTTTTATTTTACATAAATGCTGATGAAAAATGTGCTCAACTGTTTAAAATAATAATAATAAGTTTCTTGAGCAGGAAATTAGAGTTATTCCTGAAGGATCATGTGACACTGAAGACTGGAGTAATGATGCTGAAAATTCAGCTTTGATTATTCACAGGAATAAATTACATTTTAAAATCTATTCAAATAGAAAGCAGTTATTGTAAATAATAAAGATATTTCAGAATATTACTGCATTTGCTGTATTTTGGATCAAATAAATGCAGGCTTGGTGAGCAGAAAAGATTTCTTAAAAAAAAAAAAAAAAAAAACATTACAAATTTTACTGTTCAAAAACTTTTGACTGGTAGTGTATATGCCACCTCTGCCAGTGCTGGCCTCCCCTGTGGACACCTGTACTGGACCTGTGAAGACTGGTGGCAGGGTGTTTGTACTGGACCACAAATGCTGGATATCTCCAATGAAGGAGGCCATTGACAACAAGCTTAATAAACACCAAGAAAACAAAGACATTCTCAAGAGTATACAGCAATGATATACCCAGTTCCTCTACTGATTCAAACGGCATGCACAACGGTCACTTGTGCAGATTTTGTAAAATAAAACTGAAGCAGAGTCCAAACAGCCCTCACATTACACACAGGCTTTCTTGGTGTAGCAGGAAACTATGTATGTTGCCCTTCATTAACCAGTCTCAGGGCATGCAGAAAGAGATGACCTGGAAAGAGTTTAAAGAGTCTGCATTTTACGAAATGGAAAAACAGAGATGTGTGGCAGAATAAAGAAAATAAATGATATTTCTTGATCTTTTGCCCCTTAGAAATATTTAACTCATGTATATACTGTACATTTTTATTTATTTTTCAGTGTGAGATTGTAATATGCATATATTGTCAGAATTCTATTTTTATTTTTACTTACTGTTTTAGATTAATATTTACTAATCTTAAAAAGTGCTTAAAGCATTTAATAAAAACTACCGAAAATTAAAATTTGCTTCATGAGTGCTGTGTTCTATTACATATGATTAATATTCTACAGTTTACATGGTTTTGGAAACACCTAATTGGTCATTTAACTTATTAAGTGTGACTTAAATTATTCCATCAATCAATTTCCATTCAATACTTGAATATTACTCAGTTTAAGTCAAATTTATATGTCTCTTATTTACATTTTAAAAGCTATTCAATATTTAATATTTATATAACCATGAAACTATTAATGTTACTGTATTTATTTTAATACTAATCATTTATTCATAATACCTTGCGTTATGATCCAAAAAGGCAAGACACAAATTTAAAATACTTTGCAGGTGTAATATATTGTTAAGTTCTATAATTTTGTTTTATAAAAAGCACAAAGCTGTATGAAATAATGGTTTAGACCTGCTTGAGTGGGATTCGAACCCGGTCCAAATAAATGCATGAAACAAATCTGATTGGCTGTGACATCATTTCCACTCTTTGACCAGCTGTTGAAATGCTTACATTTCATTGGCTGTCGCTGAGTTACAACTATTCTCGAATGGCCCCCCTGTGGTGGTTGAGAGTTCCACCACTGAGCCATGGGAGTGTTAATGTTGGACCCAAACGAAACACTTGAGGCAAAAAAGTCTTTGCAAAAATAATCCAACAAAAGTTCTTCTCAGACCGAGGTATCAACAGCAAAAACAATGGAAAAAAAAAAATCACATGAGAAAATAAAAACTCCACAAGGGGAGAAAACAAAACCAGAGAACGGTAACAACTAAGGAAAAAAAAAAACTTAGGATACCTTACTTAAGGTAGCTCAGGAGGCGTTAGCAAGACAAGGCAGAAAACACAGGGTGAAGACTCAAAAACTGAGTGAGGAACTAGGGAAAAATACACAACTTTAATACACTGGGGGAAATGAGGCACAGGTGACCTGAATAACGCTAACAAGGCCACACCAGAAAGAACCAAGGCAGAGGGGAACACAGGGGACCTCTAGAGGCACGGAGACAAACTACAGGGGGTAGCATGCTGACAATACTGTTTTCAAATGGATGGAAGATTCCCCTGTCTATGTTGTCGTTCCTGAACATACAGATGGACCGAAAGACCTGCTTTTGCCGTGTGGATTTCTTCCATCCATTGTGAAAGACGTACCATCACGTCACATCACAAAGTCAAGATCCAGAATTGTCTGAGGTGTAAGATGAGGTTGAGTACTAGTTTCTTATCGATCAGCCATACCCTGAGTTAGAAAGCATCCAGCCAAATGTTGAGGAGGACAGCAGGATGGTTCAAGAGGAAGCCAGACCCAAGCAAAAGTCTCAGGATGGAATATCAGATGGCCAGCATGTTCAAATGGTGAATGAGTCTGTTCCTGAGGATCAGATAGCTAGAACCAGCTTTGATGTGTCTACATTGAACCCTGAAGCTCGAGTATTTGAACCTCATTATGTTGAAGGTGATGGAACCTGTGAAATCAGTCGAGCTCAACACTCACCTGTACCTGAGACAGTAAGAGCTGAGGACAGCATTCCTAATGTTCCTATCATGGATCTGACTGAACATTGTATTCCTATAAATGGAAAAGTCAATGGATTGGATGAGATTGAGGAAGGATTAAATATAAAAGAACCCAAAGAGTTTGAGAAGACTGAAGCTATGAGGTGCCATTGAGAAGATCTAATAGAGATAGAACAGCTCCCAAAAAGCTGGTACATCCAACATTAGGGAACCCTCTAGTGGGTTAGACAAAGCTTTCTCCCAAAACCTAATATATATATATTTATATATATATATATATATATATATATTTTTTTTTTTTTTTTTTTTTTGAGTGAAGTGAAGTGAATGAGTGCTTGGGTACTTTCATTTCATCACTCATCGCTTACTTTTAAAGTTTAAATCAAAGATGTAGAGTTTATCATTTTAGAAAAGACTACAGTTAGGTTTTATATCAGACAGAAATTTAGAAATTTTAGACTATAAGTGACACTACTAATCTACAGGAACTATGGTTTAATAAAAAGGATCATTTTCTATTCAGATTTCAAATTTGTCTTTAGCCAACAGACTAAATGGTGTGTTACATGAAGTCATACATGCCTTAGTACACCTACACGTGCAGAGAAGCTGTCCTCTCTGGCTTTATAGCATACATTCAGCTTTATAGCATTGATATTGAGTCTTTACTTCTAGGAGAGGTTTAATGTAACTCTAGGGTCAAATATTAAAATGTCAAATACTAAAAAGCCCTCTTGTCAGCAAATGTAAATGTGGACTTGTAATATCTTTGCATGGTTGGAAAATCTTGGCATTAGGTTAAGTCAAATAATACAAAGACCGCTGACTTAAAGTTTTGATTAAGAGTGGTGTAAGAATCTAAACTGGTTATTGTCTAAAACATCACCAGATACTTTGCATTTATGTGTAGGCTTTTACGTGTTGTGAGCTGTAATAGTCTGTTACTACTCATTATGGATTTCTTAGCAGTATCCTCATATTTATAATATAAATTGACAGAAAATAACAACAATCAATCCCATAGCAGGGACAGGCTAAAAATTCATTTGATCTGGTAACCAAGTCATCAGTTAATAAAACACCAATCCACTGAGGCTATTTAAAAACGAATACATAAAATGAACACTAGATGTCACTACCCTACCATGTTCAAATGAATAGTACATTACCTATTCATTTGAACATGGTAGGGTAGTGACATCTAGTCAGTTAATATACAGGCTCACTGAAAGCTACTTTGTGTACCATGATGTACATATTTTATATTATTTATAGGGCCTGACCATTGTGGCACCCTAAGCTAGATTGCTCATTGGCACTTAATTATTGCTCTATATGTTATTCTTACTGTGATATCCATGCCAATATATTTATACTCTGTTTGGTAATGTGCCTGATGATGATAACATGCAATGAGAACTTAATATTTAGGTTCTAGTTTATATTTTAAATTATAACATTATTGGTAACAATTTATAGTTTTTAAGGCAGTCAGCATTTCCAACACTTCACATTTTGCATGTATTCTTAATCAAGCTTGATTTAATTTATAAGCTCAGCGGCAGAAATTTGAAGATCTAAAAAGGTTGTGATGGCAGATTAAGAAGACATCCATTTCCAACCAGGGCCAGATTGTGTATTTTAGGGTCCCTTGGCAAATTGGGGTCCTGTTTAATTCACACATTTACCTTTCATTTATACATTTAACTTTGAGCTTCTTTTGTCTGCATTTCTTGCTGCTGTAACCAGGTACATGTTATGATTGTACATGCAAATGTAACTTTTTTTTTTTATTTGTTTAAAACTATGTTATTTGTGTTGTTTTGATGTTGATAACCCATTGTATATTAAAATTGTTTGTTGTAACTAAGTTGAAAATTTACTACTCAAATCTCAGATTTGGGCTTCTTCTTTCTTTGTTTTTTGTTTTTTGTTTTGCACTGTATCATGCAGGGAAAGCTGTGTGGTGTTTTTTCAGGGCTGTATAATGCAGGACAAGTTACTATTTAACCACATTTAACCACTTTGAGTAACTAGTGTAATAGAACACTTACTATTTTGGTATAAGCTGTTAATATTTAGCGTAATAGACAGATCAGGCTGTTCTCAGATTCCTGGTAAAATAACTACATATGCACAGGCCCCTCCCACTTTTTTTTTTTTTTTAATGAATCTTTGCAAATCACCTTTCCTAATAATGTGCTAGTTAGAAAGTTTCGCGGCTAAATATGGCTGAAGTTTACAGTCTGTCATATCAAGGTCACCCACAAAAGAGAGAGGAGGGTGAGCAGAGCTCATTAGCATTTAAAGAGACATTAACCAAAATGGCTTGCTCTGAACAGAGCTGATTTTTGACAATGTAAAAATGGTGTTGTTTTACACTACCATTGAGAAATTTTAGCCAAAGTATGTTATAGACTGTTCATTAAAACCCTAAAGAATCATATCAACTGGTGGGAAATGGGCATCCGATGACCCTTTGAAGGATTTGGTAATAGGTACACTTGGTTTAAGATTTCAGTATTTCCACACAAAAGTATAGGAGGTCTTGCATGCAATAGCTTCAATGCCATCTCCATTAAACACATGGCACATCTGAGCACAAGGCAGTTTGGGAAAATGTCATGAAAAATAATAATCTGTAGGGCTTTAGAACTGTTACTGGAAGAATCAGTTTAACCAAAGTTTGTTCAGAAGTGTAATGTATACCTGTCAACCCTTCAGTTTTTCCCGGGATTCTCCCGTATTTTACCATTCTATCCCGCTATCATCCCGTTTAAAGATTTTCCCGTATTTCTCCCGTATCTTTAATCTTTCTATATAAAAATCCCACTGGGCATATTTTATATGTTTGCTACGTTCGCCTCTGGTAAAACTCCTTATTATAATCACGTCAACATATGCAACAAATGCATCCTTCTCACACAGTCGAAACGGGAGTTTTGAGCATTGTAGTGCTTGTTGCACGAAAAGCTTGTAACACTCCAAAGACAAAGGAAAACAATAAGTCACATCATCTGATCCCTTTAATAGATGTTTAATTAGAATTTGCCAGTGACTGATTAAAGCCTGTGGTTGGCTGTGAAATGGGGCCTGCTGTTGTTGATCTGCAGAGACCTGTGCTGACTGAGCTGTTAAACTGACTGAGTTCAGTTTAACTTTGCATGCAAACGTTGCAGTGAGGTTGAGGTCTTTCATGTTTAGTCCTATTAAGTGAGCATCAGATGGCGATGTAGTTGCAGATTTGATATATGTTGTGGATAAGAAGAACAAAGACAAAGAGAGATGACTCTAAAGAGAAAGTTGACGTCAAATCAGAAAACTGAGTACTGGAGGAAGGATTTAACCTAAATATGAATGGCTTTATGTTTTTTTTTTTGTTATTGACTTAAATTGTTGACTTAAATTAAGTTGTTGACTTAAATTTGAACATTGATGTGTGTTGGATGAGAAAAGAGTCATAAACCACAAAGCACTTCCCTTTCAACAATAATTCACATTCAAAGCAAGTTCTATTCTGTGTATACCCTCCTAAAATGTCCACATTACCCACACAGATATATTCCCACAAATCATAAACTGAGCATAAATCTGCATGTTTTAAAGTAGTTCAGAAGAGTCTCTGAGCCATCGCCTCCTCTTTATACCTTTTGGAGTCTGTTATCAGATTCCCCCCACCCCCCACATTTGACTTTTTATCATGCATATTTTTCTGCTAATCTATGTGAATGTATATTTTATATATTTCAGTTTCTGCTCCAACAACAATACTAGAGAAATGATTTTGTTATAATGAATGCAACCTTAATGTTAGCCATAATATTTACTGTATTTTTACTGTATTATAAAGTGTTACCAAAAAAGTGAAATGTACACCGTATCTGTCATTTATTTAATATTGTTCTAATGGAAAATCAAGATTTCTGTTCGGATAAAAACAGATTTCTATTATTGTTATTATTGTTGCTGTTGTTGTTGGTGATGGTTTGTTTTGTTTTTGTTGTTAGTACATGACTAACAAAAGGTTTCTAGTTTTAAGTGAAAATTCTACTGACATAAAGTGAAATCTGCTTACATTTAAGTGAAAATTCTACTTACATATGCTTATAGTAATATTAAGATGTAATATCTGCTTTGCTTAAGAAACTGACTTAGCATGCTAATGTGTACTATTGCGTGTTAGCAGTTATATTTCAGTGATATAATTAAAACGAATTAAATCCTGTAACCATTGAAAAATCTCCATGTATTAGGGGAACACTTTTTGAATTTCTCAGTTTGTGTAAATCCAAGTGGGGTTCAGAGTATGTTTTTTTATCCACGTTAATTTCACACTTGTCTAGTACAAATATGTCGCTTTGTTTCATAATTACAGTGTGTACGTTTTTCGTTATTTAACTCAAAAGAAAGGAAGTGAAAAGTGACAACATGCCCCGTATGTGGGGTACATTGTAACATGTGACATGTAACATGACCATATGACAGCTTAGAATGTTATCTGATCGAATGAAAAAAATATACACGACAAACTAAAATATTTTGTCAATAAAATTAAATGATTAACTTTTTCAAATAAAATAAGATTTTTTTAAAAAAATCAGATTTTTGAGGTTCAGCTATACAATATAGTTCAAACAATGTGCGCAAATAGATGAAACACATTCAGACATTCAGAAAAACACTTCCCTCCCTCCAAACACAGCTCTCATAGAACACGAGACACATAAACCAGCCAAAATGCTTTACATTTCTTGAAATAATAATTTCTCAACATTAAACATCGATTGTCAGTCATCTGTTTCTTGTTGTTTCTTTTTAAAATCCATAAAAGTAAATAGTGAAAATTATATGGCTAATGTCATAGAATATCATAGTTTAATATAGCGGGGCAGATTGTAACACAATGTTACAACGTTCCCCATCAGCACGACTGGAATATAAAACTGGTTCGTGTCTTCAGCTGGCTTGCCAAGCATTAATAAACTATCTAAACTGATAAATAACAGATTGACGATTAAAATAATAGCAGGTTTTTTTTCATTTTAAATGAATACTAAAAACCGAGATGAAAAATTTACTTCAGACAGAAATGTACTTTTACAATGGTAAAATAAATATTCAGCGATATCTTCAAAAGCCTTTTGATGCTATGGCAACTAGTAAATACCGTAAATTTGGTTATGCTGGCGTGTGTGGAAATATTTAAACCACGTGTGTTACAATTAACCCCGAGTTAGTCTGTGCCCCGCGTACCCCTATAATAACGTGCATTAGCATGTTAGCAAGTTAATACGCTTAACGCACTTCCATTTCCCGTCGGGTGTTTCATTAAGCTGGAAGCAGTAGAGCAAGTGTAACCTCGTTTCTATTGATGATATTTATAGTTTATTTTCACAGTATATAAATAATCAGACATGTCGAATGCACACTGGATAACACATGTCGAATTTAAAACTAGTTATTTTATTTTTTACATTGCTCTAGAAGGCTACTTGTGAAAGAGATAACTGTTCTCTTAATCACATATTACAAACATCGGAAAACATTACTGATAATACATATGAAAAGGATTTTCATATGTATTAGAAATGTATTAAAATAGAAATGGATCTATTTTAAAATATACACATATAAATTAATTTGTACATATAACCTTAGTTGTTAAAGAATGAAAGTCCGAAGCTTACATGAGAATACAATCGCGTCCATGAGACTCGATTAGCAAAAAAAAGTACAAGACAGAAAGTACAAGACAGAAAGAAGGCGCAACATTCTTGGTTGTTTGGTGGAAATTTTACAGCTATGTAATAAAAGTTTACGACTAAGCCAATAAATGGATTGGCTGTGCTAAGTCACATGGTATCCTCTACATGGTCGTGAACTTTATACTGTTGTCTCTTCTCCGTTCATATGCGTTCCCCATCAGGCTGAACACGGAATGTTCCGTTTTTAGCAAGTGCAACAACATTAAAATGTACTTGACAGTCGTTTCTATCTATCAGTTCCCTTTGCATTACTTCTCTCAATGCATTTGCTCTTCAAAGTTATGTTCTTCAAAAGCAGACTACACTAGTAGAGAGCGTTGCTTTTGCACTAAAGGACACGGAAATGGACACCCACCAAATGTGGATTACTTCATTTGGAGAAAGACAGAGGGGGAAAAGCTTGTTAATTATGAAATGCTTGCGAGAATCCCCCGCCTTCTCATTAGGCTTAGCCGGAACTGTCATAGTGCATCACAAGGAAACCGTGTTGAGCTTGGGTAAGTTTGATGTTCTGCACTTCTTATTGGTTTACTTTTGTCTTTCAGTCAGTTAACACACTCGCAAACACACTTGTTAGCGAAATAAACATATTTTTACTGCATTAGCTAGACATTTCAATAAATTGAGAGAGCACTCTTAAAGGAAAAGTCTTCAGTTTACACAAGTAGTTTATACGAAATAGGCCAGATGTTCAGTCGGTATACCAAAATACATAGAAAAATATGCTCCAATTTAAAAGAATTACGCTCTGTACTGTATGCATTTATGAGGGCAGTACTGCCATCTAGTGTTTATTAATATTTGCTTCGTCTTCAGCGATTCTCTTTATTTACTAGTCTATTCCCTTAATATCCTTATACCACTTACTCCTACACTATATAGTATGCAAGAGTAATAAAATGGGGTGAAAAAAGGTCATTTAAAAAAGCTGAATGTTCATATTCTGCAAATAAAATTGGATAAGGCAAAATACATAGGCTAATACGGACGAAATGTTACTATACGTTTCCAAAAAAAAAAAAAACATCATATTGATGATAATTATGCGATATCATGGGCGTCAAATACCAATAACT
Source organism: Labeo catla (assembly GCA_012976165.1). NCBI lineage: Eukaryota > Metazoa > Chordata > Actinopteri > Cypriniformes > Cyprinidae > Labeo > Labeo catla. The sequence goes on from VONZ01000247.1 coordinate 624,568, forward strand.
GAATAGCAGCGATGCTTGGAATGCAAATGAGGAATTTAATCTATTTTAAAATATTGTCTGAAAATGCTAAATACTACTACTCTTTCATATAAATAAATACATTAAGACTCCACTCATTTCCTTTTTTTGTTTTTTATTAGTATTAGTGCACAACATACAACATGCGGTAAACACAAAACACAAAAACATCAATAGAACTGCAATGACAATAATCAGAAATGACAACCTGAATAATGTTAGTAGTATGTGAGTAGCAGTAGTAGCAAATATAATAATAAATACAGCAATGGAACAGCAATGGTAATGGAACAGCAATGATAATAGCAGTAATGAAAATAATCAGAAATGGCAATCTGAATAATGTTAGTAGTATTGGAGTAGTAGTAGCAAGTATAATAATAAATACAACAATGGAACAGCAATGATAATAACAGTAATGAAAATAATAAAAAACGACAATCTGAATATTAGTAATAGTATCTGAATAGTACTAGCAAGTATAATAATAATAATAATAATAGGAACAAGAAGAATATTAACAATAATAATAATAATAACAATAATAATACTAAATAATAATACTAAAGATGGTGATGATAACAATAATATTCCGTGATGACGGCAGCAGTAATATCATTAATAATAACAGTAATAATAGTGATAGTAATAATAATTCCAGTAACATTAATTAAAATAACATATACTCATACCCAACACATACCACATCTATCCTAACCTCTGTTTCAGTGTTTAAGGTGTGTTAGACTCCACTCATTTCCAACCAATAATCAGAACTCATCTTTTGGGTGTAAAATGAATAATTCTAAAAATACTACATTTAAAATTTACAATATATTGATAGCAGTAATCTGCAGTTAGTAATATCTGTGAATGACTGTGAATAGCAACACCTGGGGCCCATTCTTCGTACGTGGATTACAGTTATCTGGATTTTAATGTTGACAATTTCACGTAAACCAGATTACATTGCACCTTTTTAAGCGGAGATGATACTTAAAGTCTGTCCGAGCCACTGTTTTTTACAAGACTACTATTGAACCAGGGAAATAATTTAAAATAATAATAAATGTAAAGTTAATTTGAAAATAATAATATAATGTTGTGTAGTCTATAATAATATAGACACAGTCAGTTTTATTTATTGTGAGATTTTTTTTTTCCGTGAAGGAATAATTACATTATAATCATGTTAAAGTCTTTAGTCGTGCATTAATCTGAACGGTGACAGCTATAATTAGTTAAAAGATAACTTGCTTAGAAAAGTGCTTAGAAAAATGTCATTGACACTTAGGAAACTTTAATTAAAGCTGCCAAATAACAAATCTGCTTCACAGGTCAAATAAATGAATTAAAATGAAATAGCCTAAAAATGTAAAACCTGTACAAATAGGCTACTAGACAACGTGATATATATATATACAACAAACAGGGGGAAAAAAAACTATCTATTATAACCGTTATGTAATTTTAGGCGCTTGGCTCTTGGCGCTTGGCAGGTCTAGAAATTCATCAAGTTTTTCCGTTGATTATATGATGTCATTACGTTGCATTGCTGATTATGGTTTACATGTACCGATATATGCCCATTCCAATGCACACAAGAACGCGCAGTAATTAACTTAGTCCAGAAATTTTAATGAAATCCGAAAATTCGTTTGAAGAACCAATTTAGCCAGAGATGAGAACGATTAGAAGATCTGGTATCTATCAAATTTTTACATGTATTTAGTGAGGTTCGAAGAATTCTTCCGTTAACGGACCCTGTACAAATATTAAACGAAAAGAAAAGTAAGTAGGATGGAAGCTGCACTATTTGGAATGTCATCGGTACCTCCAAAATATTTCAGTGTTCTGGAATAAAAAAAAAGATTGTTTAAAGTTAAATAATAAGTAATAACTGATTATTAGTATAAATTAATTGAATAAGATCACATATTATTTTAACTAAATACAGTCAAACACATTTATTTTCCTGTCATTCTAAATATAATGGAAATGTATAGGCCACTCTAATAATCAAACAATTCTTCTTATTCTTCTTCTTCGTCTTACCCTATGATGATGATGATTGTTGTTACCTCATTTGTGACGTGTCATGCAAATAGCATTATGCTGTTCTATTTATCATTTGTCAGTGTTAATTTATACCGTTTGTGTTATATAGCCTATACATACTTTTTTTCAAATATTAGTGAAATTAATGTTGTTTATGTATTCGAAGCAATCTGTGTTAACTACAGTTATCTGGCATTTGCCGTCTCAATGGAATGTTGTGAAGGCCAGACTCTCACAGGCAAGCCCGGATTAACGATACGGGCAACTGGGCAATTGCCCAGGGGCCCACGACATCTAAAGGGCCCAGGACAGCAAGGGCACGAGCAAAATACTGTATCTGTAATCTCCCGCTTTATATTTAACAAGTGTCCACCCGGGCTTTTGCGCTGCACAGAGATATGCTGCGCTGCCTATGACTTTGAACGTGAGTTGAGAGCGGTTGAGAGTCAGTCTCATGCGGACTGACCAATGAAGAGAGGGCCTCAAGTTAAGACCCTCTCCTCATTGGTCAGTCCGCATGAGGTGGGTCAAAGCTTACGCCGAGCCCGAGCGCGTTACGTGACACAATGGAGGAGCTAAGTGGGAGCGCGAAGCGAAAATTAAAAAAAGGAAAAGGACATCAGAAACGCTGAAAATTTAAAGTATATACCTATATACTCAAATTCAAACATGCACTTCCTCATTATTTAGGACTAAAGTTGTGTGTTTTGCCAGATTATATAGCATTTATTTTATCTTGTCTTCTTCAGAGAAATTGGTTTGTGTATTTAGTATTGTGTAGTGTATTTATGTAGCACTAAAATGTTTAACTGGTTAATTGTGCTATAACATGTTGTTGTTCTATTTTAAAATAAGTTAAATGAGCTTAGGATCAAAATGTTTATGATCAAATAGTGATACTGCATTTTTTTTTTTTTTTTCCTTGAGGTGCCAGCTTTATGAAAATGCTGTAAATTGTTGTGGAGGGATAACTGGCAGATTTCAAATTGTTTGTGTTGGACTAATAACTTGATTGCCTTGTCTTCTGTGATAGCTCTATCAATTCCATACATTTCTATTGGAAATAAGTGTTGTTAAATAAACAATGGTTTGAAAGTGGTTGCTTATCTATTCATTTTTTGTGAAAATGTAGGATACTTCCCTCCCTCTCAATGTAGTGGGTCAATTTTACCAGATTATACACAGATGCTGATGTGTTTTGTTTTCATAGCATCATATGTGAGTGAATGTCTTTGATAGGGGACATAGTAGTGCATTTGTAGTTCTATGAGCATTTAAATATTTGTAAATCAAAATATGATGACAGTTAGGATTTGTAGTATTGAGTATATTTACTGTATATTACAGTAATATATTCTATATATGACCATATTATGGTGATCCTGGGGTCGTGATGATGCGGCCCTTGAATATCGTTGCCCAGGGTACAACAAAGTGTTAATCTGGCCCTGCTCACAGGCCACCACAGAGAACTGCAATAAAACAATTTCCTGCACAAATGCACTCACCAACATGTCTTTCTTTCTTTAATTCCAATGTACTTTACACTTTAAGAGCCAGTTGCAAATTTTGTGAAACTTTGCTGTTTGTTTTATATGTTGTTGTCTGTTCCGTTTTGTTTACGCAACAAACACTATGAACCCCTTAGCAAGTAGTAAGTAGTTGATTATAGACATTCAGCAACGGTTTTTATGAGATTCACGTGGACATTAATTTAGCATGCTATTAGAATCATGGAAAAAAGAAACACTAGGTTCGACCTGTGCCTTTTATAATATAAGTTAGACCTGTGCATATTTCTTAATATATTTCAGATATGTATTGCGTGTTAAGATATTTTATCTCTGTCCCGTAACCTTTATTAATTCAGATATACTTAAATAGATACATACAAACCATATATTATGAACAATAGTCACGTTGTTCTCATTATGTAGACGACTTCGTTGTTGGGAGTATCGATTTTTAAACGAAACCATTGAAGCTAGGGCTATTCACTAATTACGTAATTTTATTACTAAACCTTTAAACTCATTTATGCAATAGAGGTTGAGGCTTCTGGACATAATTCTCTACTACAGGACACTACATTAACGAGCCAAAAAAGCAAGGGGGAAAAAAAGACAAATAGTCAACTAGTAATTTATGCAACTAAGCCACCCTCAAATGCATTTATTTATTTAGTTATTTAATTATGTCGCTGGCTTTTTACTATGAAGTGTTAGTTTGTGTGTGTGTGTGTGTGTGTGAGAGAGAGAGAGAGAGCGAGAGAGAGAGAGAACCCACACAAAGAGGAAAGAGAGAATCAATAATCAAATATCTCAATATAAGGGGGTGTGCATGCGCTATGTTCTGCACGCATTTGTAACAGGGCAAAGAAAAGCCAGTCTTATTTTTGCAATTTTATTGTTGCTTCCTGCTTTTTATTGGAAGATACGTAGACAGCTGACATTGTCATCTCACCCATCTTTTAACGAGGATTTAGAAACATTAGGTTGGGTACACATTCTTTGTTGGATTCCTGAAATAAATTATAAAGTATACAATTATTGTAACTGAAGACAGGTTGACAAGAATAAGCGTGAAAAAGAGAGACTGTAGAGAGATTGGAGAAGGGAGTGAGAGAAAAGGTGTGTGTTGTTTTTTTTTTTTAAAGAAAGAAGGTATGAATTCCTATTTTACGAACCCGTCGCTCTCGTGCCATTTAAACGGCGGTCAAGAAGTTCTGCCCAATGTTACACTCAGCTCGACAAACTATGACCCGGTGCGACACTTCTCGCCATATGGCGCTGCCGTGGCCCCAAACCGGATATACTCCAATCCGTTCTATTCAACACAAGAAAACGTTATGTTCGGGTCCAGCCGAGGACCATACGAGTATGGATCAAATGTGTTCTATCAAGAAAAGGATGTGCTTCCGAGTTGCAGACAAAACCTTGGGCAAACACAGGGCTCACTGGCCCAGGATTACGCTTCAGACCAAAGCAAGACTCTGTCTCAGGAACCAAAAGGAAGTATTCAGATATATCCGTGGATGCAGCGGATGAACTCGCATAGTGGTGAGTACAGTTGAATTTAGTACAGGGCGGGCTTTGTTTTTACGATTGGGAAACCGACGTTTTATTGCCCCATAAAGCACTGATGAAACGCCTTTACTGTCCTAAAACCGCTTTGTCATTAGTGCATTAGTGAAACTCTGTTTGGCTTAAAGGCTTTTCCACCAACCAAGAAAAACCTAGAGGATTATTCTCCGAGAAGTTTAAATGTATCTAGTGGAAGGGGACAGTGATGAATATACTCGTTTTGCTTGTCTCCAACTTAATTTGAACAATATTTTTTAAAACCCTTTTTTCTCTGATTTTAACTAAATCATCTCTTTCCTAACAGGAGTTGGCTATGGGTCTGACAGACGGCGAGGTCGCCAAATCTATTCGCGATACCAAACTTTAGAACTAGAGAAAGAATTCCATTACAATCGTTATTTGACAAGACGCAGACGAATCGAGATTGCCAATGCGTTGTGTCTGTCAGAACGCCAGATTAAAATTTGGTTTCAGAACCGCCGGATGAAGTGGAAGAAAGAGAGCAATCTCACATCCACCCTCAATGACAGTGGCTCGGTAGGAGCTGGCCAGGACACGGACAAAGAAGAAGAAGTGGAAACAGGAGGAAAACAAGAGCATAGCTGACTGCCATACCACCTTATTAAAGACTGGGCATTCAATAATGTTCTACTACATTATAACTAGGCTACCTATCGAACTTTCATAATTTGCACAGTTTATTAATACCAAAAACTGTTATATTTCGATTAGATGCGATGCGTATTTTGCCCCTCCGTTTATCATTTACCCAGAACTGTGGAAACTTATATATTTCCAGAAATTACATTGCTAGAATTACACATAGATTGTTACAAATCAGACAGTAAAATCTTTTTCTTTTTCTTGATTTGGTCTTGGCATAATCTAAAAGCATCTTGGGATATCTTGGATGTTGAGAGGTGCATATAATGGACTGTGAATGCAGATTTTGACTGACCAAATACGTTAAGGAAATTTCAAATGTTACGCTACAATAATTTATTATAGTGTATTATCACAAATTGTAAAACAGATAACATTGAGTGCACTGTAAATGTTTGTAAATACATGACAACCAAATACTTTTGATGAACATCTGTGTAGCTTTGCGAAAAATGTAATTTAATGCATTTCTTTGATTTCTTGTATGTTTTTGTGCTACGTGCTGTAGGAATCATACGGTGTAAAAAGTATTCTCAGATAATTTTGGAAAATTTTGATCATTAGATAAACGTTGTGGATACAATGTTTAAAAATAAAGTAAATAAATCTTCAATAAAGTTGTGATGAATATGACGACAGTACTTTATCTCCTCATAATTATTAAATCCAATAATTATGAGGAGATAATCATAATAAAAAAAATAAAAAATTAAAAACAACAGCTACACCAGAAACCCCTCTAAATTACAAAGTGAGGTTGCCATTGAGAATGCTATACTGCTATACCTTCCGAACATGTAAGGCCTATTTATTAATTGTAATACATTGACATTACATTGGGATTACACTTTTTTTTCTCTCAGTGTTCTTACAAAAATAATAATATTAGTGATTTAAAACATCAATCCTCTGTCCACTCATGACCCATCACAAAGCTGATGCTGGTTAATAAATAAATAATCTGTTATTTACAACGTTAAGTCTGAACGGAGATATTTTTATGCTGTGATGTTGTCTCGAAAACAGATGCATACAATAATAAACTTTACTTTCAATATTAAAATAAAATAAAACAAGACGAATCTTTAACGTAATATTTATTGTTCACTTTACTTCATAAGTTAGATCTATCTTTTGCCGTATAAGCATGAAACCGTATACCATTAAAACACGATATAACGTCGTACGCCGGTACATTTCTAAACTTTGAAAGAAGATTAGAGATTATCTGCAATAGGTATTCATACCAAGTTCTCAAATTAGGAATGAACAAAAGATTTTTTTTTACTACCTTATACAAACGACATCACTGTATACATTGTATTCAACTCATGCTAAAAGTACCACGACATAATTGTGAAATTACTGTAAGACGCAATATTGTCTTTGTGTGGCTTTGGTCTGACAGATGCTTTGCTATCCAATGCTGTTTAAAAAACAAACAAAGAAACAAACAAACAAAAAAAATCATTTTCCTCTCACAAATTTCTGAAGATGCAGGCAAAAATAATTTACGGTAAGTTTTCCATCGCAGGTCCATGAACATATTTAACAGCAGATGACGCTGTCGGCCGCTTTTCCTCGCCGTGCCCTGAGCTTGCTCCCTACACGATTTTACCAAATACTTTGCGAATCTCCATTACTAAGTTCCAGATTTAACCCATTTTATGACTGGACTTGCACGTTATAGACACAGGTCTTCTATTTATATAGATCATTTTTAAAAACTTCAGCGAAAATTAAAAATCAAATAGACTACATATGTAATAATAATGCACATGTTTATGTGGTCTATGAAAAACTAACGCAGATGTGTTTGTAAATTCATGAGTGATCCATTCGTTGTCCACGCGATCTACTGGGCGTCCGCTTTTGTCCTTCAAAACAACTGCTACGTTTTTATGTCCAGGCTCACATTTTATCCTTTTACTGCCTCAGTTTGCTTGATTATTAGCCTGGCTCTTCTGTGAACGGCAACTGTAATAAAGTCAGCACTCTCTTGATAAGAATGAAGACTTCAGTTGATACCCCCTATGTCCATATCATTTGAATACTTTCCAGCATATAGGACATTGTGGGCCAAATTAAATCAAATGAAACGAGCAGCAGTTAGACCAGTGTGTCTAAACTTTCCATGAGAGACATGGTAAGGTTATCTGATACAGTTTAACTGAGGTGTTGCTTTTTCACTGTTCTCTGCTACATGTGTTCGTTGTCCTTTTGTCTTCTCAGACTCTGGTTCATTTAATTGTTTTGAGTTTTACAGACCTTATTCGGAAATAGTAAAACTAGTACCAGTGAATTTTATAATAGCCAACAGTTGCTCGTAAAACTGTCCGCTAACACTGACAAGACAAAATTTATGACGGTAAATAGGCCTAATCAAACTTTTCAAAACTGCACGCAAAGATACCTGTTATACGGACAGAATTCGTTGTTTTATAAATAGGCATACATTAATGTTTTTTTTTAACATTATAATAATAGTAGCGTGTGGACTATATCTGTTTATTAGTGCTAGATTTTTAAACTTTCTCCAATTATATATATATATATATTATATTATATTACATGTTGACGAACAGGAAGATATATTAGCATACATGTAGGCCTATGTGTACTACTGTACATGACGTTTAACACCACCGTTACAAACGTATTTTATTGTGATTCCAACCCCAAATCTGGAAAATGATCAAGGACGAGTTATACCAAACAAGAAAGAACCTCATTTCAATTGTCTCACGAGTCTATGACGTACTTTCATTGCCCACGCCCTGTGATCAAACTTGATTTCAAAATCAGCCTAAAAGGAGGATTTCAAGCTAGAGGTTATAGAGCAATTCCGGGGTGCAGCTGTAAGAAAAGCAAAAGCATATCTTACTAAACGACAGTCAAACTCCAAGATACTCCTATGACAACCAATTCTCTTAAGCTATTTTTAGGCTAAATGCGATGTTGCTTTGTGATGCTTTGGAACTGTTGCTGTGTCTGATTTTAGGCGTTTATTTACAGCAAACAAACTACAACAAAATCAACACAAAACAAACGAATTTGTTGTTTATTTCGCAATACCGACTTACAGTGAATATACGGTCACTGTATATTCAGGGTATATTTTATTTTTGTTTAGGCTACATTTCTGCAGAGAATAGTTCACACCTTTTCATGCATTACATTTTTAATTGCATTTCCGTTAACTCTTGAACACAAGAAGAAACAAAATCATATTAATATGGCACATACACAACCTTGCAGACTGTGCATTTTCGTTGTGCCTTTTTTTAAGAAACATAAAAACGACCTGTTACGGGTTAAATTTTGTGATGTTTTATTAACAAATTTCGGGAGGAGCTCGCACAGATAATTAACACGGCCAATTCACCATTAGCAATCACACTCCCTATCCAAACACCACAAGCGAATCCCCTTAAATAGCCAAGCATTCTTACCTTCATTCATCTCTAGTTTTTCAGCATCCCTCCACCTCCCCGTCTCCTCACCTTAAGCTCGGGGGGAGCGCTTATTGGGTTCGGGCCATGCCGAGCTCGGACCCCTCTCCCTGGGCAGGGGGAGTGCCCCGGGCTCGGGAATGATTACCGAGCTCGGAGCCCTCTCCCGGACAGCACGCCAAATACGCTTAACTTTTACGCTGTTTATTATATGTAAGCGCGAACTCGTGAACTATATTTTCTCCCAGAGTGTACCCGAGGATCCCTATAATACCATGCAAAAATGTTTTCTCTAAATATGTTTCTTGTTTAATCCCAATTTGAATAACTGGACAGGAACAGGAGAGGAACAATGTTTAGTTGGCAGATCAGTCTGTCTTCATTAACTGATTCATAAAACAAATTAAATTTGGGATGTATGCAAGCATGCAAGGAATTTATATTAATCAAATGCAATTAATAGCGATTACAATATCAAGGGTAATAACCTTTATTTATGATTTTAGTCAGAAAAACAGCCATACCCCTTTCAATAGTTAGGTATCTCTCCTTTTTTAGGTAAATAGATTAAAAATCTACTTGTAACTTGAGAATGTTTTTCCATTTACTACTCTTTGGTTTTATACAGCCAGTTTACCTTATTGAAGACCCTGTCTGTGCACAAATAAGTCACTATGACCAAAAATCTGATCTTCAGAAAATTATATTTTTTTTACCATGATTTTATTTTATTTTATTATTATTATTATTATTATTTATTTATTTATTTTTATTATTATTATCATTTTTGTTTGTTTGTATGTACGTATGTATATGCTGCGATTGGCCATGGATGGATGGACTGGACATGGATATTTTTGGGAAATGCACATTAAAATAACGTAAGGAACGATCCCTCGCACTTAAACTCTTCTAGATTTTACAAAATTTCAGTTTTAAGAAATGTTTCCTTAACATTTCAACATTGCATCAACTACTGATAAACACATTAAATTTCATTTGAATGATGACTTCGTTATTTTAAACATAATAAAATGCACAAATTAAAGTTATTTCTTATTTACATATACAGTAGGTCTTCCAGTTTTGTTGACATTCACACAGACCAGTCAATAGTCCGGTGGTTACACAGCATTTACAAAAATCAGTTCACGTTTAAGAAGTGTTTCAACACTGTATCAACCACTGGAGAACACAATTTTCATTTGAATTATCATTCAGTAGGTTGTTTAATCATGTATAAGTATGTCTTTCGAAGGCTTTTGTATTTAAATGCACAAATTCACATTATTTCTTATTTACATGTAACGCAGAGATTCCCAAAGTTTTTTGTCAGTCGAACCACTTTCACCCAATACATTTACTTAAAGTACCCAGTGCCCAGTACCCAGATTAAGATAAGCTAATAATTAAGTAACATATTTGCATGCTCAATGTTCTTTAATGTTGGTTAATGGTCACATGACATGCATGTAAGCAAATAAAATATTTCACCTTTTTTAGTAAGTGTTTTCTTTTGATTGTTATTATTTTATTTTATTTATTTATTTTTATTATTATTATAATTTTACCCATTTTTAAATTAATTAGCTTTTCATTAAACTAAAACGTCCTTCAAGAACTCCAGTTTGGAGTTTGCAAAACAATGACTTAATGTAATTTAAATGACTTAATAAATTTAATGCTCTTCATGTTGTTAACAACTAATAGAATGTATTTTCTTTCTGTTTGTATTTTATATCAATATGGTACAAGATTATCCAATTTAAATCATTGTGATAAACGAGTTAAGTCAAAAGTCGTATCTAAAAGTATAGTCTGATTATGTTACCTAAAATGTGTAATGTAATGGATTACTTTACTAACAACAATTTTTTGTCATGTAATTTGTAAGTAATCTACCCAGCACTGTTAATCTATAATACTTAGAAATAATGAATAAAACAGCTGAAACTGTGATCAATAAAGAGTCTTGAATAAATGTCCCTATAACGCGCATCCCCTCAAGTTACTTTTTTGGGAGTATTTTATTTTATTTTATTTTTTAACCTGGCAATAGCGCAGATTTTCTGAGGTGTTTACTGTCCAAGATTACAAAGCTGTTTTCAAGAGGAGCAATCAACTGTAATGCGGGTTCATTTTCTGGCTCCACTTTTGTTTCAGTTATTTACAGCACAGACTTGTAAAACTTTATTGCCCTAACGCGTCATAAAACTTTATGTCTTTCCTTTTGCATCTACAATTACTACAGTTGTTTCCTGTTTAGTTAGACAGATACGGACAGGGGGACATTTATTGAACAAATAAACTACATTAATACCCATGCAAAGCATTCCAATTCGTTCCCAAAAATGAGGACTTCGACGAAACATGAAAACATACGTTTTTTCATACGATGGCAACCATGGTTTACAATAGCAATCAAAGTAATCAAGTAATCAAAGTAATCAAAAAGTAATCAAATATAATCAATTACATTACTTTAACAAAATAATTGAAATAATTATACCTTTTTGGTAACTTGTAAGCTGTAACCTATTACATTTAAAAAGTAACCTTTCCACTGGTGCGTCACTGAAATGTATGTTTAAACAGGCTCTAACCAAAAACACTCAGTGTATATATATTTAAATTTATATTTCAGAATTATCAACAATTTTCTAGGCTCTTGCAGTCATATGGCACCAAATGCTTAACAAACTGGTTTTGGCAAAGGCTCCCACGGTTCAGTATGTTTCTTTAAATTGTAATGAAATAGATATCTGTCTTTCATAATCCAGCTGACCCTAATTAATATCGTACTGTGATACTTGTTTGAGAAATGCTTTGTTCAATTTTACAGTTTCTATGATTTAATCAATAATTTGTCATTAAAATCACGAACCCCCTGCAGTTTCGTGACGAAGCCAAGTTTGGGAAACCATGACATAATGTTTAATGCACTTTGTGTTGTTAATTTCAACGAATGGAATATATTTTATTACTCTTTGTATTTTCATATCAATATGGTATATGATTATCCCATTTAAATCGATGTGACAAACGGTCAAAAGTAATCTAAATGTAATCAAAAAGTAGATTATATTAGGCCTATCTAAACTGTGTAATGTAATTGATTACGTTACTAACTACAACCCCTGGCAAAAAGTATGGAATCACCCCTCTCAGAAGATGTTCATTCAAATGTTTAGTTGTGTAGAAAAAAAACAAAACAAGCACATATATGCCACAAAACAATTTTCACTCAACAATCCAAACTTCTGGCTGTATAAAACACTTTTTTAAAAAAACAAAGAAAGATAACTATAGTAAATTACAACTGTTTTTACAGATCACACAAATCTGAGGAAAATTATATGGAACCACCAAATAAAAACACTACTAGTACTTTGTTGCACCACCTCTGGCTTTTATAACAGCTTGAATTCTCTGAGGCATGGATTTAACTAATGACAAACAGTATACTTCATCAATCTGTCTCCAGCTTTGTCTTATTGCAGTTGCCAGATCAGCTTTGCAGGTTGGAGCCTTGTCGTGGACCATTTTCTTTCGTTTCCACCACAGATTTTCAATTGGATTGAGGTCCGGACTATTAGCAGGCCATGCCATTGACATTATATGTCTTTCCTGTAGGAATGTTTTCACAGATTTTTCCCTATGGCACGATGCATTATCATCCTGAAAAATGATGCTACCATCACCAAACATCCTTTCAATTGATGGAATAAGAAAAGTGTCCAAAATCTCAACATAAACTTGTGCATTTATAGAAGATGTAATGACTGTCATCTCTCCCATACCTTTACCTGACATACAACCCCATATCATTAATGATTGTGGAAATTTGCATGTTTTCTTCAGGCAGTTGTCTTTATAAATTTCATTGGAACGGCACCAAACAAAAGTTCCAGCATCATCACCCTGCCCAATGCAGATTCGTGATTCATCACTGAATATAACTCTCATCCAGTCATCCACAGTCCAAGATCGTCTTTCTTTAGCCCACTGAAACCTTGTTTTTTCTGTTTAGATGTTAATGATAGTTTTCGTTTGGCTTTTCTATATGTAAATCCCATTTATTTTAGGCAATTTCTTACAGTCCGGTCACAGACATTGACTCCACTTTCTGCCCATTTGTTCCTCATTTGTTTTGTTGTGCATTTTCTGTTTTCAAGGCATATTGCTTTAAGTTTTCTGTCTTGGCGCTTTGATGTCTTTCTTGGTCTACCAGTACGCTTCCCTTTTACAACCTTTTCATTTGATTTGTACTTGGTCCAGATTTTAGACACAGCTGACTGGGAACAACCAACATCTTTTGCAACATTCCGTGAAGATTTACCTTCTTCGAGAAGTTTGATAATCCTTTCCTTTGTTTCAACTGACATCTCTCCTGTTGGAGCCATGAGTTATGTCAATCATCTTGGTTCAACACATCACTAATGTGTGCAAGCACTCTTTTTTAACTGCAGACTAATTAGCAGTTGTAATCAGATACAGGTGTTTGTTTTAGAAATGCAAAGTGCATGGTGATTCCATATAATTTTCCTCAGATTTGTGTGATTCCATATTTTTTTCCTCTGTGTGATCTGTAAAAACAGTTGTAACTGACTATAGTTATCTTTCTTTGTTTTTTTAAAAAAGTGTTTTATACAGCCAGAAGTTTGGATTGCTGAGTGAAAATTGTTTTGTGGCATATATGTGCTTGTTTTTTTTTTTACACAATTAAACATTTGAATGAACATCTTCTGAGAGGGGTGATTCCATACTTTTGCCAGAGGTTGTACAATTTTTGTCATGTAATTTCGAATCAGTGAGGGACTACAATTTGTAAGTAATCTATCCAGCTCTGTCTACATCTCACGTTGAAAAAACAATAAAACTTAGTATAAACGGATTGTCTACACTGCATGCGGCGTGTCGCGAGTACAAATTTCCGACAATAAACGGATACCTCGTCCTGTTTATGACAAATAGGCACAAAGGACAAATTATTTGCAAAGGGCGCTTTATCGCTTCTGGCGGTGTAGTCACTGTGTAACATGAGAGGAAAGGAAACGAGGATGCACAAAAATAAAAACTGCATGTCATCTGATTAACAAAAGCATCCTTTAAAAGTAGTAAAATTTATTTGATTGATAAGTAAGTAAGTAAATAAATAAATAAATAAATAAATAAAAATGATGACGACGTCAGTGGTCATTTGAAGGGATAGTTCACCCCAAAATAAAAATTTGCAGTTTATTGCCCTCAGGCCATAGATGTAGGTGACTTTATTTCTTTAGCTAAATAGAGAGTAAAGAGGATTTTAGCTAAAACTCTCCTTGATGAAAAATGCAAATCAGCAGCTGCCCGTGTTTAAGAATAAAGAAGCATATCAAGGAACACAAAATTAATATTCGTGGCTCCAGACAATATACTGTGGTTTTATGAAGCAAAACGATTGGTCGGTGCAAGAAACTGAACGTTATTTACAACTTTATTACCTGTGATTTATAGCCTCAGGCAGTGGGTAAACACGATTATTTTTCCACAAACTGATTCTTTCAGGCAGTTTGCTCCAAAGAACTGGTTCAATTCACTATATTGTTTACTTAATTACACAAAAAAGGTATATGCAATTGTGTTAATAAAGCACCTGAAGATGTGAAAAGTGGATGTTTAATATATCTGAATCATACTTACCACGTTTCAGTTGGCTCATGTGCTGGAATTTCAGTATGCAAATGATTGTGCCCTATATCACAAACCCCAGAAGATTTCAGTCCATTCTTGAATTTGCTGTTGGAGCATACAGCAGAATGGCACTAACAGTGAATATCAAGAAAACTGAAGTCCTCTGTCAGTGGTCATCAGATCCTACACAAAAACTTTCAGTATTTACTCATGATTCGCCACTCACTATAGTATCACATTTCATACATTCACAGTTATTTATCTAGTGACTGTAGCACAGATCAAGATATTCAGTACAAGATCATATATATATATATATATATATATATATATACACACACACACACACACACACACACATATATATATAAATACATATAATTAGTAGTCAGCATTTGAAGTGGATCAACACCTTTAATCAAAGTTGTCATAAAACCAAAACAATACCTGTTCTTGTCTTAGGACAACTTTGATTAACTTTTTTGATCTACTTCAAATGTTGAAGTATATATTTATATATATATATATATATATATATATATATATTATTATATATTATATTACATTAATTATTTATCTATATGTTGCCAGTGTTGGAAGTTTTCTTAAAAAAAATGGGTATTAAGTGTTGTTTTTAGGTGTATACATATGTATGCATGTATGTATATACTATATTGGCTCCACAGAGATTGACTTAAAATGCAAATTAGCAAATGTTATACTCCCTGTGTACACTGCATATTATTTTCAGCTTATGGTTTGGAATATATATATATATATATATATATTTTTTTTTGTACAGTCATTATTTAAATAAACCAAATAATAAAATAAGTAAAAATCCTGTTCTATGCATTTCTTTCTTCCTCATCCTAAGCGCTCTCCAGTGGATCTCTGCACCTTTTCATTTGTCACTCTAGTCTAATTCTGCTGCAATAAAGCCCTCATTTGTCTTTGTATTGATGGCTCTGGCAAGCATCAGCCATTAAACAGGGACTAATGCTCATGTTCAGTGTCTCCGCTTACTTGTTGCCAGGGGGTCACCAGGAGTTCACCTTGTCAAGACCTACTAAAGGTTCTTTATACTGTATCTGTGTATATTACTAGTGTTTTTTTTAAGGCAAGCACTATTTGTATTTTGCGATGTGTCACCTAACACCTAACACTCCATTGTCAAGAAACTTAAGACGTAGAGACAGATGATGAACTCAAATGTGGAGTCTTTTGAATGGAATAGGAAATGACAGAAATGCAGGTGAAGATCTTTGGAGACCTTGTTCTCCATAAGGGTAGAAAGGAAAAGTGAGGTGTGCGTTTTACATGGTGCCAGGGTCTTTTCACCATACAAACGGCATTGGCAGGGCTCATTGAGTTCATTCATTATACACCACAGAGAAAGACAATCATTAGGTAGTCAATAGGAAGATGCAGTTAAGTAAATTTGTATGCATTTGACCCACTGGCAGAAAAAAAGGCAGGAGTGTTTATATACAAAGACAAGAGTTGGGTTCCTCCCTCATGAAGATTAACCATGGTTTTAATACAAATAAAAAAAAAACAAAAAAAACATGGTCACTATAGGTAAACCATGGTAGCCACAAATTAACCATGGTCTTGCTACAGTTTAACCATAGTATTTGTAGTAAAACTATGGTTATACACTTTTACCATAATAAAACCATGGTTAATTTTTGTAAGCATTTGAAAGTGTGTGTGTGTGTACCTGGTATTCATCACGTTATGGGGACCAAATGTCCCCACAAGGATAGTAATAGCAATAAATTTTGACCTTGTGGGGATATTTTTTTAGGTCCCCATGAGGAAACAGGCTTATAAATCATGCAGAATGAGTTTTTTTTTCCAGAAAGTAAAAGTGTGCACAGTCTCCTGTGAGGGCTAGGTTTAGGTGTAGTGTAGGTGTAGGGTGATAGAAAATATGGTTTGTACAGTATAAAAACCATTACACCTATGGAATGTCCCTATAAAACATGGAAACACAACGTGTGCACTGCATAGTGATAAAACAACTGCACAACTACCACACTCTATCCACACATACTATCAGCTACAAAGGAAAGACTCAAACAGATAGAAAAAAAACACTACTCCATTCCACACACCAGAATTCCAAAGAACAGGGTATTGTCTGGTATCTGGTATCTTTACAGGACTGTTAAAGTTAACTTACATTTTTGTAAATCTTAATCTGAGCTCTAAAAACTGACATATTGCATGACTTTGTGTCATGCAAGGTCATCGAAAAAATATAGAAATGTTCGAGGTGGTCAGCAGGGTACAGTTGAGACACAATGTATCATTTATTTATTATGTTTACTGTTATTTTATTTATTAGGTTATTGTTTGCATTTGATCTGTTTTATTATTGCTGTTTGCAATTGTTCAGTGCTTTTTACTGTTTTACTGTACTCAACTTTTCAACTGTTACTATTAAAATGATGAACTGAAATTAAATATTGTATCGCTGTTTGCCATTACTGTACAATGTTTTACAAATGAACTACTTTAAACTAAACAAATAATCAAATAAAATACTAAACTGAAATAAAAACTGTTGATTTCTCATTTTTAAAGGTATTTTACATTTGCAATGAATTGCTTAGGCAGCTTTACAACATTACGGATGGGTGTCTCAACTGTACTCGGGTACTGTTCCACACATGGGTACAGTTGGAACAAAAAAAGCTTCTTGTGTTCATGAGCTAATTGTGGCAAATGTGACCTACTTGTGGATGTTAATAATTATTAATATTTTAGTAGACAAGTAAAGGAAATGTCATGAAAAATCACTTCTTTTCAGTCCCTAGTTTTGGCGTGGTAACGGAAAAAGCAAAAAGTGTACCAACTGTACCCCACACTTCTCAATTCACATCAGATATGCTGATCATATTAGTTTTCCTTTGAAATACAGGACAATTTACTTAAAAGATTAACACAAAATTATAGGATGGGGGTTAACATGAGGTAGAATTTATTGCCATCACCTATACATTGACTCAACATTGAGGTTTAACACAAAAAAAAAAAACACTCCACTCAACAACAAAAATAACATTGAACCCAAGGTATAAAAGCAACCTCCTAAGCTCACTCTGGGTAAGTTAGTGTGTTATAATCAAAGACTAACATACAGTAACATCTACAGTATTTTTTCCTAGCTCCACAAATGAAATATGCAGTAACAAACAATATAAAAAATACATTTAAGATTTAAAAAAAAAAAAAAAAGGAAAAAAAGACCACACTTACCACATATTTATGCACCTTTACGTCTTGATATACAAAAGAGCTTAAAATGGCCATCAAAGGTTCTGTACACATATATACATGCACTGATAAATATTACACATAAGAAGAAATAAAAATAATAAATGTGTGATAAAATGCTCCATTAATGGTCATAAAATGCAGAGGTAGTATTTGTCATTATCATCATTATCTGGTAAGCAAACGTAAAACCCCCAGATTATCTAGTTTGTCTCTGGCTATGCTAGCCCAACCTTTATTAGCCAGTGGGTTTCTAGGGGACGGATGCATAATACCCGCCACTCTTACTGTGATGCCTGCTTCCAATAGAGCCCGTCGAGCACGTTGCTCGGCTAGCTTGCCCACTCCGATCACCATGGAGACACCCAGTACAGTGACTACCTGACAAAGAGCGCTGTCACAACAGGACAAAAGGGCATCACGCTCCGCAGCCGGAAGTTCAGGCGGGGTTAGGTTCTTGCCAGACTCACTCATGAAGATTAGAGGGCACAAGTTGTGGACAAAACAGTGGCGGAAGAAATTGTGAGTTTCACCGCAGAGCTCTTGGAAAAAGCCCCAAAAACGGGCTCCGCTCACTTCACTCTGAGTGCAGTCAAGGCCTGTGATCCGCCGCTTAGGGTGCTCCTCTGCTGGACGCCCAACGACTCCAGTGATCTTCAACCAATTGCGAACTGCTTTCACCTCACCAAATGGAACCTTGGTAATCAGGAACAAAGAGATGTAGTTGATTTCTTTATTTTTTTTATTCTCTTCTCCATTGAATAATGTTATACTTACATTATATTAAAAATTGCCATGTTAACCAAAGTTTTCATCAAAACACTGAAGTTGCTACTGTTATTATTTTTAAACTATAGGAAATAATTCTGAAATCTCATTCAAACAGTGTAAGAATCTATAACTATAATATATAATCTATAAATAAGTTACAAAAGTGACAACTATAGTAATTTTTGGGAAAAAATACTGCTGATATTAAATGCGGCCACTATTACAGAAGCTTTTGTGTGTTTTACCTGCTTTTGTTGTTTTGTATGCTTTTATTTCAATTCATAATCAACATTCTAGGACTTTCTCCTGGAAGGACTTTGTTATATACTGCAACTTAGTAAAGGAGAAGCTCGCTTCCAGAATGAAAATATCCTGATAATTTACTCACCCACATCTCATACAAGATGTTCATGTCTTTCTTTCTTCAGTCGCAAAGAAATTACGTTTTTTGAGGAAAACATTTCTATGAATTTTTTTCCATATAATGGACTTCAATGGTGTGAAATGGGTTGAAGGTCCAAAGTGCAGTTTCAATGCAGCTTCAAAGGGCTCTACACAATCCCAGCCGAGGAACAAGAGTCTTATCTAGCTAAATGATTGGCCACTTTCTTAACTCTGCGATGCAGATATGTATCTATACACACTGCGTAGTCACGCTGGAAAAGTCATGCGTAGCTAGTTCTTCTTCTGTGTACTTTGGTTCAAACAGGTAGGGTAGGGCAAAAACTCCTCCAACTTTAAAATCATCCGACATCATTGTTTTACCTTTTTTGTAAAGGGAGTTTAACTTTCTTTGCACGTTTGCTTTACAAACATTGGGTTGATACCTTTGCATAGGTCAAGCAAGCGTGATTACGAAATGCGTGAGGTTGAGCTAGTGCAAGATGAGCATTTGTGGTTAAAATGTAAATAAATTTGTATTTGTCTTAGAAAATGATCGATCGTTTCACTAAATAAGACCCTTATTCCTGGGATTGTGTAGAGCCCTTCTGAAGCTGCATTGAAACTGCAGCTTGAACCTTCAACCCATTGGCCACAATATGGAGAATAATCCTAAAATGTTTTCCTCAAAAACCTTAATTTCTTTTGAACTGAAGAAAAAAAAACAAAACATGAACATGACATGGGTGACATGGGGTGACATGGGGTGAGTGAATTTTTAATTATTAGGAAATTTATTAGGAAATTTTCAATCTGGAAGTAAACAACCCTGATGAGGAATGATTGTCTGTCTGCTATTCCCAACTGGGCCAAACATTTCAGCAAGAGAGATTTGGTGTAGGATAGAAGACTTCAGCTCATAACACAAACAAAATATTTTTTTTTTCAAAACACTAAAGAAGACAATACTGGGATCCAAATAACACAGAATCCCAGTAACTATAAATGTACTGACAAAAAAAAAAAGTTATTCAATTATGGCATTATCTTGTTATGCCATTATATTTTTCTTTCAGAGTTTCTGCAGGTTTTATAAATACTTCTGCTTCCAAACACAATATGGAAATAACATTTACTGTACCTTCTGATCACACTGCAAAAAAAGTGTTGCTCGTCCTCAGTGTTTTGTCTTGTTTTCCAGGACAAATGTCCAAAAATTCTTAAATTAAGATACATTCATTTCAGATGCAAAATGTCTTTTTTTTTTTTTTTGTTTAGTTTTTTTTGTTTGTTTTTTGAGAAATTGCTTAAACTGTGAGTTTATGATTAACAAGAATAAATATCTGCCAATGGGCTCAGAAAAATGAACTTAATTTAAAGGAAAATGTCCATACCCCTCTGTCAGACATTTGTTGTTGTTTTAAGCATAAACTTACTTAATTTGGTTCAAGACTTCATATCTTCATTTTGCATCTCAAATGTATTTTGATTTAAGGAAAATTTAGATATTTGGTTAGGAACACTAAGGAAGGTTTTTTTGTTTGCTTGTTTTTGTTTTGTTTTGGAGTTTAATGTCACGACTTCCAGAATTTAAGACTTCTGTTTTAATTTAAGACATTTTTAGGCTCTTTTGTGGAAAGGCGACTTAAAGCCCACTAAAACTCTTTACTTTCTTCACTGAATTTAATCTCAAGTAACACCATTACAACAAAAACAGATAACGTGAAATCATAATAAAGAATGAAAATCTTCTGACCCCTGTTTGTGCCATGCCAAAAGGCCCTGGGTTCATGCCCAGAAAGAGAACACTTTGCCCTTCCTGACAGTATTTCTCCACATAACATTGATGTGTGTCCCAGGCATATTCAAGGGGGTTGTATGTGTATCGCACTGGTTTCCCAAAGGACAGCGTCCGTAACCGTGCATTCAGTTCCAATTCCGCCTGTAGGAACCTTGAAGCAGTTGTAGAGCCACTAAAAAGTTTGTCAGCAGCCAGGCCAGGCAGACTGGTGAGATTTTTTCCCAGTAAATGGTCTCTCTGAGACACATCCTCATTTTCCAACCTACAAATGAAACAATTTTCATAAATAACTCAATTTAAACAGATTGGTGGCAAGGCTTATGCACAAATTAACTTAGTGGGGCAGGGGCACAACCTAACACTTTTTGAATTTCTCAGTTTGTGTAAATCCACGTGTGGTTCTGAGTATATTTTTTTTATCCACATTAATTTCACACTTGTCTAGTACAAATATGTAATTTTGTCTTATAATCACAATGTATATGTTTTTTTTTGTTATTTACCTCAAAAGAAAGGAAGTGGAATGTGACAACATGCCCCTTAGGTGGGCTACACTGTAACATGAGAGGGGCACAATGTAACATGACCATATGACAGCTTAAAATTCAATCTAATGAAAAAAAAAATATGCAAGACAAGCTAAAATATTTGGTTGATAAATAAAATTCTTAACTTTTTTCAAATAAAATGGCATTTTTTTAAAAAATTAAAAATTGGATTTTGACAATGAACACATCGCAACCATGCTTGGGACAGCCCTGATCGCAACACACAGCTATACAGAAGCCTATAGTGCAAGACAATGTGGGCAAACAGATGAAGAAACACATTCAGACATTGCGAGAAGTTTCCCTCCCTCCACAGCTACACAGCTCTAATAGAACACGAGACACATAAATCTTGAAATAATTTTTAAACATTAAACATCGATTGTCAGTCTTTATTCACCTGTTTCTTGTGGTTTCTCATTACAATCCATAAAATTATTGCATTACTAATTTCATAGAATAGAATAGTTTAATAATAGCGGGGCATACTGTAACACTGTGTCACAACTTTAACGTTACCCATCTGCGCGACTGGAATTTAAAACTGGTCAGTGTCTTCTGCTGGTTTGCGAAGCATTAATAAACTAATCTAACTACTAATCTAATCTAAACTAATCTAAACTGATAAATAACAGATTGGACATTAAAATTATAGCATATTTGTCTAATTTTAAATGAATACTAAAAACTGAGATGAAAAATTTACTTCAGCCAGAAATGTACTTTTACTATGGTAAAATAAATATGCAGCGATATCTTCAAAAGGCTTTTGAATTTTGGCGTAAATACCGTAAATTTGGTTATGCTAGTGTGTGTGGAAATATTTAAAACAGGTGTGTTACAATTAACCCCCGTTAGTTTTTGCCCCGCGCTCCCCTATTGTTTGAACAAAATCATATGCATGCTTTTTATAAGACTCTTTATAAGGTAAGAAATTATTTAAAGGACACCGTAAAAAATAAATCGTAAATACAGTTATATTATAGGAAAGGGACTACACTGAAATGCATCTGTACTACAGTGTACAGTGTTTACTGTTAAGTCAACTGCTGTAGACTAAAGGCATACGAACTGCAGGCTTCATTGCACATGCAGTGCAGCACCTTTGAGGTACACAGAATTTCTGCCGCATAGATTGCAGTATTATGTAATTATTTCATTCATTTTTGAACAGTGCTTTATGAATTTATTGTGCTATGAAAAAAAAAACATTCTTAATGACTCTTCGCGATACATGACTCACTACAGTGAGATAAAATTGAACAACGTAAAACTATTTCATTAATTACGCTTATTAGAATTTATTTTATCACGTATTTGTGATTTACCTCTCAACATCGGGATGTGACTGCATTCTCCCAGATGCGTTTCCGGCAACAAAAGAATGTCCGAAGCGCGGTGCATCCTGGGATCTTCTTCTTCTTCATAGGATTGATTGTGGGTTGGCAACCCAGCTTTATGATGCATTACCGCCAGCAACTGAATGGAGGGTGGAGCAGAGAGAAATACTACTACTACTACTACTACAGTTTTTTTTAATTGGTTTGGTACTATTTTCATAATTAAAGCGTGCATTTTCAAATCTCTTAGTACAAAACTTTAAACTGATCACATTTGTAACACCACTAGTCATTCTTTCAAATCTGATGTCATTTGTATTTGCACATATTTTCATTCCACTTCATCATTGTTTCAGAACACAAGATCATTGTGATATATATAGAGAATTATATATATGATATATATAGATATATATATGATATATATAGAGATTTGCTTTAATCACCCAAACAAAACAGTAAGATCTTTTTTCAACGTAGTACTTTTACCAATCATTTAATTCAGGAGCAAATAATACAAGGTAAGCGTTTCAAATTGTTCTTGGTGCTGAATGAGTGTAACTGAACTGTAAAAATTTACACAGCAAATATTACACTTATGTTCAGACAAAAAATATATATATATATATATATATATATATATATATATATATATATATATATATACACACACACACACACACACACACACACCGAAAAAAAAAAAACACAAGTCATTTACATAAGCAAAATATATTTTTATGAAAATCACTTTCACACAATTAATCAAGCCGGTCATTAACATTGGGCCATAAATTTTCATCAACATCACAGTGGATGTCTTCGTTGTTCAGGCACCATGGGAAAAATCTCCTGGCATGACAAATCCAGGCTTGACATTGCTCAGCAGTTATATCACCACAAGCTTCACCCATGGCTTGAAGAAGGGAGACATGCTCATGGGGATGGCGATCGTACACCTTCCACCTCCATGTAGAGAAGAATTCCTCAATTGGGTTGAGGAAAGGGGAATATGGTGGAAGATAGAGGGTCATGAAGCGAGGATGTGTTTGAAACCATTCCTGAACCAGCTGTGCATGGTGGAAGCTGACATTGTCCCAAACAACAACATAGATGATGTCTTCTCCCTGACAGGCCTGCTCAAGCTCATTTAAAAAAACTATCAGGTGTTCAGTGTTGTATGACCCTAGAACTGGTCTACAGCCTACCACACCATCTTCAGATATAGCTGCACACATTGAGATGTTTCCGCCACGTTGTCCAGGGACTTGGATGGTTGCCCTTTGTCCAATAAGGTTACGTCCTCTGCGTCTAGTTTTTGCCAGATTGAAACCGGCCTCATCAACAAAAATATACTTGTGATGATTCACAGCAGCGTCCAGCTCCATCACCCTCTAAAATGATAATTTGGTTAGTTTTTTTACAACTAATAGTTGTCAGTACTGTTACAGTAATTGCATGCCAGTTTAGTGTTGTACCTGAATATATTCCGAACGCAGTTGTTTCACCCAGACATTGTTTCTCGCAAAAGGAACCAAGTAAATTTGTTTCATGGAAACCTTGTGCTTCTTCAAAAGCCGGGCAATCGTTGGAAGGCTAATTGATGGCACATTGGCAAAGGTGTCATTGCTGTTCTCAATAGCCTGTTTGATTTCAGACAGCCGTATGTCATTCCTTACCCTGACCATTTCCACCACAGCCAACTCCTGCTGGTCAGTCAAAACACGTGGGCGACCACCACCAGGTTGTCTCCTGTTAATTCTGAGGACAACCGTATACTGTCAATATTGTAGTATTACAAATTACATTACTGTAAACTGACAATTACATGTTGTTCATCTATACAATAGAGTAGTATATTTTAGAAGTGAAGTTGCTATAGCAGACTTACCGGTTTTCTTGGCGAAAAGTTCTGATGATAGAGCTGACAGTTGACCTTTGTAAATTAGGCTGTACCAACCTGGCAGCCTCAGCCATGGTAAAGCCTCTGTTAACCACATTGTCAACAATGATGGCCCGGACTTCATTAGAGATGATGGTGCGTTGTCTTCTGCCTACATTTCTCTGAAGACCACCTCTCTGTTGAGGAGCACCACCACCTCTTTCCCTTTGTCTGTGCCCACCTCTCTGTCGAGGAGCATCACCACCTCTTTCCCTTTGTCTGTGCCCACCTCTCTGTCGAGGAGCACCACCACCTCTTCGATGAAGGTTTCCTCTCCCTACGAGTCTATCCTGCTCCATATTTGAACAGTGCAAAGTCTCAAACACAGTTCTACTTATATGGTAACTAATTGTGATCATCAGGGGAAACAATTAGTATTTCTTGACTGAAAGCTCTTGCAGCAATTTGTAACTTACAAATGACCAGACAACAATCAGTCAAGTTGGAAATCCATGGACATAATGAATGATTCATTGATTAAACATTAAGATCAGTTAAATTAAATGACAGACAAATGTATTAAACTGAATGATAAGAGATGCAAATCAAAAATTTGATAGTGATAACATTATGAAAGGCAGTTACTGTGAACGAAACATTTATTTAGATGAAACACTTATTTTGTGTAGTGAAAAGGATATTTTGTGATTATGTGTATTATACTAACACAATTGAAAATATGCTGAAATGTTTGAAAAAAGTGCACTCTTGATGATCTGTTGTGATATAAGTACTAAGAGTTTTGAAAATGTACCAATTGCTTGTGAAAACTGCGCCAAACCAATTAAAAAAAAAACTGTAATAAGAATAATACTTATTATTTTTATTATATTGTTGTTGTTGTTGATGATGATGATGATGATGATGTTGCTGTCGTTATATTATAGTTGTTATAGTATTATTATTTAATTTCTTTTTTTGAATCCACACATGTGGCATTAATAAATTCTCTAATGTGTATCTTACTCGCATTTAATTTTGACTGTAATATTTGTGTTTTGCTGTTATATTCTGTGCAATGCAAGACTGTGTGTTCCATTTTTCTTTATTATTCCGATAAGTACATAATCCAGTAGTGCTCTATTATTTGACATAAGTTCGATTCACCTTTTTCTCTGTAATCCTAATTATTCACATTTCTCAGCATTTTATATAAATGCCTCCACTTTCTTCCCCCATATTTTAATTACAGATTTATAAATAAGCTCCTTGGCTTAGGAGGTCAATAAATCAATGTTAAAAGCCAAAACAGTTCTCAGCAGTAAATGATACTAATTTTCAGCTAAACTATCCCTTTATTTAGAACCTAAATTACAGCATGCAGACTTAAGTGTGTGCTCTTCATAAATGCTAATGTACCTTTAATGTGCTCTTCATAAAAGTTTATACCTTTATTAACACTATAATGTTTTTAATAACATTAAAAAAAACATTATGTAATGTTTAACAGATTATAAATTAAAATTCATTCAGCAGTATCCGCCATGAGTATTTAATATAAATTCTTATATATACAGTTTTTTTCTGTACACACAAACTGCTTACACACATTTTCAAATATTTGCCCCTCTTTTTCAAAACTTTACGGTAACGCTTTAGATTACAACCCGCAAAGAACTATGTAAGTAAACTGAATTTACGGTGTATGTTTCTGCAATTATAGTGTACCTATAAAGAACGTACATGTAGGTATAAGGGAATTAAATTTGGGTAGTAAGGGAGTAACAAACCAGATATGCAACATGCAAAGAACTATATAAGTATACTGAATTTACGGTGTACGTTTCTGTAATTATAGTGTACCTATTAGTACGTATGTGTAGGTATACGGGAACAATATGTTACGTTTTGGTAATTCGGGGGTAACAACCAGATATACAACCTGCAAAGAACTGCGCAAGTAAACTGAAGTTACAGTGTATGTTTCGTATTTATATTGTACCTACGTGTAAGTATAAGGGAGCAATATGTTACGTTTGGGTAATAACGGGGTAGCAAACAGATATACAAATCATTTATAATGGAATTACTTAAAAACTTAACAGGTACCTGTTCTATTAAATCGTAAGTTTGGTGTATCTATACGTAAGCTTTTTAAAATTACTGGGAAAATATACTCTTGTTCCATGTAGTTACAGGGTAAGTGTGCCCTCTGCGGGCTGTAAATTAAAGTGGCGATTGTTACCCCCTTGTTCAAGGAAGTTACAGGGTAGGTTCAATACATAAACACACAATCTGAAAATATATCTAAAAATATTTTTTATAGACGCTAATCCCACTTCTACCTCTAAACCTAACGTTAACTATGACTGAACAGTAATAAAAATATAAAAAACAGGAGTGCAATCACAATCATTTATTTATTGCAAAAATGTCAACAGCCATACAAAAAAGTAATCCAAATAACGATGCGTTTGCAGCCGCAGTCCTCTCTGGCGGAATACAGTAGGTTTGAGCTGCAGTAGGATGAGAGCAGAATTGAAATTGTTAATCGCTGAAAATATTATCCAGATTATTATCTTGATCCACTCCTCGAAGGCGCCCGCGCGTCATTCCAACACATCTCACCAGAAACACGGCATGTCGTAATCTGTGACGAATGCAGGCGAGAGCCAATGAACGTCCGATTTTCCTGTCGCAAAATGCACTTTAGCACGGGTTTATGGCTGTTGCTGCTGGACTGCTGCTAGAGATGGAGATGAAGATCGCCGGACAAAGCCTTGAATTTGGTTCTGGTCCTCGCAAATCGTATGGATTCTGAAGATCTGGGTTACAGCACACAAATAAATTGTTAGTCACAGCATGTTAGAGAAAACGCCTTTGTGTTCCACCACGGCAAACGAAGTTAATATTACATGAATGATTAAACGATTGCAGAAATATTATTTATTTTAAGGGTTTAACGTGTAGTCATGATAACATTATGTAGACCTATTCTTGGAAACGAGCTGGCAACAGAAATCACACAGAACAGAATGAAATGTTATAATTTCATATTAAGTAAACGTTAAATGTTTAGATGATGTAAATATGTCAGTATTGTACATTTAGTGTCTGTAAAAATGTAAATAAATGTACATTTTGTAGAACCACATTTTACGTCGCGTTGTTATATGTATTGTACCTACCCTGTAACTTCATTGAACAAGAGGGGAACAATCGCCACTTTAATTTACAGCCCGCAGATGGCACACTTACCCTGTAACTACATGGAACAAGAGTATATTTTCCCAGTAATTTTAAAAAGCTTACGTATAGATACACCAAACGTACGATTTAATAGAATAGGTACCTGTTAAGTTTTTTAAATTAATCCATTATAAATTATTTGTAAGATATCTGTTTGCTACCCCCTTATTACCCAAACGTAACCTATTGTTCCCTTATACTTACACGTAGGTACAATATAAATACGAAACATTCACCGTAACTTTAGTTTACTTACGCAGTTCTTTGCAGGTTGTATATCTGGTTGTTACTCTCTATTACCAAAACGTAACATATTGTTCCCGTATACCTACATGTACGTTCTTTAATAGGTACACTATAATTACAGAAACGTACACCGTAAATTCAGTATACTTATGTAGTTCTTTGCAGGTTGAATATCTGGTTTGTTATCCCCTTATTACCCAAATATAACATATTGTTCCCTTATACCTACATGTACGTTCTTTATAGGTACACTATAATTACAGAAACATACACCGTAAATTCAGTTTACTTACGTAGTTCTTTGCGGGTTGTAATCTAAAGCGTTACCAACTTTACACACAAATCCAAGAATTGCACATACACAAAATGCAAAATGCCTCAGATCTCTTGCAAAATGAAGCACTGCATTCAAAATATCACACACACATCTCAAAAGCAAACATTTGTCTTACGTTGCAAACACCTTTGCCATAATATTATATTTTTGGATATATCATATACACACAGTTATTCATAACCTAAAGCTCTTCTTTCATGAGCTCCTATATACATTTCTGTACAAGACTGAAAGTAATTGTCTGGAAAATTCACTTTACAGTTTTTTTCAATTGCTAACAAGCATTTACCAATACTTGAAGTACTTTTTCTAAACTCTTAACACAGCAACACACCTACATCACACAATTAGCCAAACTGTTCATTTTCTGGCCAAAACCATATTTTGTTAAATAAATACAAACTCAAATTTCAAAACGCTGAATACCTTTTTCTACATATACCAACTCTATCAAAACCCAGCAAATCCGATTCAAAAATGAGTCATTCGGTCAAAGCATTACCACTAGTTTCTATCCAACAGAAACATATAGTCAATCATAGCACAGTGACCATCAAAATACTAACAGTTGACGAAACCCATTTTACATTTTTAGGTGTTGAATGTGTTCTTTCTTGGCAATATACTATCTAAAACTGAATGAGTCATCATTACTTTATAGAATGTACAATAGAAAAAGATAGGGTCCTCTATGCAGAAATTCGATTGGAACATTGATTGCAATTGCTTTCCAGTGGGTCGGGGTTGGATGTGGATGGTGCCCTATGATAGCTGATACCAGCGATCAACAGAAATTCCAACATACGTGGCCTTTGGTTACTATGCAAGCTTGTTTCCGTCACAGAAAAAAAAAAGAAAATACGATAAGTATGACCATTTTTATCTCACAATTCGGACGTATATTCTTGCTTCTGTTGCCATGGCAGCACCAGCAGAGAAAAAGAGAACACACACACACACACACACACACACACACACAGTCACGCTTCTGCCTGACCTCTGTTTGAACCTGCCTGAGGTCGGAGGGTGACAGCTTTGAGCACTCTCGTGAGTTATGAGAGGTGGAGAAAATTAAAGATGGGTGAAAAAAGAGAAAGAACAAGAGAACAGTGTGATGGGTGAAATGAGAAGTAGCATGCAAATGGAACAAAAGAATAACAGATTTGGAGGGGTGGGATGGGAATTAATTGGAATAAAACAGCCTATACAGCCTATATAAGGGTCACACCCTATTATACAGTTGTTTTTCTGTCTGCTTTAGTTGTATCAAGGCTTTCTCTGCATTTTTGTCATTTTGCATTTCAGTCATAAATTTTGTATTTGTGAGACTGTGTGCAAAGTATCTGCATCTATGCACATTTGGTTACTTTGTGTCATTAAAAACATGACTATGAATAGCCTACCTGTTTTTGACTTGTGTGTTTCGCTTTGGTCCAATGCAAATTAAGTGAGCCTAAAAATGAGAGAGTAAGCGACAGATCTCGAGGGTAGAATACCATTGGAGTAGACATGGATGAAAAAGTTACCATCTTATTTTAAAATCCTGAAGTAAGCTATTGTTAGTGAATGTGCTAGACCTTTGATTCATATAGGCAAACAACTGAGAAAAACAAAGTGCCCTAACCAGTAAAATTATTTGCTCTGCTAAACGGAGTGCTTATGATTGCGTTGATAAATTAGAATAATGTGATAGGCTACCAGTATTCAGTGTCAAGCACCATAACGGACTGCTTTTGAAATGCTAAATTAACCAGAAGCAGATGAGACTAGAAGCCTCATACATTCACAAATGGTTGCGCACACTCCTACGTTAAAAATAAGGTGGAGAAGGTCACACTAATGAGGTTACTGCTGTTTTTTATTTGCCATAATGACACATTTTCAAGATTTTTTGCACATATACAGTATATTTAAAATATATAGAGGTCTGTCAACGTTCATTAATGTATTGAATTTTTATATATTTTTTTATATACACTGAGATCCCAGTCTGCAGTGCCTCTCTCATATGAAAGTGAAAAGGCAGGCTTTTACATGACTCATGAATTCTGTTGTACAAAAGTGGTAAATTACTTTGGTTTTAAAGGGTAACACTTTATAATAAAGTGTCATTTGTTAACATTAGTTAATGTATTAACTAACATGAACTATCAATGAACAATACATTTATTACACTATTTATTAATCTTAGTGTTAGGTTACAGTTTTTTTCAACTGCTTACACACAAAATCTTTACTTGTAACACAGTTTCTAAAACCTGACACTCAAACACCAGAACCACACACCAAATCTGCAAAACCATACACTAATTCTTGGCCTTTGACTCAGTTTTCAATTTCATAAAACACTTTTTGCAAAACACAACACAATTCTTTATGTAACACACAAGAATCTAACAGGACGTATCTTGATTTTCTTTTTCAAACACAACCAATCAAAATGCCACACTAATTTGTCAGTGCCTCACACTAACACCTCACTTGTTCAAACACTCATTGCTTTACTTAACACCAACCAATCATGTTTTAGAATAGACCTTGGAATAATCACAGTTTTCAAAATTATGAATTATGCAATGCATATTGTGAAATATTTAAACTATTTAAAATAACTGTTTTCTATGTGAATATATTGTTGTAACGCCAAGCCAGCAGAGGGAGCTCTCACCCTAGGACTGCTTGTACACTCCCTCTGCTGCTTCTATTGTTACTTCCTGTTTGTCACTATTTAAAGACTGGCCATGTGCTCAATACTTTGCGAAGTATTGCCAGTTTCACCTGCCTTACCGAGCGTTTATATACTCTGTTGGATTACCTGTTGCCGTCTTGCTCTGTTCTTGGATTTTGTGTTTACGGATTACCCCTGTTTGGATTGTTTGCCTGTGTGGACTGTTTTCAAGGTTTGACCCTCATCTGCCTTTTGACTATTGCTATCTGGATTACCCCTGTTGTTTTGTTTGCTATTGGACTGCTTTTGGTTTCGACCCTCTGCCTGTTTATACGTTTATGTTTGCTGCTGTGGTTAATAAAGTCCCGCATTTGGATTCTAACGCCGCCTCAGCGTCCTCGTTACAGAATACTTCGCCTACCAAGAATCCAGCGGAAACGATCAGCCAACATGAACCCAGCAGTATCTCGTCTCCTCTGCCTTCGTCAAGGGGACAAGGCTATAGAGGAATATGTAGAGGAATTTTGTGGACTGTGTTACCTTGTTGATTTTAATGACGTGGCACTGAAGGACATTTTTCGGGTGGGTTTGAATGATCCCATTCGTTCGTGGCTACCTGGAGGGAAAATTCATTGGTCACTGGAGAGATATATTGATCATGCCCTGCTATTAAGTGGATCCACATTTACTGTGGGGATTGCGGACGAGGGACCCCGCAATCCCGCAGTAACCACCACACCACAACCAGCTCACGTCATATCAAACAAACCAGAGACCCTTCACACCCCAACCTTCATGTCTGGTATTGTCACCATTGTGCCAGAACCCCCTCAAACCAAGTCTGCTAGCGTCACGTCTGCCAAGTTACAGCCTGTTCACTCCACATCCGCCAGACCACAACCGGTTCACGTCATGCCTGCCAAGCCAAAGCCTGCTCAGGCCACATCCACCAAGCCAAAGCCTGTTCACGTCATGCCTGCCAAGCCAAAGCCTGCTCAAGCCACGTTAACCAAGCCAGGGCCTGCTCACGCCATGCCTGCCGCTCCAGGGCCTGCTCACGCCATGCCTGCCGCTCCAGGGCCTGCTCACGCCATGCCTGCCGCTCCAGGGCCTGCTCACGCCATGCCTGCCGCCCGTCCAGAGTCTGCACCCGTCATGGCCGCCATCCCCAAACCTGTCACAAGATGGCCGCCATCCCAGAGCCAGTCCACAAGATGGCCGCCATCCCCAAACCTGTTCACAAGATGGCTGCCATTCCAGAACCAGTCCACAAGATGGCCGCCATTCCAGAGCCAGTCCACAAGATGGCCGCCTTCCCCAAGCCAGTCCACAAGATGGCCGCCATCCCAGAGCCACTCCATAAGATGGTCGCTGTCTCCAAGTCACACCACATGATGGCACACATACTGGACTCACCCCTCATGGCTGTATGGGCAGCTAAAATGGCAGCTACCCCTGGTTCCAGTCAAGTTGCAGCTGTGTCAAGTCAATTCGCAGCTGCGTTTCCTGAGCCAAGTAAAGTCACAGCTGCCACCCCCGAGCCAAGCAAGATTACAGCTACTGTTCCTGTGCCAAGTCACTTTTATCAGGGTGCAGTACTTGTCTTGTGTGTGGTCTATATATTTATGTTCTTTAACAATATCTAAAAAAAAATTAACAACAGAAGCATCTTAAGATGTGCTTGGCAGATTGTGGTATGGAAAATTGTGCGCTGATGGTTTTGATTTTATTAATGAAGAAAGTGGCAAAGTCGTCAGCTGTTAGAGTTGATGAAAGAGGTGGAGGAGGACAAAAAAGGGAGGAAAATGTTTTAAAGAGCATGCGAGAGTTAGACAAATTATTAATTTTGTTATGATAGTATGTCCATTTAGCAGTGGAGACATTAGCAGAGAAGGAAGAGAGGAGTGACTGATAATTACAGTTACAATTACTTTCAGTCTTGTACAGAAATGTACATAGGAGCATGTTAAAGAAGAGCTTTAGGTTTTGAATTACTGTGTGTATATGATACATCCAAAAATATAATATTATGCGTTTGCAATTTAAGACAAATGTTTGCTCTTGAGAGGTGTTTGTGATATTTTGAAAGAAGTGCTTCATTTTGCAAGAGATGTGAGGCATTTTGCATTTTATGTGTGCAATTCTTGGATTTGTGTGTAAAGTTTTGAAAAAAAAAGAGGCAAAGTTTTGAAAATGTGTGTAAGCAGTTGAAAAAAAAAAAAACTGTGAAGCTGCAAATAGTTAATAATATGAATTTAATAATATTATTATTATTTCATAATACTTAATCTTTGACACTAGCAAACAAACCTGTCTGTCAGTGCAGGAGTAATCATTTCAGCAGATCCATGTGGCATAGTATGTGCTTTATTAAAAAAAAAAATGAATAGCAACAAGCTGGTTAAATGAAAGCAGTCGTGTTTATAACATTATGTGCACAAAGTAAATCACCCTCAAGATGCATACAAGCCATAACAAGAAATGCATGAGCAGATAAATTCAGATGCTATTCTAAACAGCATTTCATAATATATAACATCTTACCATGTGCTAATTTTTTTATTCAATATTGTGCAAGTTTCTTTGTTTCAGTTAAAAAAAAAAAAAAAAAAAAAAAAAAAATCCCAGTTTACCTTAACGTGTTAGATAAAATAGGACAGTAGCATTCGGCTAAAGTAGCA
Organism: Labeo catla; assembly: GCA_012976165.1. Classification (NCBI taxonomy): domain Eukaryota; kingdom Metazoa; phylum Chordata; class Actinopteri; order Cypriniformes; family Cyprinidae; genus Labeo; species Labeo catla. The sequence continues at coordinate 658,704 of VONZ01000247.1, forward strand.
TGTCCAGTTAAATAAAAAGTAATACACTGTTTTTGTTTGTTTGTTTGTTTGTTTTTAATGTAATGGTGGAAAAAATAGAAATAGAATTTTAGAAGATGAAGGTAAAAGAAAACATATTACAAGAGACCTTAATTTGTTTAAATGAAGTTCCAAATGTAGGTTCGGGAGGAGCCTAATCATTCAGTCCTGTCAATCATCATTACAAGCCTATATAAGCAGCTCTCATTGCACCGTCCCAGCTTCCGTTCTTCCGGCATCCCTCCACCTCCCCTTCTCCTCCTCTGGTTCTGTTATTCTCCCTCTAGATAATCGAATCACAATGGGGGGGTCGAACTCTGCGCTCAAGCCGAACCTCTGGTTCGAGCCTCCATTAAGGACAGCAAACCAAGTTTGTTTACCATTGCCCATCAGGACTGGATGGGCAGGCGAACTTGTGAAAACATTAATAGTGTAGGTAGAATAGAATTATATGTATTTAATACACATTTAACCAAAACGTATCCCCCTTTTGCTGACAACCTACTGGCAGGGGCGTAACAAAGCTTGTGCCCTACCATCACATTCACATCTATGCAACCAATAAATTACTTCCAGAGCACAAAATTGTTTACAAGACCACATATTTCTTCATTTGATCTAGTCACTTGATTCTGCTCTCAAATGCACCAGATTTTGCATTTAAATTTAAAATGAACAAAATTTATTTATGGGGGACATACCCCCCGAACCACTTGAGCACTGGTCTCAAATTCAATTCCTGAAGGGCCACAGCTCTACACAGTTTAGCTCCAACTCTAATCAAACACACCTGATCCAGCTATTCAAGGTCTTCAGGATTACTAGAAACTTCCATGCAGGTGTGAGTTGGACCTGGTTGGAGCTAAATTCTGCAGAGCTACAGCCCTCCAGGAATTGAGTTTGAGACCTCTTCCCTAGAGGTATCAATGTGCACCTACTCTCACAAAATCTTGTGGGGACACTGGGAATGTAGAGGAAACACTGTAGGATTGGCTGTCTCAACTTCTCAACCCACACGGAAATAACCTATATAAACATATATGTTTTAATATACATATATGTACATATAATATAGGAAAACGGCCAGTTTTATATATGTCACATATATTAAAAACCTATATCAAAACCTATATTAAAACATATATGTTTATATAGGTTATTTCCGTGTGGGTAAATTCCATAACATGCCAATTACATGTGATACCAATTTCACGTGTTCGCACATAAGTTTTTTGCATTTTTTTTTTTAGTTAGTTCTTAGTTATTGCCTTGATAATAGAAAATATGAGCTAGGCATCATGTATGACAGTTGCCAAAGTGAGATATGAGCTAAAATGACCAGATCCTGCCATGAGCTATATAGGAGACATATCTTGTATGTACATATAGGGCTTTTTTGTGGATATAAAGAAGCAATACAGGAGACCTATATGGCCTGTATATGCACATATATGCACCTCAATTTTGCCTATATGTGGCATATATACGCATATATGCAGCATATATATTATCATATATGTGCATATATACTGCATATAGGTTTCATATATGCGCATATATCCTCATATAGGTTCTTTCCATGTGGGAAACCAAAGTTACACCCTTGCCTACTGGTAATAAATAGGGATTTGGGGGAAAATTGCAGAAGAAATGTTTTAATTAGTTGCATTACACACTAAACAGAGTTAAATCTCTCAAAGAATATCCTTTTAATTATACTGGCCATAAATCAAACACATGGAACCCAAATGGCACCCTTTCTCTACAATTGCAGCAGATGTCTAATATTTTAGATGTGGTTCCAGTAGTATCTGGTGCGACGCCAAGAACACTATGTCAGTTCAACTAATTTCACAAACACACACACACACACACACACACACACACACACACACACACGCTGCATACACACACACACACACATGTTGGGTTTTACATGTTTTATGGGGACATTCCATAGTTAATGGTTTTATACTGTACAAACCATTATTTTCTATCGCCCTACACCTACCCTACACCTAAACCTAGCCCTCACAGGAGACTGTGCACACTTTTACTTTCTCAAAAAACTCATTGTGCATGATTTATAAGCCTGTTTCCTCATGGGGACCTCACAAATGTCCCCACAAGGTCAAAATTTACTGGTATTACTATCCTTGTGGGGACATTTGGTCCCCATAACGTGATGAATACCAGGTGCACACACACACACACACACACACACACACACACACACACACACACACTATCTCTCTCTCTCTCCTATCCTCCATCCCATTCTATGTATTCAGTCCTTGATGTGCCTGTCTTCCTTTGCTGTTTTTACCTTTGTGTGTGCATCACTGGTTAATACTGTTTCATTTCAACTTGTATTGTAACTTCTCTTCTCTTCTCTTCTCTTCTCTTCTCTTCTCTTCTCTTCTCTTCTCTTCTCTTCTCTTGCTTGTTTCTTCCCTCTTCACCCTGTTCGCCCTCTCTTTGGTGAATATCCTTCCCCTCTATGTGAACTCTATTGATAATACATTGCTTGCAGTAAGAGCTCATTCATCAGACCGAGCGGCAAGCCACCACAGTCTGTCATCCCTGCAGGCTTATTTTACTTGCTGTGTGCTTTTGTGTATGAATGAATATACAGCTGAGTGTGTACCTTAGCATACCCTCTTTTGTTTCTAAACACCATGCAGTGTTATATAACACCTATTTAGTAGCCTACTGCCCTTCAGAAGCTGTTTTTGTGTTTCCCACAAGATAAAAATATTAACAGTTTACACCGATCATCCTGTTTAAAAAGGTTTACATCCTCTTGGTTCTTGGTTGGTGTTGTCTTCACTTTCAGGAGGAGCTCAAAGGTATGGAAGATGCTTGCAAATCAAAGTGTACCATTTTACGTAAGAATGTGCACAATTTTTTCAGAAGAACGAGCATCTTCACTGCCAGTACAAAAGGACCAATGCACAACAATCATACCAAATACAAACAGTCACTGAACAAAAGGGTTGTATATACAAATATATATATATATAAATTACATTATATTAAAATATGTTTTTAGCATGTAACACTTGTTTGCTAGGACAGCAGCACTTTACAATGAGGTTTCAATTGTTAACATTAGTTAACTACATTAGTTAAATCTTAGTTAATGTTAATGTCAACATTTAGTACATACAATACATTATTACAATCAAAAGTTGTATCTGTGAATAATATTTAATGGATCTGAGCTAACAATGAACAGTTGTATTTTTATTAACTAAACTTAACAAAGATAAATAAATACTGTAAGCAATGTATTGCTCATGGTTATTTAATGTTAGTTAATGCAATAAGTAATGGGACCTTATAACGAAGTGTTACTGGGACTTTATATGCGTGTTGTTTTGATGCAGACATATATATTAATGAAAACATATCACACACAGTTTCAGGTAAGGATTAGATGATTCACCAAGATGTGTAATAATTTCAGTTTATTGATAATGACAATGACGTGATTATAAAACAAAATGATAATGTAATGTATGTTTATCAGATATTTACGTGTAAAAATTGCAGTAATTCACAAAAGAAGCGCAAGATGCTTATGCAAACTAGAGCGTCCGTTCCGAAACCCACTGTGTAAAAATAGTTTGGCATTTTTAGAGGATATACATTCTTATTAGTGCTTATGTTTACAATACATGTTTCCAGCTGTTTAAAAGCATGTCATGTGTTCCTCGGAAATCAATGTGACACTCTAAAGTCCCATGTTGCCACTTCATAATGTCCGTTATTGAGTTGAATGGCCTCTCAATCTGATTTGGAAACAATAAACTTACCTAATGATTTTAAATGTCACATTTTCAATGTAAACAAGCACACACAAATTCTGATTATTATGCTGTGTTAGAAGAGCAGCAAGGGAATGGTCAGGAATCAATAGTCGGTTGCCTAATCTGCCTAATCTAGATGCACTCAAACTTTACGATAGGGAAACAAAGACAAAGGATTCACACTTTGCTTTTCTGTATTTGTGTGTGTGTGTGTGTGTGTGTGCACCTGGTATTCATCACGTTATGGGGACCAAATGTCCCCACAAGGATAGTAATACCAGTAAATTTTGACCTTGTGGGGACATTTGTGAGGTCCCCATGAGGAAACAGGCTTATAAATCATGCACAATGAGTTTTTTTGAGAAAGTAAAAGTGTGCACAGTCTCCTGTGAGGGCTAGGTTTAGGTGTAGGGTAGGTGTAGGCGATAGAAAATACGGTTTGTACAGTATAAAAACCATTACGCCTATGGAATGTCCCCATAAAACATGTAAACCCAACATGTGTGTGTGTGTGTGTGTGTGTGTCACAGTTTATATCGTCTGCACCTTTGTCTTGACTAAAGTTTACATTTACATAAGGCAAAAACAACTAAACCGGCCTTTAATGGAATTTGCAGCCACCTCTAAATGATCCACACATGCCAATAAATCTGTCCAAAAATAGTTTAAAAGAGACAGCATCCGCAATCAGTGTGTCAGCCTGAGGAATGGACAAAATGTTCAGCCGTGATTTGTTATGCAATGACGTTGATGTTATTCATGGCTATTGTTGTTGTATTTCCAAGCGAAAGTAGCCAAATAAACAACAAAGATCAACATGTAAAGATTTCATGTTCTTATTTTATGCTTAATTATTTTTATTAAAATAATAATAATAATAATTTTGTTATTGCTGGGTGTTATTGCTGGGTGATTTGTTATTATACTATACTAATATACTGTTTATGTAGAGATTTTTAATGGGATGATCAAATGTAAATGAATATCAACAAATGTAAGATACATCATTTGTATCAGACATTCATCTGTTACTTTTTATTTTTTGTTTATTGTATTCTCTTCTTTAGAAGGGGGATTGTATGCAGATAAGAGATATTTATTAGCCAATAATTTAATTTGATTATGAAAGCGATAAGGTATAAAATGGAAACTACAGGTGCAATATGAGTATTATGAACATAAATAATGATCAAAAAAATCATGAGTTTGATAAAGAGTGAGTGGAAGGACAAGTAGCTCAATAGCGTCACGTTGTGGTTGATAGTAAACCTTTTAATTATTAGGTTGAACGCGAAGCCAAACTGACTTCATTCATTAAAAACAAAGACGAGAACAAGAAGAGTCATCTCATTTATAATAACTAATTCAGTTGCATTACAATGACATAAGGCCAGTGGATATGAATAATTATAATGCAATTAATATTAAATTAGAAATATATAATGATGATGCAGTACATTTCCAACAAGATTTGCATTGGTATTTAAAAAAAAATACCCATTTAATAATATTAAAAAAGTAATCACACACACAGTGGATTACAGTAAATTCAGACAATTAGGATTAATTAGAAACCTAGCAAAGTGCATAGTTATTCCTATTGTACAAAGCATAATCAAATATTGTACAATATATGATACATGTGCAGTGGTAGATATGAAAGTTTATATAACACTTTTTCTGGCTTACCGTAGGAAATGTTTGAAAAGAATCTTCATATGTTGATTGCAGGTTTAACTGCTGGGTTGTTTCTGTCTGCAGCTGGTGAAAACTGACTGCAATGTGAATTTAGAGATAAAAGGGAAGTAATCAATGTTCAGTTTTAAACCTATTACCGGCACTTTTTTATTCATTTATTTAGTTTGCTGGTTGATTTTGAGGTGGAGAAATTTATTTATTTATTTATTTATTTATTTGATTGATATAATCAAGTTTGATTATGAAATTACAAACTAAAGTGGTCCCTAAAAAGTGTTACCATATACGCTCTGCAACTTTATGTAATTCATTTTTATGGTTTATTTGATAAGTATCAAAACAGACTGGAACAAACTCACAGAGAGCACAAAAAAGTACATTTAATTTGGTAATGAATACATCATACACACACTATTACAAAACGTGGATTCAAAAAGGGTGAATGTACAAACAAGAGTGCAGTGTATCAGAACATTTACATTATAGTAATAAATAAAAACGTATAAATGCAGGAAACTACAGTAAATCTACGGTGTCACAGAAGAGCCTTTGTGAGTATGGTGTCATAAATCTGTCAATTGATATTATATATATATATATACTGCATAAACAGGCAATATATATATATATTTATATATTGCCTGTTTATGCAGTAGTGCATCAAAATTGATAATTGTGTCTGCAATGTATTCTTCCTATGAACATACATTAACAGATGGACTTCACAATAATATGCATACTGCGCACTTAACGTCACATACTCACAGACATTCACTAAGGTGTCATAAAATTTGAGATTAATGGAGTACTGAGGAGAAAGTTAGTACTTTAATCCACCAAATTAGCTTCACCATATAACCAACTGACTGAACAGATCATAAATAAGCTTCAACTGTGACAGGAGGTTCATTTAGACCAGTACTATATCAGATACTAACACTGCAGCCTGTAAATCATTATTCGTATTCACAGAGTGCACTTTGAGGCATTGACAACACATCTTAAAAAAGGCACATAGACTTCAAAGCACACAAGGGCCATGAACGATGATGTTAAGTGAATTGGATGTGATGTGTTCTGTTGTACACAGAAAATGGGCCACAGATGACTACAAACAATTGCTTATAAATTTGATTTATAAATGTGATAAGATTTGATCGCTCAAGCTACAAGTATACAAATATCTGATATCATAGAGCATATATAAGCAACCAAATAACAATGCTTTGTAATAAACACCTTACCATTTTCAGCCTCTTTTTTTTATAAGAAAATCTAAAAATCTACATTTATTGATTCATTTAACATACTTTTAATCAATGTCTCATGCAAGTAAATTAAAACAGAAGGTGGAAGAATTTCCAGGAATGCAATTTCATAAACCTCATGCAGGAAAATGAAGGAAATGAAAAGTTAAAGGGGAAATATAATGTTAAAGGGGCATTTTCCATTTCTTAGGACTGTAAATGATTAGGGAAATCTGTGCTGCATTACCTGTAAAGATAGTCTAACAACAGTCTCTTCTCTCTTCTCTACATAAAACTAAGAAGCAAATTATCACATTAGAAATCATGTGGTAGTACTGTATGGACAGAACAAATGCTCCAGCATTACTGGTGAATATGAGATGTCAGCCTGCAAGGGATGAATTTTAAATAATCTAGATTTTAAAAATCCTTTCCTGAGCAGTGCTGAGTGGGTGATGGGATGTTTGAATAGGTGTGTTAAATGACAAAGGACACAAATGTGTAATTAATGGCTTTGTTTCTATCAGCCTCGGGTTGTGGGTTCTTATATTATTTATTACTGACTTCTTCAAAAATAGCTTTCTGTCTGACAAGCATCTGCAGCTGACATTTGTGTGAATTTCACCTGACTCTTGAGAATATTTAATTTTACAAGATCTGCTGTAGGTAGCCAATTGGTCTTTTTGAAATCTTATTGTGTGAATTGTAGTTTAGGATTTATGACCTGAGCTTCATGTCACTTCATGTCACTTTCTTAACTTTAGTCCTAATAAAATAGGTTACTCTAAAATACCAAATATGGGACTTTTGTAGAATTAAATACACATTCTTGTAGATTTTTAATATCATAAAACAAAACCAAGATTCATAAAACGTAACAGTGCTTATCTTTTGCATTTGTGTCTTATTATATCAATTAGCTTTTAATCGATCTCTGGCGCCACCGTGTGGAAATAATGCTTTATATGTTTAGTATTTTGCTCAGTGTTGCTTCTATATACATATATATATATATATATATGTGTGTGTGTGTGTGTGTGTGTGTGTGTGTGTATATATATATACATATACATATATATGTATATGTATATGGGCGGGGGTAAAATCCTCTAGCATGCCTGATTCAACCCTGGCAACCATCAACTAAAATATATATGACTGCTTGTTTTCTTGTCCTTGTTCTTCCTATTTCTCTTCCATGTTGTTGTTGTCGTCATCCTCGTCCTCCTCCTTCTTCTCCTCCTCTTCCTCTTTCACCTTCTACTCTTCCTCTTCAAAATTGCACATTACTGTATGCAGGATATTGACTGAGAAAGACTGGATAGGATTCACAGTTACACTTTTACTAGTGGTCTGACTAAAAAAAAAAAAAATATCAAGATAAAACAAAAAAAAAAGAAAATACATTACAAAGTCATTATGAGATAGAAAAGAAAAAGAAATATGGGCAAAGGCTGAAATATAAATTAGAAAGTCCACTGTCAGAATTCGTAACTCTTGTGTTGTCCTCTGTCTATATATGCTTTCCAACTGAAGGTTCAAGAGATGTTGAGATGTACCTTTGAACTATTTCAGAGAACTGCTTTATCATTGGTTGGTCTGTAGTCTCTACATTAGTGAAAGTCAATATTCACTTGAGCAATTCATGGCAAATTTACAAAAAGTCTAATAGAAATGTGTAGAATATGCTTGACAGTTTATGACAAGTATATCAAATAAGCACTGATAATGCCTAAACAATAGGAACTGATAATGTAGGAAACCACAGACAAATCAGTTGCATAATCAGTTGCATAAACGTACCAAAGCAAACGCAACTTGTTCAAAAAAATTAGAAACATTTTATGATGTGCACAAGTGACTAGATGATGTGGAGGTTGAACAAGTAGTTTTGAGAATTTAATTTCTGATCTGAGAAATGCACCAAGCTGTTTTATGTCCATCAAAGGTTCTGATTGATGTGTGATAAATTTTGACTCCTAGTGTTTCCACTTGGGTAATTGTGTGCTAATTGAGCTCCAACTTTGCAGACTTGAGTGAACAATATTAAATGCTAGTGCTTTCTAAATGACCACATAGTGTAAGCACTGAGAAATGTAGGGATTTGTGTGTAGAGTTTAGCAGTAACAGTTCACCAAATCTGACTCATGTGTTAAAGCAGAGGAACAGTGTTTATAGTTCAGGGAAATGGGTGTGCTTTTTGAATTATGGTTTTGAAATTTTAGTTCAAAAGATTGGTTATAGTGTTTAAGCAATCGAGAAAAAAAGGTAATATTATTACCGTAAACATTCATTCTATTTGTATCCATCACAACAGCATTACAGCACAACCCATAAGCCAGATCATTTATCCGCAAATTAAATTATGTTGTTTCTCTGAAGTCACACACAAATCTCAGTCTTTACCTTCTTGGTCCTTTTCCCAGGTTCTTTCAGCTTTATCTGTCACTCCTTTTCTTTTTATGGTCACACCTCTGCATGTGGTGACAGGGTCTTTTCTTGTCTCTCACCGTGTCTGTCCACTTCAAACAGAAAACAGATGGGCCAACTCTTTGGGGCAAGAGCTGCTTTCTCATCACTATGACAACACATCTCCTGTACATTTACACTTGGAAAAAAAAAAAAAAATTCCCCTTATTAAGCTGGACACGACACATCCATTCTTTTGGTTTAGAGAATTGGCAAAAATAATTGAGGTAATAAAAGCTGTATTTAAATTTTCTCTTTTAAATAATATACTTTATTTCTCTTCCTAGATTTTGAGAAAAAAAAAATGTGTAATTAAAAAAAAAACATGCAAATGTTGGATTTTATGTGTATTTAAAATTCATCCCTTGAAGGCTTAAGTCTAGTATTCACAAGTAATGCTAAAGCACTTTCTATACAGTAATTTCAGTAATCACATAATTTCTAATGTGGTAATTTGTCACTTAGTTTAACACAAAGAAAAGAGAAGAGACTTTTATTAGACTACGTCTACAGGTAACGCAGCACAAATTTTCTCATCGACTCATTTACACTAACAATTGGAAAATAGCATATTAAAGCAGACATCTGGCTATATACACTAAGGTACATTATTTTCTACTTAAACATGCTAAACATTTGAATTATAAACAGAGAACAAAAATGTTTTGCTAAAACCTTACACAGGTTACTGAATCAGAATCATAGCTTAACCTTTGCTTAGAACTATGGAAATTTAAATTGTAAATATAAAGCAAAGATGTTTTGACAAAAATAAACCATGGTTAAATTAAAACTAAACAGAGTCCAATTTAACGGAACACAACCAGGTGGTGTTTTAGCCTCCCATAAGAAAATGTGGAGGGCCATACAGAAACACAAACCATATAGGAAAAACGAGAGGAATGAATGAGTACATTTATTCTGCTGATTTGCCCCATCTAGATTTTGCCTAATTTCTCACCCAATAGGGGAGAAGGAATGTGAATGACTTTTTCAAAAACTGAAGCCTCTTGTCAGACCACTTAGTTTAAAGAGCAAAGTAATAGATGAGACTCAACTTATTATTATTATTACTTATTATTATTCTCAACAAACTTTCACACAAACACACACACACACACACACAGTCTTCCTCCTGATACAGAGACGATTACATCATGTATAGCTTAATATATAGTATCCCCATAATCTATAAATAGTGCTTCTGCGGGTTTTTTTAAAGACCTTTTTAAGACCAAGTAAAGAAAATGTACAAAATAAATTTATGGGGAGCACACCAGCAACATGTTCTCTAAATGTAAATGTCTAGGGTGCAAAGCATGAGATTATAGATATTAGATCTCCATTTCTTTTTAATTAATCTTTCAAAAAAAAAAAGTAATATAAAAAAGCGTTATTCCTCTGTATTTTTGTCTTGTTTGCCAGTGCAAATGTTTAAGGATTCTTAAATCAAGATACATTTACTTAATTAACAAAATGACATGAGATAAAATCAAATTAAAATAAAGTTAATTCATTATTAAATTCATGATTAAGAATAAGGGTTGCAGTTTATTTTACAGTACACATACTTTTTGCGAAACTCTAAACACAAATCCATAACTTCTAACTTAATTTCCCAAACCTACCATATTCAGGTCAAAATGAAGCTCTCCACTCAAAACAACTCAATCTTGCTGAAAAAAAAATAAACTTTGCTCTCAGATATAACACACAATCCCTTAAAAACACACAATACAACACAGTTTTACACACTGATGAGATACATTCAAAACAATACTATGGTAATAAGTGTTGCTTGGGGGAAAAAAAGCATCTTGTCTTTGGTCTGGGACAGGCCAAAGAACCTCCTCAACATCACTAGCTAAATTGGCCCTGGACAGGCAGCGGGGGTAATCCGCATGCCTGATCCAACCCTGGAACGCATCAACTAAAATATATGGGACTGCTTGTCTTGTCCTTACCCTTCTTATTTCTCTTTCACATTGTCGTCATCCTCCTCTTCCTCTTTCACCTCCTACTCTTCCTCTTCAAAATTACACATTACTGTATGCGGGATATAAAAAAAAAAAAAAACAGATAGGATTCAAAGTTACATTTTTACTAGTGGTCTGACAAAAACAAAAAAAAAAAACCTTACAAAGTCATTGTAAAATAGAAAAGAAAAAGAAATATGAGCAAAAGCAAAAATAAAAATTAGAAAGTCCATTGTCAGAATTTGTAAGTTGTCTTGTCCTCTGTCTATATATGCTTTCCAATTGAAGGCTCATGAGATGTACCTTTGTAGCTATTTCAGAGAACTGCTTTATCATTGGTTGATCTGTATTCTCTTCATTAGTGAAAGTCAAGATTCACTTGAACAATTGGCAAATTTACAAAAAGTCTAATAAAAAATGTAGAAATGTGTAGAAAATATGCTTGACAGTTTATGACAACTAGCTCAAAAGCGTTACATTTACTATGATTTATACAATGAGCTAATGACGATGTTTTTAGGGGTAAGACTATAGCACAGAGAACTATATAATACATTTTGAGCAACATGAAAAGAGCAACTGATAGGAAACTGCAGACAAATCATAATCAGTTGCATGAATGTACCAACGTAAATGCAACTTTTATGAAATGTTATGATGTACACAAGTGACTTGATGATGTGGAGGATGAACATGTACTTTTGAGAATTGTATTTCTGATCTGAGAAATGCACCAAAGCGACTGAGGAAAAACTCTAACCTGACTTTGGCCCTTTTATCTCCACTGTATGTTCTGATTGCTGTGATAAATTTTGGCTCCTCACTTGGTTAAATGTGTGCTAATTGAGCTCAAACTTTGCAGACTAGTGTGAACAATACTGAATGCTAGTGCTTTCTAAATGACCACATGGTGTAAGCATGAAGAAATGTAGGGATTTGTGTGTAAGTTTTGCAGTAACAGTTTACCAAATCTGACTCATGTGTTAAAGCAGGGGAAGAGTGTTTATGGTTTAGGGAAATGGGTGTGCTTTTTAAAAAATGGCATTATGGTTTTGAAATTTTAGTTTTATAGTGTCTTAGCAATCGAGAAAAACTGTAAAAACGTGCTACTGATACAGGTATATTAATTTGCATCACAGCATATACAATTATTTACTTTATATCCAGGTCTACATGCATAAAATGAAAATATTTAGTAATTTAATATTGAATTAAAACCTCCCTAATATGATAGCTGTGTCAGGCACTTCAGAGTAACCTGTACCAGTGACTTAACTAATGATGTTGAGGTTTGAATCCAAATGCAAATTGTTCATGTATCCATATTCAAAATATATTTTATTGTTCTTATTTCTCAGACAACTAAATTGACATAAAATAAAGCATCTCACCATATTCTTTTTTTTTTCTAAGGCCTGTTATATGCTTATAATCTCAGTTGATATGAGACATCATGTAATAACATTAGGTGTGAAATCAGCGCATAGGTAAATAAAGCATTTCACCCCATACTTAATGTTTTAAACTTTTATTAAAACACTGTAAAAAAATAAATAAATACAAAAAAATAAATAAAATCTTTTGAAAAATAAAAATTCTAATGCTGTCCAGCAGCTATTTTTTGGTGTCTGACTCCACTCTCTGACAATCTGCGGGTAGAAACAAACAGAAAAAGGTTGTGTAAACTGTTGTCACGAGGTTACAATACAACTCCCATTACCGTACAGATCAAAGACAATGTCACTTAAGAGACACTTCTAATGCTCATCTATTTTCTAAAAAATAGCTTTTTAAAACAAAACAAAAACAAAATTTATAAAATGCACTTACCTTCGAGATCACCAGCCATTTGTTCAGGCTGTAACCGTGACCCAAGCAGTCCACCAGTTTATATCCCTAGAAAAAGAATGAATCGACTTAAAACCAAAATAAGGTAAGAAACAAAATGACATGTAGCCAAGCACAGAAAGTTTATAGTCATAAGTGTCTCATGCACCACTGACACAAAAGACTACTTTTAAAACATAAAATTAGATACCGAACCTTACTTAAAACACAGTAGAAAACTTGCTCACTGTGATAGTTCGGCAGTCATGTTTTCACCACAACCACGAAAACAACCAAGCAACAAATTCTTTACACTGTTACCTAATTTTGATGAGCACAAATAATTCACATGAAAGAAAACTAAAATTCTCCTCTTACCTACCAGTCTGGTATGTTAAATACCTTACTTTGGTAGCTGTTTCTCGCTAGTCTTACAACAGCAATCATCTGTTCTCAATAAGACTGCTGGCGATTCCAATAAGCTAGCCTCTCAGCTGGCTCATCCCAATGGCTAGCCTCTCTTCGATGGACCGCTTCTCAACAGTCTCTTCTCTTTGGCTAGGCTTTAAGCTGGCTCCTCCCGATGGCTAGAATCTTTGCTGGCACTTCATCAGATAGTCTGACCGATTACGTGTAAGATTGCCTTCAGGCGGCAATTCAGAGTTGCTAAAAATCCTCTCATGGATTTCACTCACCAGTAGAACTCAAAGAAACATCATTCATCCAGAAGTAGAACTACGCGCTAGCCATATGTTGCAAAACACACAAACACCAGAGCGTGTGCTAGGCCCAATTGCAAATGTAAATGAGCAAGCTATTTAGGTTTTGCTGAAGTTAAATTCGGAGAACTCTGGTTTCTTTTAAGGTATTTCACATGAAAGTTGAAACAAACCAACATTATATTAATTATCCAGTAACCAAGGCTTATTAATGCTTTAACCAAAAATAAAAGTGACTTTAGGGTTATAGCTTCAAATCTACATCACAAAAGGCAAATACCCAACAGCATCAGAATATGCTGCGAGTCTGTTGCGTAAAACACAATATATTCATGCAACTGGGCGAGTACTCACAATTTACCAAATTAAAACACTGACGAATACAATTAAATAAAAAAACTGGAGCGGTTTATTTAATCTTGATTGGTGACTGTTCACATTTAAAAAAAAAACCAAAAAAAAAAACCAAAAAAAAAAAGACACCCTACTGGTTCAAGAGAAAAGCCAACACAACAGTTAAACCCTGCATAAAATCTCATTGGAATGCTTTGCACTTCACAGACAAAAAAAGGGAAAACTACAAACTAGTAAATGTCTTCCAGGACAAGAGTACTTTTTAGACGTTCCATTTTTTTTTTAAACACCATCACACCCCCACTCCCACCCGACCTTCCCACATGATTTTCCTCCCCTATTGAACACGTTCTCTTCGCATGGCAGACGTTAATATCGCCACCACACTGCTTGGCTGGGCAGATCTAGGTGTAAACCTGCTTGCTTCTCTCCTTTCCCTGTCATCTCTCTCTGGCTCTCCTCTAAGTACTGTGGCCTGTTGGACAATACGGAACATAAATTCAGTTACACTTTGCAACCTTGCTTTGTCTTTATCAAGAGCTGAACTGGAGGGGAATGAGTAGTAGAAGCACAGAAGCAAACCTTCAGGTCAGCTAAGACTGCATGGTTAGGACAATGAGGATGAGTTTGCATGTGCTGCAGCCAGAAGGTTTGGAGAACAACTCAAAATCAACATTCGTCTTGTGATACTGGATCTTAGCTTTATAAGATTTGAAGGTTTGCTGCTGGATCCCCTGCACTGAAAACTCCATAGTTTTACTCATTTACCGACCAATTGAAGAGTGATTACGGGCTAACATTTGCATAGGTTACGCATCTTATGAGATGTCTGCACATGGATGAGCTTAAAACAAACTAATGGCTAACTTCAGAGCCCTTTTCTATACGTGGGGCAATTCTTACCCTGGAATCTAAAACCTTCGGCCACCAGAGCCTCCTCCATAACCACCACCAGATCCTCCTCCATAACCACCTATAAAAAGAACCGCGATCGATAAGTGACCGAAAAGTTAACCTTTGATTTGTAACGTTTCAGTTAGGACAGTTTCTTAATTGCTGCTTTTTACAGACAAACTTCAAAACATTCCAGCATCCAAAAAAAAGTCTAAGCGTAATGGAAATGGTTTGAATCCAAATATAATTGTATAATTGTATAATACCATATAGAACAACAATGCAATATTCACTCACCGCCATACGGGCCACCGCCACTCCTTCCACCACCTCCGTAGTTTCCTCCCTTCATTGGGCCATAATTAGAGGAAGATTGATTGTTGTAATTGCCAAAGTCATTGTAGCCTCCACCACCTCCAAAGTTGCCTGCAAAAATTCAGTGATTATTTAAAATCTTAAAGCAGCATGGCACAATATGCAAAAGAACTGTACATACCTACACTATGTATTTAGCATTAACATCTTATTACTGAACACAAAGCAGAACAAAAATAACATGACACAAAAATGGTTCACAAGATAACTGACCTCCTCCAAAGTTACCTCCACCACCATTGTTGTAGTTATCATAGCCACCGCCACCACCTCCGTAGCCTCCACCTTGGTTTCCATAGCCGCCACCACCTCCACCGCCTCCTCCATAACCACGATTGCCACCATAATTAGGTCCACCTCCACCATAGCCGCCTGATAAAGAAATGGGAAATAAAGAACATCATGTAAATACTATTTTAATGGTCAAGTGTAATGTGAATCAAGTTTTTGTTTTTAAAGTCTCTATATATACACCATTTCCTCCGTAGCCGTTATATCCATCGCCTCCACCGTAACCACCTCTTCCTCCTCCATATCCACCTACAAAGGGGAAGAAAAAAAAAAAAAAAAATCAAAATTAAAAACACAGATGGAACACTGTAGACCATTAGTTCTCAAAAATGTGGGTTGGAGTACATCATTTCTAATTATTCCATGGAATAAGCATAGTACAGTTGTAATATAAAATAATAATAAATTAATTAATAGGACTAATGCAAGTACTTAGGGTTGTCTGCATAATCTTTGAAATGTAATGTTTAGTAAAGTAAGCCTTGGGGACAAAAAGTTATTATATAATGTTTTTTTTTTTAATTTATTTTTTATTTTTATTTTTACATATTACAACATATATTTTACATAATATGCTAAAGTGTACCCCCATATCCACCTCCTCTGCCAAAGTTTCCGCCGCCGCCCCCACCTCCGCCTCCTCCGCCTCCTCGCCCACCTAAAAGAAGGATTTTATGAAAAGGTTATTTTTGCAGTTCAAGCCTTTAGAACAAAACATCAAAGAGCTACACAACACATCAGGACAGCCAAAATAAAAATTGTTGACTCTGAGGTACGTTTCATTTTTAATGATGTGTGTTTTACTGCATTCCACTTCCAGTGTATTATTCTTACCTCGCTGATTCATTGACACTCTATTCATTTCCTCTCGGGACAGAGCTTTTCTGACTTCACAGTTGTGTCCATTCACTGTATGGTATTTCTGTACTGTGGGTTAAATGGTGAAAAATGAAATAAATGAATACAGTGTTTGACTTGAAGACACACATTTATTGATGAAACCATCATAGATAGTGGACACAAATGAGCAGCAGTCACTTACTGACAATCCTGTCAACAGAGTCATGGTCATCAAATGTTATGAACGCGAAGCCCCTTCTCTTATCACTGTTCTTCTCAGTCATGATGTTCACCTCCTCAATTTTACCAAACTGTCCGAAATACTCGCGCAAATGTTCCTCATCCGTGTCTTCTTTAATTCCACCCACAAACATCTTTTTAACAGTGGAGTGAGCACCTGGTTTGCATGAGTCCTGAAATCAGAGTACGAGCAATTATTGCAATAGACAAACAAAATAAATTATTATTTACAAATATATCACTAGATACAAAAAGATGAACAAAATTTTTAGTGGTAAACTGCAGAATGTTGACTATTTGATTTTATAAAAAACAGGAATAATAGTTTAAGGTTTCTCAGTATGAACACATACTTCTCTAGACACCGCCCTCTTGGGTTCAACAGCTCTTCCGTCCACTTTGTGTGGACGAGCATCCATCGCTGCATCCACCTCACTCACTGAACTATAGGTCACAAACCCGAAACCCCTTGACCTCTTTGTGTTGGGGTCCCTCATCACCTGTGAGCAGAAAAGGTTAAAGAAATGATGTACGCAGCTGGTTTCAGAGCCTGCTCTCATTCATTAGCATGTGAATGCATGCAGATGTACTCACCACACAGTCTGTAAGAGTTCCCCATTGCTCGAAATGGGCCCTTAGACTCTCATCTGTTGTTTCGAAACTGAGGCCCCCGATAAAGAGTTTTCGGAGCTGCTCAGGCTCACGGGGGGTCTGTTGCTGTGAGAATCAAAACCATTAAATTAAATGCGATAAACGACAACGTTATAAACAGCACTAAATGTATTTAACTTTTTAAACAAAAGGAGCATATTTAATTAGTTATCTGGGTTGTTTTGCAACCGTATTACAATTACACAAACAAAATTAACAATGAAAAACAAGATTATTTAAAGCAAAATATTTAAACTGAACTAACTTGTTAATTCATCCACATCAAAACCGTCAATGTTATCAAGCACTGCCGACAGTGTCGATAAAATCGATCTATGATGCGGGAGTGCATCTGCAATCGTGTGGCCTACAGCGCCACCACAAATAAAATGCATTTTTCAAAAACCAATGCAAAAAATACACTTGCACAATCAAACACACTAACCGCAAGAAAACACAGAAAAACAAAATGAAGGGTTGTAATAATTCGAAACAAATGAATTGCGTTTTAGCTCATGTATCGATACGAGCCGCTGTTGCGAACAAAGAAACGAGATAAAGCCGCGAAGAAATGGGCGTTTTTGACAAAAACTAATTTGTCTAATTAAACTATTTCATTCTTTTCCATTTTACTTAATAACAAAGACAGAAAGCTGAACAGTTCCAATGCAGTCTACATTCTACAACCCTAATTTCTTTGTTTTTTACCTCTTTGGACATGGCGGTCTAGCAGTGACTAACAGCAGACCTCACGCAATCTTGCAACTACTGTGCGCAACCACTAGCAGCTCGACGTTTTTCTTCTTCTTCCTTTCTCATGGCGGGTTACAGACTGTCGTTAAAGGCGCCTACTGCCACCTACTATGTTGGAGTGTGTAAAATCATGGATTCTTAAGTCTCTTCTTAAATTCTCCTGATAAAGTCACTGTAATGCAAAAAACAAAACACACACACACACACACACACACACACACACACATACACACATGCTCTAAACAACTTACAGTTCATATTTGTGAAATTATTTTCTTTCTTCCCAGTTTATTAGTAGAATATGCTCTACATTTTCTTTGTACATACATACATATTAGCTGCATTAAACTTAATTGATTAGAAATGTGTAGTTAGTCTTGTGTGCCCTAACTGTAACCTTGTAGAAATTATTTCTTATTTCCTAAATACTTTAGCCTTAAACGATTTTTTAAAATTATCTGCCTTTCATTATTGTATTCTAAATATTTTGCCAATGTTTGGCAATATTGATTTTAATTCATGATTTACTTGAAAAATAAATATACTAAAATGTATTTAAAAATACATTTATTTCATGCTAAATATACTACAGATATATTTACATATTATGTGGTTAATTAAAAATATCCTGCAAATGTACTTTTAGTATACTAAACTGGTATATTTAAAGTCTGCTATATTGGAACAATTAATTTTGTACTTAATGCACTTTAATTGTGCAGAAGTGGTGCTGAAGTCCAATGTATACTTAAGTATATTTGATTGTGCTAAAGTGGAACTATTGCAAGCATACTTCAGGCACACTTATATTTTGCATTTAAAAACTGGTATTATTTAAAGATCACACAATCCTCATTAATAGTGACATTAAAACACATTTTAGGCTTAATATTAAGAAATGTGCATTGTGCACTAGTAAATCAAGTTTTAATAGACTTTAAGTTAATAGACTTGAACTATACTTAGTATAAAATAAATGCGCTTTAAATCTATTACTTTTTTTACTAGGGTTATTTGGCTTCAGGGCTGAGGCCACATAGCAAAATATGTTACTACACCACAGACTACAGTAGTGTAAACACTGATCATGCCATATATCCATGTGTGGCATTCATATCAGGTTTGATTGGGGATTTAGCAAAATTAGTTCATTTATTTAGACATTTGTTTTATTTATATGTAATATTTATTTTAACAAACATAGATGCAGTGAGTCCAATCCTTTAGGAACTGACATAACATTGTAGGAGCTGTGAATGGCAGGGAAGCGACATAGTTGACACCACAGGTCACAAGACAGTGACAACATGACAGAAGACTTCTGTTTTTGATTTTGCATCTGTTGTTTCTATGACTGTTGTTTTTTAATCCTAACTTTGTCATTGTTAGACATACATTGGATCTCAGTTCTTGTATGCTAAATCCAAACCCTCAAAATTTGTTGCTCAAACTACAGAGGAAAAGAAAAAAAGAAAGAAAGAAAGAAAACACACACACACACACACACACACACACACACCATGTTGGGTTTACATGTTTTATGGGGACATTCCATAGGCGTAATGGTTTTTATACTGTACAAACCGTATTTTCTATCGCCCTACACCTACCCTACACCTAAACCTAGCCCTCACAGGAGACTGTGCACACTTTTACTTTCTCAAAAAAACTCATTGTGCATGATTTATAAGCCTGTTTCCTCATGGGGACCTCACAAATGTCCCCACAAGGTCAAAATTTACTGGTATTACTATCCTTGTGGGGACATTTGGTCCCCATAACGTGATGAATACCAGGTGCACACACACACACATACTCACACAAGCCAGACTGTAATGTATGTTTCACCTTTCTGAGTCTGTTTTTACTTCTTTAAGAATGTTTACCTCAGATTCCCAACAACAATACAGCAGCCATTAAGAGGCTCTGCTTTTTGATTTTGTGCCTTCGCCATTCCATTGGCCACCAACACAACATGTGTGATTTAATGCTCACCACCTATTGGTTGAGCTCTGACATGGAACTTTACTGGCTTACTATGATTTGCTGTTGGGCCTCTTTGAGATGAATTATGTCCTCAGTGCTGACAGGACATAGAAGTGGTGTCAGATTAAAGGCATAAAATAGTACAGCATAAAGAGAGGGAAACACAGAGGTATGAATGTGTGTGAGAAAACTGCGAGAGAGAGAGAGAGAGAGAGAGAGAGAGAGAGAGAGAGAGAGTAATTTCAGTGTCATGTCACAGGGAAGAGCATATAAAAGTGTCTCATCAGGGGTGTCAGTGCATGTGAATTACACAAGTGCCTCCTCCTCTTTGAGACTGGCCACTACCCTCAGTTTATTATAACATTGGGTAGAGTGTGGGAAAACGCTCTCATGGGGTAAAATGCCACTCATTCACTATGAAGATTACACTAGTGATGTACCAGAGAGAAAAAGGGATTTCACAGTAAATTATCTAATTTTCAGTAGTAAAAAAAAGTGCTTTAAAGCTTGTTGTTTTGTAGAACATCACAATTATATATGATATGAGAATAGTAGGGCCCGTAGATAGGGAGTACGTGTTATTTAATAAAAATATAATTATATTTTTAGAATGACATATTTTTTTTCTTAAATATAGTCAGTGGGGTAAAATGCCCCCAGGGCAGGGTACAATGGGCAATTAGTGTAGTTAATCTGTTCTGACCATCAAATCCTTTTTTTTTTTTTTTTTTTACCATCAAATGTATTCTGACTAGTTGGTTAAATAAAATATTTAGACTTTACATTTAAAAATTACCTCAAATTAGCATCAGGTAACTATTTAGCTAGCCAGTTAGCATCAGCTAACAAAATTTTCAAATAGTCTGTTATAATTTTGTTATTTAATTTTGTTTAATTCATAATTATTGATTATATTCCTTTTCATTTTAAGGTAAAGCTGCTTGTACTCTGATTTTGCTGTAAATGTTTAAAGCAAATTGCTTTGTCAGAGAGGGGGCATTTTACCCCACCTGTGGGGCAAAACTTCCCCTTTGGCACAAATTAATATAAACTTGAAAACATGGACATTTTTCATACTTGGTTTATAATTTAATTTGTGTCATTGTCACTAAAACTATGAAGCTAATGTATCGTCCCGGTGTAAGGAGGTTGCTAGCAGCCATCCATTTTGGTGGCTGACCATGGCATCTGTCAATTTGTGGGGGCATGCAAAGTGTGTGTTCAAAACAAGTGTTCCTCTAATCAACCTCCTGTTGGTCTGTTACACCCCCTTCCCAGGTCAGTTATTGCCCTGGATTTTGTTACTGGTCTCCTCCATCCAGTGGCAATACTGTAATCCTTACCGTGGTGGATCGCTTTAGGTAGATGGCCCAGATTCGGAAGAGATCTCTAACGGGAGCCCCAGTTTAAGGAAATTCAGTTTGAAGTCCCAATTTTGGTGGGAATTCCCCAGTCTGTTTGCCAGTTTTCCATTCACAGATCAGTGGTCAGACCGTGTGCCAACAAGGTTCTTGAGCCGATGCTTTGATGTTTGGTCTTCCACAACCCCTCCACCTGGAGTCAGCAGCGTAATATGCTGGTGTTTTCAACTGGGCTGTCCATGGTCATGTGTTGTATCAATTTAACACATGAACGGGGTGCTTAAACTGCTGTTCCCTCAGTCCAGGAATTTATCCAGCGCTGGCGTCATACTTGGAGGAGGGCCAGGGAGGTCCAGTCTGAGGGGCGCACCAATTCTCGAAAAAAAAGTTTGTTTCAGTCTAACAGTAAGAGGAAGTAATTTCCTTTAGAAGTCAGTTGCCCCTTTTGACACTAGTATGCTGCTGTAACTTGTTCATCAACCCTCACCATAATTAAAGAGCCAAGATGAACTCTGCTGTAAAATCCACATTATTTTCAAATCAACTGATCATCTACATAAGCTACTGATGCTTAGAGCCCAGTATTGTTCTTTGCAGTGTTGGGGGCAACACATCACAAGTAACACAAGTTACGTAATCAGATTACTTAAAGTAACTAGTAAAGTAACACATTACTTTTTAATTTACAAGAAAATATCTGAGTTACTTTTTTTCCCCCCATTTACTGACTGAAAACTCTCTTGTCCCAATGTTGAGAGAAACTGGGAGCAAAATGTTACTTTAGTTCTGGAACTAAATCCCATTTTCAAAAAACTGACCCTTATGACTGGTTATGTGTTCCAGGGTCACATATATGCTGTCAATTATAGTTCTTAGAAAGAAAATCAGAATCAGAAAAAAAACAAAAAAAACAAACGAAATCAGCCAAGAAAAGTGCAATTAGCACATCTCTACCAAAAATATTACTTTTTATATTAAAAACAAAAAGTAATGCAAAAGTAACGTAGCACATTACTTTCCATAAAAAGAAACTTAGTAATGTAAACAGATATTGTAATGCATTATTTTTAAAAGTAACTTTTCCCAAAAACCACATATTTTATTTAGTATTTTATTGATGCATAAAGGAAGTGTCTCTCTTGTCTCCACAACAACAACTAAATGTGACACTGAAATGTCTGAAGAATTAACAAAACATGTTTCCTTTGCTATGTTTTTTTGGAAAACACCTTCGGCTGAAGATAAGGAATTCAATGAAGTCAGTACATCAGTGTCTGCAATATCATGCAAGCAAGAAGAAGAAGAAAAAAAAAAAAGAAACAAAAAGAAAATTATGCCCTGTTCAAATAAATGCCTAAAATAATTTAAATGTATGACTTCTATTGCTTTCTTTTTAATTCGGATATCCAAGTATGTGAACTGTAATATCATTCCCAACACTTGGAGAGAGGCTTTGATTAGTAACTACAGACTAATTATGTGTGTTTGTGTGCAATGTATTCAGCTGCATATGTATATGGTAATATGATAATTTCACACATTTCTCTCCAGTGTTTTAAAATTATATTAGCATAAAAAGGTCCTTAAAATACACAAAGTTTGTTGCTATAGAACTAAAAGTTTTAACCAATTCAGTTATATAAACATACATGTAACATTACAAAGAAAAATATTCAGTTGTTACATAGAAATGCAGCAATCTTTTGTCAATAAACAGCAGACATCCCTCTAAAGATATATTCTCTTTTTAGTTGCCAGATACTATCACCAGAAAGCATTCTGATGCCAGGAAATGCCCAATTTAATCCCTAGTTGTCCATCAGCACCTAAAAAATACAGACGAGACTCTCGTCAAACAGTAGATATCATGTTAAAGATAGGATGAGAAGTTAATAAACTGACAAATACAATATAATTTGGTGCAACAATAACATCAGATCTCCGCTCCGTCATCCGATAGTGGCCCACATGTACTGAAGGCATTGCATATGCAGATTCACATTAGAGTAAACCTATGCATAAGACAACACTGCTATATCATATTGGAAACTTCAACTTTAGACCTTTCATCTCAAACATTACAACTGAGTCTTACAACAAAACAACAAATCTATATCAAGAGACATTTCAACACAACTGTGATTGAACACAAGGCAATATAATGTTAAAATGACTTTGGAAAGAAAACAACAGGCAGTCTATCTGTCCTCCTGTCAGCATTCAGTAAAGTAATATGTATATAATTATTACTGTGTAAAATAATAAGAAGAAAAAAAAAAAAAAAAAAAAACACATGAAGACATCCTAAGGCCACAAGATCTTATTATATGTTGCACATATAAATCTGTACATAAAACTGTAGGGCTTTTGGACGTTTTCATTGTGTCATTTAACATTTAGATGCTGTATGCTGTATCAGTATAGTCAATACTTGAATGAATCTCACAAAAACATATCTCAGCCATGTATCACTCCAAAATCAGGGGCGAAAAAAATTGCATATAGAAAATGAAGCCTATCTTTAAGCACTGCCATTTTGCCACATTACACTTCCTCAATTATCATTACGTAATGCAAACAGTTCTGTAATTCTCACTAATGACAGTTACTGATGATTCCTATTGCACAAATTATTAAAATAATAATAATAATAATAATAATAATAATAATGATGATGATAATGATGATAATACAGTATCATTTTTAATGTACATTTAAAAACAGTATTTCTTCATTACGGTAATAAGAGTATTAGTGAAATGTGCTAAATGTTCATCAAAACAATGTAACAATGAAAAACTTAATGGCCTAAAATAGACATCATTTTCTTGATGCAAAATTTCTGATGGTGAGGACCAATGACCCCCAAACCAACATATGCTCAGTCTTTAAAGTGAGTGAAGTCAGAGAAAGGGGCACTTCCAGTGAGCAGAACTCAATGGGTAGTGTCATTTCCACCATCTCATGGCAATGACAGAGAACAAACCAGCTGTTACACATAGTAATATACACATCTTTCAAATTCATACATAGTTACATTATCAGATAAAACATTTATCGAGAAAAAAGCCTGTAGGTGCTTAATGAATTAATATATGGACACACACTGTGCATTTCCATATGGTTACACATGGTTACAGTGTTACAAACAGATCTCGCGATGGTAGTACAACATTACCTGAGTCCTCAGGACAGTAGGGTACTAACCCTTAGCACTTTACAGCAGGCCTATACATCACATTATGCTGATTTTAACCACACAATGCTGTTTATCTTACATGAAATGTGTATCAATAGATGTCAGTTGATAGATGATGGGTTGTACCTTTTTTGGTTAGTAACATGAAATTCCCATGTTATGTGTGTTTTTTGTTCCTCACCTCTTAAAAGTACCATAAAACCCATTCTAACCCCATAATATATTACCAAAAAGTATAAAACAACCCTCAATGATCAAAAGAGAACCTTGTGTGTTTCTGAATAAGGAAACAAAAGACAAGAATTTTTCCCTTGTCCTCTCTGTAGCGCATCTCTCTGTCAGCAGGTGGGGCCACAGTGCCAGTGGCTTAGAGAGAAGTCTGGGTGTGCCGTCTTCTCAGGGCTTGTCTGAAGAGTATGGTATCAGACAGCGAGTCGACCTGGAGCGGGATGAAGAGGACTCCACGTGGACGAAGGGGCTGGGGGAGGCTCCTGGGTGAAAGAGCATGGCTGGGCCTCGACCTTTGCCACGCTGCGACCCTGACACAATCGCCGATGTCTCAACAGTCTGTCTGTCCGTGAGAAGTTCTTGTAAAAAAAAACGCAAAGAAGTTAGTGGAAATGTTCAACTAAAGCATTTACTCTTTACTTCATGTGTAACACTGTGTCCTAACTACACAAGGCCGTGAGAAGTGATAAAATATCTTTTCCATGGTAATCAGAATTTTTGTCCTAACCAGCAACGGCAGTGAAGTTTTCTAAAGTTTCTAGTTTAGAAATGGTTTCTATTTTCTGCAATGTCATGGCTGGAACAACAAACAAACTGTGACAATGACAACCTCAGGTACTCATTATGTGCTTTATTTAATGTTAAAAGTGTCTAATGTAATTTTTGAATATCATATTGCATGACATTTATAGCCAAACTGAAAGCAAGTGTTTTCCATGAAAAAGTAAATTTTTTTCAGTTTTATTGGATTTTTATTATTATAGGGTGCTTGTGTAAACACACATTTATGTTTAAACAACATGTAAAAGTGAGCTTTGCATCCGATGACCCCTTTAATGAAAAAAATGTACATTAAATGACAAATTACATTAAACTTTCTCAAATGGACACAGCCACATTGTGTCACCAACATTTTAGGTCGCTGGAACTTAGCAGCTCTTGTTAAAAATGAATGCCTCTTTGTTCCTACAAGTTTCTTGCGGTGTGAACAAGGCTAATGAAAGTTTATGGGAGTGGTCTCATACCTTAAACCCTCTGCATTATGAAGCGTGTTCTTACCTGCTGGCAGCGCTCACACTGGTAAGGCTTTTCACCACTGTGAACACGCTTGTGTCTCTCCAGATGGTACCTCTGAATGAACCGCATGTCACACATGTCACATGCAAAAGGCTTCTCTCCTAACAGAGAAAAACAGTCTTTATTAAAGCACCTCACATCTTCATTCTCACAGCATGCCACAACACACAACATGCATAAAAACAAAGATTATGAAACACTGTTTTTGTCAAGACTGATCGTCATATGAGCTTCCACAAAAAACCTTAAATAGAGAGCATATTCATGACTCCATACAAACTCGAGTTTGTAGAGTATATTTAATATGGAATAAAAAACTGCTTGACTGTAGAGTGGCACACTGGGGTTTTGGTTTTAAAGATCTGAAACCTGTTTTAAGACTTGAGGTTATATTCTACCTGCTTAGAGAATCAATACAACTGATCATTAAAAAAGGTAGAAACTGCTAGAGTCTATTTACTAATATTAAATGATTGCAAATAAATGTAATACACACAAAAACAAACGCACCCACAGAAACATAAAGCAGGAGCACCTACAAAGATATTGTGAAACCTGATGCTACATGCAAGCGTGAAGTGAGTCTTGCAAAACTTGCGCCCAAGAGCAGTAAATTAAACAGGTGAAAACTTTTTTAAACGTCTTCACTTTGATGCAAATATTATATGCAGCAGGATACAGATAATTAATATTTCAAAAGTCATTATTAAGCATTTTGGTCATCAATTTGAATAAGACATTGTTATTTCATTGTTTTTTCCCCCTATTCAGATCAACCACAAAATATATACAAACTTTAGTTCCAATCAAGGAATACTTGGGGTACAGTGAATGGACACATACCAGTATGAGTCAGGCTGTGTCTTTCCAAGTGGTAACGTTGGAAAAACCGCATGTCGCACATCGAACAAGCATATGGCTTCACCCCTAAATGTAGAGTCAATTTTAGTGAATGTCTTTACACAACATTCAAAGCAACAAACAATTTTAACTGTGTTTAAAAAATGTGGAGCATGCTATTAATTATTTATTTATTCTCAAAATTGTTTTGCATGCTGACATTAAATCCATTTTGCTCATTAAAGCACTTGCCTATAAGACCAAAAATTACTTGTCTAATTCAGTTTGTGTGTTTGGATTGTTATAAAAGGAAATCATTTCCCCAAACAATACAAAGTTAAAGTGTATGAAGTAAATATTTGGTATTTTTTTCCTTTCAGTGTTTTTTTCCCCCTTTTAATTAGTTGATGAGGGATGAGTCAAAATTATTTTCAGTAGTAATAAAATTATGCCATAAATGATCACGATAAACCTGTTGTACTGAAGCTTGATCATTCCCTGAAACTATATAAAATGAATGAATAAGTGAGTGAATAGCATTGAGGCACTTAAGGTAAATTCATGTTAATCTCGTTACAAAATGAATTTGTTTATGCATTTATTCAGGTCATAGTAATGGTGATAGCTGTTCTTGGCACCACAGTGTCTTACTAACTTAATTAAAAATAAACAGCTAAGGAATGGGTTAGAGAAAAATCTATTTAATAGTGGAAATATCTATAAATTATTGGAATTTCAAGAAAAAAAAAAATAGGTCCTTGGGATGGTGGATACAGAGCAACATGACAGCTGCTATCAGTGATTGCTTTAATGACAGATATACTACGTATCAGGTTTGAGGTAGGACTTTCATGGAGCACTGTTCATTAAATTATTAAATGTTGTTGACTGGTTTTAAACTCTGAAATAGAAACATTTAATAATGGCCAATTTAATGCTTCCATGTGTCAAGGATGCAGAAAATGGTTGCTACGCAAAATTGAATTATAAGTCATTTAGCATGCAGAAAACTAACATTAACGACAATATGGTAGGGGTTTGAGATGACACATACCCGTATGAGTGAGGCTGTGTCTCTGCAGGTGGTAACGCTGAAAAAACCTCATGTCACACATCGAGCAAGCATACGGCTTCACCCCTAAATGCACAGAGCACCAACAGTTCATGTGTGCATTTCTATTAATATAGAATTTTGGGTGGGAAAAAAAAATCCTGCTCATACCAAGTGCATCTGCAGTAACCAAACAATACATAAATAAATAAAAATTATGAATAAAATGTGAACTACATTAAAGCATCAAGGATTTAGTATTAAGTGTGCATTATATTCACTTTATCATGAAATTTTGTGTGTGCCACAGAGATTTACTTGTAAAACAAATAATCCTGCTTTGGAAAAAAAAGAAGGTGGCAACATTGCCAGCGTGAGTTTTTTCTTTTCATTTTATGCCTTCTGAATAGGAAAAATACAAACTCGAGTTTGTTGCAGTTTAAACAGATTGTGTCTCTCTTCATAACATACTGAGAGCTTTGAAAGGCAATTCATAAAAAAAAATACATACACAGAGATTTCACCTACCCGTATGGGTGAGGCTGTGTCTCTGTAGATGGTAACGTTGGAAAAAACGCATGTCGCACATGGTGCAAGCATAAGGCTTCACCCCTAAATGCACAAAGCAGCACTGTATTAGCCTTACCGCCCCCTGTCAGCTTAAGCCAAGCACTCGTGGGAACTGCTCAAATCATAGAACAATGTGTATAAAAAAAAAGAAAGTTCTCTCTACAGTCTCATTACTCAAGTAGTGCGAGTTATGCTTAGACCAATTCATAAGTATTTAATAAACATTAAGTACACTGCAGTGCTGTCACTCAAGTACTTTGGGTTAAAGTGCAACTATGAGCTTATAGTTTTAGGCTCTTCTACATTTTGGGAAGTGTTTTCTTTCTTTCTTTTTTTTTTCTCTAAATGTAAGCTATTGTTGTCTAATAGTTAGAGAGTCTAACTTGTAACCCCAGGGTTGCAAGTTAAATTCTCAGTACCAGCAAGAAATATCTCTCTTCCACCCTCAATACCCATGACTGAGATGCCCTTGAGCAAGGCACCTAACCTCTGATTGTTTGTGTACACTTGGATGGGTTAAATGCATCTAATATATTCCAAGGATGGGTTACCAATTTTCTTAAATTTAGACTTAAGAAGTTAAGCTTATTTTTGTGTCTGATTGTATGCATTGACTGTAAAATGTCCCTGTGAAGGACAGCAATGGAGCTAGAAAGCTGTAGTGCATCACTTTTGCTCTCATTTGATATTAATGATTATTATATGTGAAAACAAACGTTAATTTAATTTGTGTATGTGCAATATATTACATGCTACATTTCTTCAACCAAAACAACCTCAGTCACCATTCATTCCTTTCTTTCATTCTATGGAAAAACAGAATGCACAATGAAAGAGAATGTAACTGAGGCTGTCATGCCCTTGATGTTCTGTTTTATGATTTACAGAAGCAATAAGCAGGTGTGTCAATGTAGACACGAGACAGAATTGTAATTTTTGGATAAACTAACATGCTATTGTATAATACCCCCCAAAAAATTAATATAATCTTTTGTGTTGAGCATAGCTGACAGTATGCACTTTAACCCAAAAGCACATTTAATTTAATAATAATAATAAAAAAAAAAAAATGCAGGCAATCCATTTCTCCTGTCTGAAAGTAATGTACTAAAGTAATTAATACGGAAATTGCATACTTCCAAGTTCCTATTACACAATGGCAGCAGAGCTCACATATAATCTAAGGGGGGTAAGACAGAAAGACACATACCAGTATGAGTGAGGCTGTGTCTCTGCAGATGGTAACGGTGGAAAAAACGCATGTCACACATGGAACAAGCATACGGCTTCACCCCTAAATGACCAGAGCAAAATATTAACCATACGCATCATCTTAATAACACAACCTAACAAATTCCAATTGAGAATCAAAGACAGTAGTCTAATGTTAAATTGTGACCCAGTTATCATGTTAGTATAACTACATTATGGTTAGTTCTTAACAAAAGCTTCCACACAAGAGTCCAATTATACAATATTTCTCCAACAAAGTGCATTAAGGTCAATGTTGGAAATGCATATTGCCAAATACAGAAATCTCTGCCATCACTAATTGACTGTAGTTGTACTTGACAGTGCTCTTCATTCTCTAAAACAACTGAAAATGTCCTTTCAAAATATTGCATCAAATCAAAAGTGAACAATGCTGATAATTTCATTAATCTATGATTCCTTGAAAACGTTTTATATGTGCTTGTGTGCAAAATAACTACATATGACTAGATTCATGTCTTCCAAAAAAAAAAAAGCCTTCCTCCTGTCAAAATTTATCCATCTACTATGAACGAGTCAAACATGAACCATTGCACAAAGTTTTATAATTTTGTGAAACTGGAAATTAGTATTTAGTCATTCTTTCTTCAGGCGCATGACCATGACTAACACTCTATGGGTGTACTTAAGGGAAGCTTCAATAAATCTCAACATGACTAAAGCATTTAATTGTAAAAACTCAATTTTGAACATTATTTTATGTTCATTTATTTTACATGCTGAAGAAAACCAGCAGGGTGAGTGGGGTACAAGAGACGACACATACCCGTATGGGTGATGATGTGTCTCTGGAGATGGTAGCGTTGGAAAAACCTCATATCGCACATTGTGCAAGCAAATGGCTTCACCCCTAAATGCAGAGTACTAGTATTAGAATGCGCTTGTGGATATCAACTTCAATGCAGTCACTCTATGATCAAAGATAACAGAGCATTCACAACAAGGAAAATGACCAGCGTAAAAAAGCTCAAAATTTTAGAGGGATAATTCTGTTTAAAAAAAAAAAGGAAAGAAAAGAAAACTTAGAAAAAAACAGCAACTAATGCCTCCATGCCTATGAAGCCTGGAGAGAAAAAAAAATATCATGTTTCTAGACTTGTCCCTTAGATTTGAAACGGTGTTCACAACAGTAGGCTCATTCTCAGGAAATGGTGCCATTTGTACCCCATGAATGAACTTCAAAAACTGTTGGAAAAAAACAGGAATTGTAAAAACTAATATATAATATGAATACAATTTTTTTACACACAGATAGACAGACAGACAGACAGATAGATAAATATAGGCCCATGAGATATAGGCCCAGTGTTGTGCCTAGATTGGAGTATTTTTTTCTAGATATGGTGTTTTAGTCAGGGGGGCACATTTTAAAGAGTTATCCTATTTTTTTTTATATAGTCGATGTTTCTTTTAAAACCGCCTGAATTGTTCACCATCCTTTAGGTGCCATTTTCTATACCAAAAACAGTAAATGTGTTTTGTTATCTAAAAGGGACAGATTTCTGCTGCAACTTTAAGGCCCGGTATACTTTTTTTTCCCGCATTACACTCCATCTCGCATACAGCCATGTCCACTCTGCTTTCAAAGTATACTCAACCATAGATGAGCACAGATGAATGATTTCAACACATGCGCAGTACCACCTAGTGGACTCTTTGTGTCAGCATTCACCTCGTGCCACACCACTGTTCACACGCACTGTCTGAGAGGATAGAAAAATTGGTCTGCAATTGTTTTGAAGGACATTAGCTAATAGATAACCTTACTTAAAGTGAAACTGGAGACAAATGGGTGACATTTCGAACAAATTTTGTTTTAGAAACTGCTTGCAGAAGCAACTTTTGCACCAGCAGGTAAAAGCCTTTGAACTAGCATTAGTCCATTGCGATTACGATTACATTAAGTCCCCTTCCAGAACAAAACTTTACAGATAATTTACTCACCCCCTTGTCACCCAAGATGTTCATGTCTTTCTTTCTTCAGTCGATAAGAAATGATGTTTCTTGAGGAAAACATTCCCAAATTTTTCTTCATATGGGACTTCAATGGTGCCCCCAAATTTGAACTTTCCAAAATGCAGTTTAAATGCAGCTTCAAATGGTTCTAAATGATCCCAGCTGAGGAAGAGTCTTATCTAGCGAAACGATCAGTCATTTTTAAACAAACTGACAATTTATTTACTTTTTAACCTCAAATTGCATTGAAACTGCATTTTGGAAGTTCAATTTATAGAAATATGAACTAATTCTGTGTGCTGCAGTAGTATTGCAATGGCCATTTTGAGCGATCTTTGGCGGACTTTTAAACCTATTTTAAATGTAAGAGTTGATCACTGTTCAAAGCATTAACAGAAATGTAACCATTTTATCGATTATAATGTTCAGTTTTTGCTGCCTTCACACGCATCATCATATGCTGCCTCTCATGCACACACCTCTTTTTAATCAAGATTAGATTCCTCTTTCAAATTGCTGGTTTAATATGTATTACATTTTCAAAATAGGAAATCCTAAAGAAATATGCTCCAAAAAAACTTTTTTGTGTTCTCTACTGCATCTCACAAAAGTGAGTACACCCCTCACATTTCAGCAATGTTTTTAGTACATCTTCTTAAGGAACAATACTATAGAAATGAAACTTGGATATATTTTAGAGTAGTCAATGTGCAGCTTGTATAGCAGTGTACATTTACTGTCCCCTGAAAATAACTCAACATACAGCCATTATTGTCAAAACAGCTGGCAACAAAAGTGAGTACACCCTAAGTGATAACAGCACCATGTCATTTAACCATGCAAAGCCACATGTCCTATTCATCATGTTCATGTTTTTGTCTGCTTGACAGGACCATACAAAGTTGTGTATCCTGTATTAGAGCAGATAAAATTTGGTGCTCTGAGTACAATTCTCTCATACTGACCACTGGATGTTCAACAAGGCACTTCATGGCAAAGAACTCTCTGAAGATTTAAGAATTAGAATTGTTGCCCTCCACAAAGACGCCCTAGGCTATAAGAGGTTGAGTAACAACCTGAAACTGAGTTACAGTACTGTGGCCAGGGTCATACAGAGGTTTTCCAAGACGGGTTCCATTCGGAATAGGCCTTGCAAGCGTTGATCAACGAAGTGAGTTCTTGTTTTGTGCATCAGGTGCACAACCTGGCTTCAAAAAACAGATGCATGCCAGCATTGCTTTAGAGGTTGCAGAAGGTAGAAGGAAGCCTCTTCTGAAGCTGGCTTACAAAGAAAGCCCGCAAACAGTTTGCTGAAGACAACCTGTCCAAGAGCATGAATTACTGGAACCATGTCCTATGGTCTGATGAGACTAAGATAAACTTGTTTGGCTCAGATGGTGTTCAGCATGTGTGGTGATGCCCTGGTGAGGAGTACCATGACTGCTGAAATGTGAGGGGTATACTCACTTTTGTGAGATGGTGTATGTTTCCTATAATGTCCAACAACAAAGCACCTGAATGTGACACACTCATGTTTACGAATTTTAAAAGTGTTGTCTAAATTTTTATACCCACTTCCTATTTAAAGGCAGTATTATTTTAAGGTATAAAAAAACTGAAATTACCAGCTTTTTCAAATTATAGGTATAGGAATTCTAATTTTACTGTGTCAGGTTTAAATAAATGTAGTGCTTTACGGTTAGTAACAATAAATAACTACTAGCACCTTGCAAGCCAAAACTGATCAGCAACAACATTAAAACCAATGACAGGTGAAGTGGAATACCACTGATTATATCGTTACAATGGGACCTGTCAAGGGGTGGGATTTAATAGGCAGCAACTGAACAGTCAGCTCTCAAATTTAATGTGTTGGAAGCAGAAAAAAAAAAATGGCCAAGCGAAAAGATCTGAGTGTATTTGACAAATACAAAGGGCCAAATAAGACACAGCATCTCCACAACGGCAAGCCTTGTTGAGTGGTCCTGGTATGCAGTGGTTAGCACCTACCAAAAATTATGCAAGGTAGGACAACTCGTAAACCAGTGAACTGGGTCATGGGCACACAAGGCTCACTGATGTACGTGAGGAGTGAGAGCTTGTCCGTCTGGTCAGACCGCACAGAGCTACTGTTCCTCAAATTGCTGAAAAACTTAAAAATGCACATGACAGAAAGGTGTCAGAACACTCAGTGCATCATTTTGAGGAACATGACGAAGAGTTAAAAGTATTGCCTTGGCCTCCAAATTCCCCATAGATTGAGCATCTATGGGATGTGCTTAAACAACAAATCCAATCCATGCCAAACTCGCAACTTGCAGAACCTAAAGGTCTCAGGGAGTCCATGCCTTGGTGCATCAGAGCTGTTTTGGCAGCATGAGGAGGACCAGCATGATATTAGGCAGGTGGTGCTAATGTTATGGCTGATAAGTTTTTAGTATTGGGGTGTGGTTACAGTTAAGAATTGGCCCTGGATAAAAAGTCCAACTTTATATTAAGTCTTTAACCGCTATGTACTTATACTGCTGACCCGTTGAACTGTTGTCTGTCATTTTAGTAGACAGGACAGTAAAAATTCCATCATAATCTATTATTTTAATTTTCATATTTTAATGATAATAAATTTAACAGATTTTGTTTTAGTTTACATTTTATTGGCAAATTATGCATGTGTTTATTTATAAAGAGGACAGGTAAACAGAGACTGTGCATAACTGTTCATATTCAACACCACATGAAGCACAGGAGTGTTTGTTTTTTCACAGTGACAGCGGAGGCCACTAATGCACAATGTTTGTGTGTGAACAGGCAAAAATATGGAAACAGGCAATAAGTGTTAATTTTGTTCCAAAGGCTGAACCCACGCTCTAATGCAGCCTCTGCTGGAGACTAGAATTTTAGCCATTTTAGCCAAAGTTTCGAATCAGAAGTTTGCAAGACTCTCTAAATGTGGGATTTCACAATCCTGCAAGTGCTCGCTACACCGGGAGGTCATGCACTGAGATCAAAGATGAGACAATACTGCAAAATAGCTCATTAATATGCACACTCGCCACCAACAGGATATGGGTGGCAATTACAGTTACAAGCTGCAATAGATTATTCCATCACTGCCAAAAAATTCAGTCAATGATGAAAAATATTCTGTTAATGTGACCACTGTGGCTGTGCAGTAACACTTAAGAGTGCAGTAAGTGATTTCTGAGAAACAGTATTGAAAATTAAAAACAACACCCAAACAAACAATTTTGTGAATATTTGCTGCTGTTGTTGTTTGTGTTGCATAGCATGTTTACGAACTTGGGGTGGAGCAATGAAGGAAGGAATGTGTTTATTTTGGGTAGTGGTGTGTTTGTTTTGGTGTTGATTTCATATATCAACAGTGTTGTTTCACCGAAATCACGTAGTCCACCTATAAACGTAACACTTTACAATAAGGTTCATTAGTTAACATTAGTTAACATGAACAAAGAATGAATGACTGTATTTTTATTACCTAACAAAGATTGACAAACCACGTAATAAATGTATTGTTCATTGTTTGTTCATGTTAGTTAATACATTAACTAATGTTAACAAATGACACCTTATTGTAATGTTACCAACCTAACCATATTACGTTAACGCAACCTCATAGTAGTTGACAATTAATATAAAGTGTGCTCAGAAGAAGGAGGAAAAAAAAACACCACCACCAATACAAACACACAAGTAGACCAGTAAATCAGAATAGGGCTGGGCAATAAAAAACTAACAATAATTATTGCAATAAAATTTCCCTTGGTAAAACAATCACAACAAAACAAATTGCCATTTAGATTTACCATTCATCTACTGTACTGTAGTAACACTGTAGTAACACTAACCATGGTATTGTGGCAGAAATGTGAGACATTCATATTGAATTTTATTATATTTTTAATTTGGACACGTATTAAATGTATTAAAGGATTAATGGAATATAATTACAGTATTTTTGAGATTAAGCTATATTGCATTTATACTAAATGTATTTACACTTTTTCATATTGTAGTTTCAAACCATAGTTACATGGTTATATTTTTACCATGGTATTGAGGTGTTATATGTGTGGTTTTAACTGTGGTTATCATGATCTAAAATGAATGTACGCTACTATGAAAGACTAATGGTTAATTTCAATAAAACTCAAACAGTCACAATAATTAAATTTCACAATATAAAAAGGAGATTATTACAATTTTTACAGATGTTACTGTTTTTGATGGACTGCAAACTGTGCTGAAGATATATGTCAGTCAGGCAACACAAACCTGTTTCATGATTTGAAACAATATCACTCAATAGAATGCAGAAACTAAGATTTTTTTTTTTAAAGGATATTTATTTTGCTAAGGAAAAATGACTGGAAAAGTGTAAAGAATTCATGTTCAACTTTAATAACTTGTACATGGGGGAAAAAAAACTAGGTCCTACTTTATATTAGGTGGCCTTAACTACTATGTACTTGCATTTAAATTAATCATTTGGTACAATGCACTTATTGTGTACATACATGTTTTTACACTGTACTTATATTTTTAAAAATACCTATATGTAATTACATCTGTATTTAATTTCTGTAATCACATCTGTAATTACACTGTTGACCCATCCCTTACACCTTAACCCACCTTTAAACCTACCCATACCACCAAACCTGTCCCTAACCTTACACGTATCCCACATTAATAGAAGCAAAAGTGTTTTGAAATACAATATGACAACAATAAGTACACTGCACTTTTTTTGACGCAAGTACATAGTAGTTAAGGCCACCTAATATAAAGCGTGACCAAATTCTGCTTTTAAACTTTAAAGATTTGAAATTTATTGTGATAATTATCAATATCAACTGATATAAAAAAGAAATATTATCATGACAATTAGAATATTGTGATGATGTGCCCCACAAGGCATCCCTCAATGTCTATGATCGTTTATGGCCCTGCATTTTGTGGCTACAGTATAATTTCTTGGATCCTCAGCCGTAACTTCTTTGAACAAACAAACAACAAAAAGAGAATTTCTGTGCCGGGGTATGGCACAGTTCTCTGAGAATGGGCCTGTAACTTAAACATGACACACACCCGTGTGGGTGAGACTATGTCAATGAAGATGAAAACATTGAAAAAAATTAAAGAAAAATAAACTTGGTGCAACTCAGAGGACAAAGAAAAAAAAATGTGTTTACCCCTTTGGTCACAAAAAAGCCAAAATACACATGAAGAATCATGGAAAGTATAACTGCCATGTAGTAAAGACTACAAACTAAAGTGTTTGATATGCTTAAATGTGTATTGCCCTCTTGGACTCATACCCGTATGGGTTAGGCTGTGTCTCTGCAGGTGGTAACGCTGAAAAAACCTCATGTCACACATGGAACAAGCATACGGCTTCACTCCTAAACAGAGCACCGGAGTGTTAAGTTTTGATGGATAAAAACTTTCAGTATGTCCAACACCCCAATGCATTGTCTGTAACTATGCCCAAACTCGAGTTTGTTGCAGTCAAACCTATGTTTGATAATTGTTTAACTAGTGTTTTTTCACGAACTATAAAAAAAAAAAAAAAAAAAATGTGTACAAAGCTTTAAAGCATTGCTGCCAACTGTTTAATAGTACTGAGCAAGTAACATCTGAGGAAATATTTGTGCTCCCTGTTCATAATTTTGTTAGGATCAAACAGTTTTTAAAAAAAAATAAATAAATAAAAAAAAAAGTCTTCACGGCAACAGTCCAAAAAAATGTATATATTAATATATCAACAAACACTGAAAAGTTGGCAACAGTGCTAAGCTGTGCATTGGTGTAGTCAGGTAGAACAATGCAAAGGGTAAGGAGAGACGGCTCATACCCGTATGAGTGAGGCTGTGTCTCTGGAGGTGGTAACGTTGGAAAAAACGCCTGTCACACATGGAGCAAGCATACGGCTTCACCCCTAGATGACCAGAGCAAATTATGCATAAGATTTAAACCATGTATATGCAACATGTTTATGCCAATATAGGAGCTGATTGTTGACAGATATTGTTGAAATTGCATGCTTCACAAGAGCAGAGTGCAAGAGACGTTTGCAAGCACATAAAAAGCATGTGAAAGATGGTTGCACAGCTTATTAGAGCACTGACTCAAAACACAAGTGCTAACAGTGGCTACCAGTTACTAATACCCATTCTGAAAGTTAACATGAAACAATGTCTCAACCATAACCTGACATAATTCCAAGTGAAATAGGATATTCAACAAGTAAAAAAAAATATATATATATATTGCAAATAATATAACTAATACTATAAATAGGATACAAAATGTTTTGAATAATAATTATTTAAAGCAATAATTTAGCATGACCTACTCCTTTAAAGTCTGTTTAAAGCCAATTCTGAGAATTGTTTCTAAACACATTATAAATGTTGGAAATGCATCGCTGAAACATGTTACAAAGACTGTAAACTATGAAGTACTTATTTGTGGAGTTAGACCGTTGAACAGTTATTAACCATTTTCACGTTCAGGATTTTTTGGACAGGGCTTAAATCATGACTCGATGACACAATGGAGCCACCGAGCATGGCCCCTTCACTAACACTATAAGAGGTGTATTCGACTTGAAGCAGCGCTTATTATAACTTTGCTGGGTGGTTAATAACACATGTTTCTGTGGTCTCGTTTTCATAGTAATACTTGCCAGGATTGCCATTTTGACTTTGTGCGTATGCTTTGTCAAAAACTTTAAGAAGTCATGAGTTGTACAGACAGCTGCACAATTCCAGATAAATTAAGAATAATGATTTTTTTCGTTTCACATAGAGATCACAATTCTCAACTAAACAAAAAAACATGTAATTTACTAGAGGTTGTGACAAAATATTTTTTGCAGTTTATTAAAATGTTTAATTAATATCTGATACTAATCAGCGATTTTGAATGAATTTCTTGACTTAAACAATTATTTGTCTTTGAATCATTAAGTCACTAGTCGCCACCTAGTGGTGAAATAATGTAATCGACACAAATGTTATTTGAAGCAGCAATTACTTTCAAAGGCTAATTTGCTCTATTTTGATCGCTACCACAGACATCAGTGATTATATCCGAACTATACATTTTTATCCCAGTATTTCTGTGATAGCATGAATGATTGCAAAATAATATTGTGTGGTTAAAGACTGTTTGTGAAGTGGTTTCATACCTAAACACGATAACTGCTCAGTGGCAGCGCGGACGCATATTTGAATGTTTGTCAAAGGCGAATTTTAGCTCTAGTATATTAAAATAGAAAAAATTGTTTGGGCTGACATTTGGGCATGAAGTAAGTTAAGGGGTGTCCAGAAAATACTACTTAGGACTGACAACTGGTAGATAATATGTTTTGCACCATTTCAAGCATAAAACTATGAAATCTGTATAGCTTATGAGACTCAACATGAACCATGAATGCCAAGTTGGACACAGATTTTGACTGCATGGTAAAAAAGCACAAACATCTTAAAATCAATGGAATTTGGGGAGAAAAAAAAAAAATACACTGCAATAACGTGTTACAGGGAGCCATACTTTGAGTGCACCTTCAGAAGTTAAGATCATCTGCAGTGCTGCTCAAAAGCCAACCACAATGACATTTGCTCATGTATGTAAATTTGCTATTAGAAGAAAAGATCATCAGGGCTCCTTTCAAATACAGAGGTGAAAGAAAAAAGTGATTTTTGTGAAGATTAAACATGAAGCTTCAACAGGGAGTTGTGTTTGCCTCACAGACAAAGCAGACGTCATGCAGACGATATCTAGCATGCTAAAAAGGCAAGAGAGACAAAAAGGTTCATGTGCATGACAATGTGCAGGAATGCTCAGCAAAAGCATAAAGGAACTGTGGAACTGCAGAGTGAGTGTAACACTGCATGAATGCAACAAAAGCAATGCAGAAAGCTGCGGCAGCGCAGTGGGTAAGAGATGACTTGTACCCGTATGAATGAGGCTGTGTCGCTGAAGGTGGTATCTTTGGAAAAATCTCATGTCACACATGGTGCAAGCATATGGTTTGACCCCTAAACGCAGAACAAAATGTCAATAAATTGTAGTCTTCAAATTATAGTTCTGCACAGCATATGACAACTTAAAGTACAGCAATTACAATATTTAGTACTTTTACTATCTAGTACTGCTACCTGCTAACAGACTTGTTTAAATGGAAGTAAAAGTTATTCTGACATTATCGAATGAGTCTAAAAGCCCAGAAGTATTACTGTATTCCTAGCATCATTTCAAATCAACTTTTTTGGAGGCTTTCTAATTGCTGAAATGCTTAAAAAAATAAAATCGAGAAATTTAAAACATGGTGTCAATAGCTTTGGTGCAAAAAAGTTTTCAAAAAGGCAAAAAGGTTTCTGTTCTGTGTAGACGTGCTTTGATCTGTAACTCCGTTTATGGGTATGCATTCTTGGGTTTATATAATTAAAAAGGCTAATGAGAGCACCTTACAGTATTTTTTACCATATATCAAAAACAATGTCTAAAAAAAAAGTTACAAAAATTATGAAGAAAAAACAAAAAACAAAAAATTGTGTGAGACTTTGATTTAAATTATAGTTAATGTAAATAAAGATGATACTTGTTTCATAAAACGTTGCTATTATATTTTTAAAGAGTGTTATCATGTAAAAAGTAAATGTTGAAGGATTGTTTTTGAAATAATGTCCAATGTAATGACACATACCAGTATGAGTGAGGCTGTGCCTCTCCAAGTGGTAACGTTGGAAAAACCGCATGTCACACATGGAACAAGCATATGGCTTCACCCCTAAATGCACAGAGTGGCAAATTCAATGATCGTCTACACAGAATCAAAACCTTGCTCAAAGTCCTTATAACAAATATTAAGCTTTATACAACCACAATGGTTTAGCTGATTCAAGATACAGTATATGTTCTTGCTGTAGTGCCTACTTCAGAATAATGCTCAAACAATTAGTCAGGTTTCAGGCAGTGTTTATAAAACTTTGTTTGGTCAAATGTGACCAATCACCACTGGCAATTAAGTCTGCAGGTATTAAATAGCCATTTAACTAAGGTGCAAAATAACATTAAATGCACAGTGAGAAGACTTGACAAATCCACTACAGAACTTTGGACTCTCTATTGCCATCTGTGGCTGCAACATAAAATTGCATGTCACTTGTGGAGCAGTTATTTTATGTCAGCTGTGCTTCAGCACTGCTCTCCTGCACAGATGAACCTGATGATTTAAACAACCCCCATTTTACGCATTAACCATAAGAGTTTCATAATTCATCACTCACAAATAAATTATCTTACCCCTAAAGGCACATTATTATGTTTGTCAAACGACAAATACTATTAAAATCAGAATGGACAGGAACAATTCGTACCAGTGTGAGTGAGGCTGTGTCGCTCCAAGTGGTAACGCTGAATAAATCTCATGTCACACACTGCACACGCAAACGGCTTTTCTCCTGTGATAAAGGCAGACACTCGAGTGAAAAACAGCAAAAGACAATAACATATCACCAAAATCTAACATGATAAATATGTGTCAATAAAATGTGGATAATTCATAAATGTACCTTGTACTGTACACTGTCAGGAAAAAACCAAAGTTCTGTCGCTGGGGCGGTACCCTAAGGTACAAAAATGAAAAGGTACATGTTTGTACCTTACCTACCCCAAAATGGTACATATTAGTACCTTAAAGGGGTCATCGGATGCCCATTTTAAGTTGATGTGATTCTTTGGGGTCTTAATGAAAAGTCTATAACATGCTTTGGTTAAAATCTCTCAATGGTAGTGTAAAAACACCCATTTTTACCTTGCCAAAATCAGCTCGGTTGGGCCAGTGGTTCAAATTTTTACTTGCCCTGACACAAAAAATAAAATAGCTGCTTTTATCATTGTTTTTGGCCCATGTTATATTATATTTTACTAAATAAGCCTATATGACACCCAACTTTTACATACCAATTAAACTGTACAATTATGATCCAATTTTCAAATTCCAATTTTGATAACACAGCAAAAAATACTAGCCTAACAACATTTCAAACATTATTTATTTGTTCAAAACTTATTTTACTATTAGTTTATTAAAAATGAAAAGATGCTTTAGGGGAAAATAGCAGACGGACTGAAGGAACGCAAACTAGCCTCTGCCAGCAGGTGGCGCTTATGGAATAACAGTGATAATACGTTGCCTTGCTTACCGCTGTAAACAAAGCAGCGCCATGCTTATGAACGCTTGTTTAAATGCATTATACAGAGGCA
This sequence comes from Labeo catla, assembly GCA_012976165.1. NCBI lineage: Eukaryota > Metazoa > Chordata > Actinopteri > Cypriniformes > Cyprinidae > Labeo > Labeo catla. The sequence goes on from VONZ01000247.1 coordinate 700,704, forward strand.
AATGAAAAGAAAACGCCATGTAAACTTTTCTTAAAACAGTCAGTTCCCCTCAGAGATACATTCATATAAACCCCCGTTTCATATTTCCAATATTTTGCACATTGTGAACTAGTGGTGCAACGGATTACAAAACTCACGGTTCGGATCACGATTTGAGTCATGGATCGGACCATTTTTCAGATCAGCAAAAAAGGGGAGGAGTCAAATGTAATTTGCTTTCCATTTATTCCATTTAAGAACACTATGACAAGAAACTTTTGGTTTTATAAAAAATAACTTAAATAAAATAAAATAAAATACAAAAATACCTGAGACCTAAAAACAGACCAAAACTTATAATGACATTTTTTTTTTTCCTTTCAGAAAATCGTTTTAATTTTTCTGATAATCAAATACAGGCATTAAACATTTATAAACCCTTTTATCTGCTGCCAAACAAACGTTTTTTTTTTCTGTTATTTATTTTATTATTATAATTTCTGCATTTAATTGCTTTATTTCAATTTGCCAGAAATAGGAATATTTAAACACCTACATTATACTGTACAAAAGTAATACAAGACTAATATATTTCTGTTACATGTTAAACCGTACTTTTATTTTGACAGGCTGCCAGTTAGTTTTTGTGTGTATACACTATGGTATGATGCTAATTTTCTCAAATGAACCGGTAAAATTTACATGAAGTGACTCTTACAGCAGTTCTGGAGATTAAGTTTATGCGTTTATGTTGTCATATAATGAGACGCAGAGGCCGAAAATAACCGCGAGTGTCACGTGTGCAGATGTCGTAAAGTGACAACTACTACGTTCATTACTACATCCAACAACAGAACACCTCAGTCGCTTAGGAGCCATTCTCTAATTAATCTCTACAGATTAATTAAAAACCACTGGGTGGATTTTTATCATTATAGGGTGGTTGTGTACACACACTGCCAACAAACATTTTTGTTTAAACAACATGTAAAAGAGAAGTTTGCATCCGATGACCCCTTTAAAGGTACATTTTAGTACTTTAAAAATATATATTAGTACTTTAAAAACGACATATTTGTACTTTTCATTTTTCACCAGTGACAGAACTGTACCTTTTTTTTCTGAGAGAGTATAGTATTTTAGCATATATACAAATGTTCTGTATAGAATATTCATATTAATAGCATATATTTACTCTCGAAGTGATATTCATACCAGTATGGATGAGAATGTGTCTCTTCAGATGGTATCCACTCCTGAAGGCCCCATAACAGTGATCACAGATAAAGTTCTTCTGGACTTTTGAAAGTGGACAATTTCCATTTTCATCTACAACTGCCTATCAGGAAAATGAATAGAAGACATTTTAATTGTACGGATCCCTCTTTTCAGTAGACTAGATTTTTTCAAGCTTTAAAAAGTACATAGAAGAACAACAGAAGTATCAGAAAAGTGATCCACACACTTTATTCCAAGCTTTATCTGAGGAACAGGCTGAAATGTCTTAAAAAAGGTATCTGTGCAGCCCTACTACAAATTAGGCTGCACAGACTAGTCGACTATTTGACTGGTTGACTTTAATGCTCTGGAGATATATATATATATATATTTTTTTTTTTACTGATCGGTCTCGGGTAGGACTTGGGCTCATTTAGCTCCTCTGCTTCTGTTGTGCTCATATACGCACACTGCATATAGGCTACTGTATAAAATATTGTTATAATGAATGTTTTATAAATATTTACCAGACTCACTCACTGTATTTCATCCCGGGCTTTAATAGGGTTAAAAAACTAATTTCATGTTATATTAATGCAGGCAGCGATGGGCTCGGGTTGGGCTCAGGCTGGTAATTCTGATAAGCTATAGGACACAGGCCGGGCAAGGGCCTGAGCGTCTCGGGCCAGGGCTGGGCTAGAGCCTAAATTTGAGGCCCGTGCAGGGCTCTAGCGGGTAGTCGACGTCAACTCGAATTTAATCACATAAATGTCAAAAAAAAAAAAAAAAAAAAAAAAAACTCTAAAAGTCGTTCAGTCCCTACTACAAATACGAATAGATAAGAATCTATATTACAGACAGTGTATAGTCTTGATTATTTTTCAGTTTCAAATGCATCATACATTTCACACTAAAACGCATGTAACTCTGACAAGGGTTGCATTCACTGATCTATAATAGAGAACTGGATTGCGCATGACGTCATAGAAGTGAAGCCACTGCGCCGCCATATTGCTATTCCCTAGTATTCGCAAACATTCTATTGAATGAATAGGAAATTATACGACTTTAATGAGAAAACATCACCTAACAAGTCAGCGTTTTCATATCTGACGTCTCATTGCACATTCTCACAACGCAAACGTCCTAAGCATTTAAACATTTATTTGTTTAATGTCTGGAATTCCCTCTGCTTATTAAAAAGTTACGTTCATATACAGGAGCGAACATCAGATGAACATGATAAACATCGGATGTTCACCATGTTTACAAATGACAAAATGCTCATTCTGAAATCTGAATAAAGATTTATGCTTTGTATACATATAATTTGCCTTGTACAGTTAATCACTGTTTATGCTGTTTTGTTAGTGTTTTTATTCGTACAGGATGCATGTTTCAACAATGATTTTGTTCGCATCATTTTAAAGCAGGTAATGATTTAAACGGTTGTTAATTCAGCCTACATAACATTCATGTTGAGATAAATGTTAATAATAAACATTAATAATGCAAAAAGATTAAATATAACATTTTGAATATAGAAATATCAAATGATTTAAATAACTAAAAAGATAAAATGAAATTTTAAAAATGAAACTAAAACTGTCAGCAGATGGCGGTAAGACACTGATTTTAACACAATCATTCATTCAGGAATGAAGCAAGTGACTTTTTACGAATGTGTAATTGAATCAATGACTCAGATTCCTTTAAAAACGCATGTTCATTCATAAAACGGAATACAGCTGTGTTTGAATAGAGATGCAGATCAGCTGTGACTTTGTTGACTATTTTCATTGACGAAATTGAGCAAAATCAGGTAACGTTAGTGTTGTCAGATAAATGTAATTTAAGGCACTTAACATAATAGATCTTTAAGAGTTTGAAATAGAAGTTGCTCAATCATAACCTGGAGAAAAAACGCTGACTAATTACATAATGGTACGGATTTAAAGACATCATACTTAAGAGAAGTGAGGTGGGGGTGCTCTACACGCCTCTACTGCGCGAGCTTTCATGAGTGCGGTTGCCAGATATTAAGAGTTCAAATTCCTAAAATCACAGCTTGGCTGTTACAAGGATACATTTTCTGCCTGGTGTTTTGCTTATTTAAAGCAATCTGGCAACCATGTGCACAAGCTCACTCTTCACTGCAGAAGCACGGACAACGATCTGAAAACACCGACAAACAAGCTGGAGTTTAGTGATCAAAATGAAAGTGTCACTCAACCAGTCTGTGTTCTGTCATGAGATCTCAACTGTATTGTTTGTGTCTGTGATCACTGAATAAAAGCACTTTCTCAGCCTGTGATGTTTGAATAGAGAAACATAGGCTATTGCAATTTGGAATTACTATTAGGAATTTCACTGTTATAATATTTTTCATTTGTATATACATATGTTTATTTAATAAAAAGCAGTAAGTGATCACTAGATTTTTTTAACCGCTTAAATTTGCACTAAATATTTTGAACTTACTTTGTAACAACAGCTGTTCTATCTAAACTGTTTTTGCTATTTTTTTGTTTTGTTTTGTTTTTATAAGGGAAAAAGAAAATCATGTTTTTATATTATTTAAAAGCAACTGCAAACATATCCAGTTATATAGAGTATCGTAAGAATTGACAATATCGAGATATCATTGTTTATATATCGCCCAGCCCTACAAGTATGTAATATTCCTATTTGAATGTCCTCTTCTGTATACTACTCAATGCTGAGTAATGCACAGTATCAAAGGCATAGCTCATGCCAAAATGAAAATTTACATTTGCATGTGGCCATGTCATCCCAAAGCTGTTTAAATTTCTTTATTCTGAAAAACACAAAAGAACATTTTATAAAAGCCAGAAGAATCCAAAACCAAATTTAACCACATTAACTTATATTATATGGGAAACGCACACAATCTATCTTATCTCTCTCTTATTTTTATGTCCCACAAAATAAAGAAATGCATACAGGTTTGGAACAACATGAAAGTGTAAGTGAAATGACACCATTTCCTTTTTTTGGTGATCTATTGATTTAAATGCACATAGTATAAAAAGACATGCATACACAGGACTCAGGCACACACAACAGAAAAACCTAACAAAAGATGTCACATATAAAAGAACCTAAACATAAACTAACTAGACAAGTACCAAACTTTACAAGCAGCAGATCTGCTTTACTCCTAAAACATCACAGCCCTTTAAATCACAGTAGATACTGGTGCTGTGGAAACACAATAACAGTTATTGTGCTACAGCATTCCCCTCCCTTTACAGACCACCCCACCCCCGACCAAAACCAGCCATCTCCTCCCCCACAACAACACAAACACACCATTAACATACAGAAACAGCCTGTTTAAATGCTTGCAATGTCACATCTGAGGAAATATTTTATACAATATCCTCAGTAATCCTCTCATGAAATAAATAACACAAAAAATCTCCAATGTCTCACAGAAAGCAGTGTATTCAAACAAACTTTGCGTGATATGTAGCCGACTGACAATCCATTCACAGGACTGTGACACACTACACGCCCACCCCCACACACTGACCTTCCCTGCTTGCCCGTCCTGCTCCCTCACTTTTGAGGGTGTTCCCGACTTCCTGTTCTTTTTCTTTAGCTGCATGTCTTCATTGGGTCTCATTTCCTTCTCATCCAGCAACCGGGGAGCTGTAAAATCACCCTCCTTCCGCAGAAGCTACAGACACACAAACACATAAATTACAAACCTTTATAAGCCTACAACACCACCTCTGCTTTTTTTATATAATACTATGAAATAAACAGATTTCTGATTTTTTTTTTTTTTTTTTTTTTTTTTTTTAAAGTTTTATCAATAAATTAATGAATGCATTTAAGATTTTATTTTGTGCCAATAATCACGGGCTTATATGCAGAGGTCAACTGTTTTTTTTTGTTTAAATAGAAGACAATACCAATAACTGGGTAGCTGATTTTTAAAAAAATACTTTTTAGGCTTTGAATGTATATTTTAGGTACTATAACTCATCGCCATTCCTTTCAAGAAACAATTTCTAACCTGCTTTTCACCTTTACCAGTTCATTTTAAATGGCCCTTCTGTGCAAGAAGAGTAAAAAATTACTCCATGTAGTGTTTTAAACAATGTGAGATTAAAGATCCATGTGCAATTATTAAAGAAAAAAAATTATTAAAAAAAAAAATTCAAAAAATAGAATGTCACTATGTAGCATGTCCAACATTACGGTTTTAAATGTATATTTATTTTACATACTTTTTAATCAAAATAACTAAAATATGTTTAAAAAAAAAGCATTATAAACTGACAAGGCAGTTGACAGACTTTGTAACCACCATACTTTTGTTAGACGGCCAAATCTGAATTAGCCTGAGTTCTTATGTTCATAAGCTTTTACAGATGGCACAAAATAAGCAATTTGCAACTCTAATAACTAATCTATAGCTTTAAGGTGTCTCCTAACCAGTGGAGGACAGGTCATGCTCGTTGGTAAGACCATGTGTCCTTGCGTCCCACGGTCCTGTGCATCCCTCTGGGCTGAGCCATGCCCTGAAGCCGGACCCAGTGGCGACATCATTTTCTTAGGAGCGGCAATGGAACTGGCCTGCATCAGAGCCATGCTGGACAGCACTGCTTCACATCCTAACAGCCCTGCCTTAAAAAACAACATCAAGACAAAGAATAAAAGATAAGCTGTTGTTGCTGGAAGTGCACATTTTATGTGGTAATGAGTTAGCACTAAGAGATTTAGGATGGGAATTAAAGCAAAAATCCACAATCTAATAAGAGGAAAATAACATGTCCTCAGTGAAACATGTAGAGAACTAACCCATTTCATGTGGTCCCGGACCGAGCTGCCGGGTATGTGTGACATGGTGGTAGACAGCGGTTGAGAGACAGGCGAGATGTGTAGATGAGACGTCAGTTTGGACCAAGTGTCACACAAGTCTCACCGGACTCTATCATGGAGCAGCAATGTCTTTTCTTTGTGATGACAAAGATGAATTAGAGTAGAAACATGAGACATTCACAAAGCAAATTAGGGCTGCACGATAAATTGCAATAATATCGATATTAGGAAAAGCTGCGATATTCATGCACGCATCTTGTCAGTGAAGCACAGTTCTGTGATCAGTAGTAAATCACCATCCGATGGCCAGTGGGCACTCTAGCGCAGAAACGCCCCGCAGAAGAAATCCACGAAATACCGATCACTGCTGCTGAATTAACAGAACATTTAACAGCTTTCATTGGTTCAACATGACTAATAAACACATAAAAACAATGTGACTAAAAACATACTTTATTTCATTAGAATTAAGTATAATGCAATGCTTATCAACAGTTTTCTATCACTGCTTAGAACACTATGAAATATGTTGTGTGCCTTATTCTGTATAAGAAGCCACATCATCTCAAATAAGGATTCATTTCAAACACTCGCCTGATGGTATGAAGTGAGTTTTGAGTGGTATTTTCACATGCTTTCAGATGTAGCAGTATTTACTACACAGAGCTGTAGAAGCTGAGAAGCTATGCAAGCAACTTTATAATCGCAGCACAATATGATAATATTAAAGTATAATATTGATGATATTGTCTGTGTGGTTTTGCGTAGCTTGCTCCATCTGAAAGCACGCATGTGATGGAGATTTACTACTGATTACAGAACTGGCTTTACTGACAAGACGCACATGGATATTGCATGCCATTAATTGTGCAGCCGTAAAGCAAATACAGCAAGTGTTGTAAGACTGATCAGTGTGGGTAACACAACAACTACAGGCTTTCATCCACTGGAGGTAGCACCCAGATTGTTTTGGATAAAACGAGTTTGATTGCATAAATGTGTCCATTTTTGTTGAATGTTTCAATGTGTCTCACTGTACATTCATCCCAAATGATAGCTGCTCTGGCTCCTGGGCATAGTGAAAATTAGATTTTATCCCAAAGATCTTGAGCCCCATCATCAAAAATGTGGGAATTCTTTAAACAGAGACCTCATAAAATGGTGCTCTGCATGTTTGTGAACGTGAAATGGCCTACCGCAGCCCAACTGCTAATGCAAGATCTCAGGAGAAAACATCCTGGGGCTCTCTGACTTCATAATTACAAGACAGCAGACTTTTATTTGGACTATTATAGTGAATTTGGTCAGATTTTTGGTTGGTAGCCAGTGCCTGGGAGTCGTCATTGCCTCCTTACCTGTCATGCTTCACACAAAAGCTCAACCAAGACTACAGTTCAGATGCTATTGGCTAGTATGGCAATGTCGCTTTCCTGCACATTTGCAATTTGTAAACTGTTTATACACAGATAGACACATGAAACTAAACAGTGTAGATGTACATTAATGTTGCGCTCAAAGTCGGTGTTAAATAAATAATGCAAATGCAATTACAGTTACAACAGGCACTAGATACTGTGGTAAATCATACTCAGCACTGTTCACAGGGACACAGATTTTTTTTCTTTTCTTTTTTTTTTTTTTTTTTTTAACAATCATAACAGCCACATTCTATAACCAAACTGACACCTGTAAATTTTTTGTACTCACAAACACATTCTCAGGAAGCCTAAGCTGTTTAAACAGAACTCTGAAACATAAATTCTAAACCTTTATGTGATTTTCCCAAATTCATGCTTATGGCTCTCCTGGATCATTGCTTTAGTAACTTCAGCTTTCTCAAATGTTAAATATCTGTTTCTAGAAGTATACAAACTTAACTTGCATACAAGTATATTAACTTAAACTCCTACAAAGATGTCTTTCCTTTGTGATTCTGTCAAAGTCTGTTTGATTCGTACATCAAACAACTGAAAGTCCTTGTAGGCGCACAATTCATGATCAGCATTGTCAAGCCTTCTAAAATAGGCATATGTAAATCTGAGGTTTTAGATCAATTTCTCTCATTCCTGCTCATTCATCTGACACATCGAAATCATGTCATAAAATACGGAGTTGACTGAGGTGTGTTAGCTAATGGGAGACATCTAAAAAGTGTGGTGCTGGTGGACTGCAGGCTGAGAAACGAGCACTTGCCAGAGGACTTTAAATAAGCGTTTAATAACATTCATGCATGTTGTAATAAATGTAGACAGATGAAAGAATAACACATACACACATCACGCATGTGAAAAGCATCTCAGCGAGCTGTTGTTCGCACCAAACTCCCCCGCCAACACACAACCCTCATCTAGCACACCTAATCCGTTCATTCAGTCGAGCTTCATTTATTTAAACCCCTTCAAACATGTCACCGCACGCCTCGCATCAGTCAGGTTTGATTTACTCTGAGCTGAAGTTTATTTTAAACACGTTCATGTGCGTTTCGTGCACATAAGGCTTTCTATATTCAAATCTCTATCAGGAGGCCTCTAAAAGCGCACTAGTCCACATCATTCCGAAAGAAAAAAAAGAGCAATAATTATTTTTCAACTGAAGCTATACGTGTAGTGCTCAAAAATCTTACCTTAGTACTGCTCAATTTCGCTCTTTTATTCCAGCTCAGGTCAGTTTACAAACACAGGAAACACCACCGGAAAAGCTCCACGAGCACGCGCACACTGGCTACAACGTCACTAAGTGTTCACGAGCAAAGACCAAACACAGCAGCAAAATTATTGCAGACAAAGTGGGAATATGGAGCAAAACTATAAAAGAGGTTACTCTGCATGTTCATCCTTAGAAAATAGTGCAAATTTAAATAAATGAATAAATAAATAAATTTCACGTTATTAGTCATTATTTAAAATAGGAAACAGTACAATTTTGCTTTTACTTGTAGGTTCCATATGCTGATATTATCATTAATAATACACTTGCATTATTATGCAAGTGACGAACTTTAAAAAAAAAAAAATGTTTATATTATCATCATCATCATCATCATCATGATCATTATTATTATTACTTTCTTTCTTTCTTTATTTATTTTAGGGGTGGGGGGGAAATCGATTCACATACGAATCGCGATTCAGTCTCGAAAGTGAAAGTAAAACACAAGTGCGCATACACAAGCTGTTTTAATGTCCCGCATATTAATAAGGGCTCCCTGATGCCCGCAAGTTATATACAGTATAATTGCCCAATGATATAATTGTGAGAGAAAGCAATGGAAGGTATTTTTTTGTTTGTTTGTTTGTTTGTTTGTTTGTTTGTTTTGTTTTTGAACACGGTATGATCGGATTTGGATGCATCAATAAAATTTCTTGAGTCAGGATCTGTACTATAGACTGGTGTGTTTTGTATTAAAATACTGGTGTGTTTGATGTCCAGCGTGCACAACATTTGATGAAAAATTGTGAATAGTGCATTGAATCATGAGGTACTGTAACAGGACTCTTGAGAAGCGTGATAGATCCAAGTGCAAGCTTTTATTGAACACAACGTAGTCAGACAGGCAGGGTCGATCTCCAAACAAATAGTAATATCCAGGGCAAAAACAATAGCGAAATCCAGAAAACAGGCAGAAGGTCAAAATACCAAGAGAGAAGTCCAAAATAGCAAAATAAACAAGGCAATGAAACAAGGCAAAAACTATGGCAAGAAACTAGACAAAACTATGGCAAAGAAACAAGACAAAACTATGACTTAGAAACAAAACCGTGGCAAGAACAAAACAGGGCAATGAAACAGGAGAAACGCTTGGTAGAGTCCGCACAGGCAAAACAATACTTCACGGGGCCTGTTTGGTATAGGCCTCCTTAAATGGCCACCAAACAGGAAGTAACCCATGAAGCAACCCATGAAGCAGCAGAGGGAGCGGTAACAGAGAGTCAATGGGTGAGGGCTCCCTCTGCTGGCGTGGCGTTACAGGTACCAAAAGATTCCCACCCCTAATTTGTTTTTTGTTTTTTTGTCATACAGACAAACTAATGGTATTGAAAGGGCAGCTATTTAAATAATGCCATTGTTGAGCAGAAAATCACAACTGGGGAGGAAAAAGGGACAGAGTGCATAGGGCCCACATGAGGATCAGAGGTGTCCACAACGATGTCGCTTCTGTAAAAGAGATTTTTAATCTCAGAAAGTTTTTTTAGCTGGTTCAATAAAGGACATGGTCGCCAACCACACAAATAATTCTGTGCAGTGGGCCCAGAATCCCATAGTGACTCCACTGGACAGTGCTGGTGTGTCTGGAGTCTCAAGAACCATTTGACCACCTCTAACCAACTCTCACGAAGAGAAACATTTCCAGTGGACTCAGAAAAACATGAAGACTAATTTTCTAAAGAGTGCTTTGTCACAATGAATGGTCTAGATGGATGGATTTCTGGATGGTTGATGAATGGCCACCCTGTTGCAGATTAATGATTTGGGCCAAAATATTGGGAAGGTCCCTTCAGCATCCTTGAGCATGTTAAAATGACCGACCATTTTTTGCAATGATTTTAAAAGAAGAATTGTGGTTTAGAAAATAATGGGTCCGTGTGGTGCTCTTGTGAGGCTGACCGATCACCAACTTCTGTCTGAGGTTCTGTCTGAGGTGCAGGTGCTCCTCATCTGTTTCCAGGGCAACGCTAATGACTCCTCAGGACGCTCATCACTCCTCAGGACGCTCATCGCCTCCGGCCAAGGAGGTAATACCGCAGCTCCAGGACTGCCCACTTTATGGCCAGGGCCTCCTTCTCCACTGCAGCGTAGTTTCTCTTGGCTGGGATCAGCTTTCTGTTGATATATAAGACTGGATGCTCCTCACCTTTCTGGATCTGTGACAGGACGGCCCCCAGTCCTGTATCGGAGGCATCCGTCTGCAGCAGGAAGGGGCAGCTAAAGTCCGGGGCTCAGAGGACTGTCTCCAAGGTGAGGGCCGTCTTCACCTTGCTGCGGCGTACGACTGATAGGGCTGCAGTAAGATGTCCATCATCCGCTGGAACGTGGCAGGTGCCCCGCGGAGGCTGAAGGGAAGGGTCCAGTACTGCCAGTGGCCAGTCGTCTACCCGAGGCATGGGGTACCCGTCGAACTTCAACATTTTGTTGAGGCGTCGGAAGTCATTGCAAAAGCGGAGGGTGCCATCAGGTTCCGGGACCCAGGTTATAGGGAGGACGGCTTTAGACTCCCCACCTGGGGCTAGGATGTGTGGCTGTACCAGGCTGACCGCACTGCCGAAATCCAGGAGGGCGCGAAAGGGTTTCTTGTTGATCTTCACTGCCACTTCCGGGGCTCCAATGGGCGGGTCGCTGTGGACGATGCAGCTACGACCTCCGTGGTCGTAACAGGACAGACAGAAGATCATCAAACAAAAAACACGGGGAAACATGCCGTGTCTTCTGTCACACTACGGTGAATGAACGCATGAAGAAGATGAAGATTAATGCATACTAGTAGAACACAGAAACACAGAACAGAACACAACTTAAATACATTGGCACGTAAGGATCATTAACAAGACACACCTGAACCAAATGACATAATTAGCAGGAGACAGAAACAAGGTCATACTGAGCACATAGGGAATGAAAACAACAATACAGGTTCATATGTGTGACAAGTACGGTGGCCGAGAGAGCTCAACGTGCTGCAACTTAAGAAAACACATGCAAATAGAAAAAACGACAACAAATAAAGAAAACATCTTCATCAGTTTGACAACACAGGCACTGCAAATCCTCGCAACGCAAACACAAATACGGAAACGCGCTGCAAATTCTCACAACACAACCAAACACAGAAACGCACTGCAAACACAACGGAAGTGTTTCAGGGGGACCTCAAAAAGTGACAAACCCAGCTGGGACCTTATTATTTGTTCAGTTGCTTTTGGTCAGAGTAGAGGTGTTGTCAGTGAACTAAAAGGTGAGTTTTTTGTTTATTTTAACATCCTGATCATACGATTCATGGGTCTTTGGGATATTATTAGACTAATCTGACGAATTACACACTTAACTGTGAAACATTATTAACTTAATTGCAAATAAATATATAAATAAATAAATATATGCAAAAAAATATATATGAAGAAATTCTGCAATGCTACATTAATGGTTAAAATCAGGTCAAAATTCAGGTCCCAGCTGGGTTTGTCACTTTTTGAGGTCCCCCTGAAACATTTCCGTTGTGGTCCGTGCTATTTGCAGCACGTTCTTGTGTTTGCAGAGCGTTTCTGTGTTTGGTTGTGTTGTGAGAATTTGCAGCACATTCCGTATTTGTGTTTGCGTTGCGAGGATTTGCAGCGCCTGTGTTGTCAAACTGATGAAGATGTTTTTTTAATTTGTTGTCTTTTTTTTCTATTTTCATGCGTTTTCTTAAGTTGCAGCGCGTTGAGCTCTCTCGGCCACCGTAGACAAGTGTTCTATGAGCACAATTTGTTTAACACAAATAAAAATTTGAAAAGTCAAAGAAATTCATACCTAGGAGCAGAGAAACACACAGTTGCATATGAGAGTTCTGGATGCAGAGCTCCACACACTGTGCTGTGAATTTCTGGTGACAGAATCCCCATTGACTGTAATGCTACTATGCTTATATATCCAGACCAGACCAAAGAAATCTTCAAATCAGTTGTAAAACATCAAAGACATTTTGGTCTGTCAGAATCCCATTACCCAAGGGTCGCACCTGGCCGGAGATGGGAGAAGGGAAAACATTCTCACAGACCCTGAGGGAGACACCCCTCAGCAGCTTTCAATCTTTTCAGTCTTTCTCATAATATAAGACATTGCTGTGAAATTTAGACCATTTTACTAATTGCACGGAGGCCTTTAAAATGATACTAAAAATGAAAAACAACAGATTCACAAGTGGTATATTCTTAGTTAACTTACAGTAAGCCTAGGAGGAGACAGAGAGGGGAGAGGTCATAAATGAGCAAGAAGAGAAGTTTGGGCAAGGTGGTGTCATTTGCTCTTTTTGAAGATTGTTTAATTGTTTAGTTGCCTGGCATCTGTTTTGTGCAAGTTCCTGAACCTTGGTTTCATTGGGGGGTTATTTTTGGGTCTTACAAGAGCCTCAGGACAAAGCAAAGCATGATTAGACAAGGCTACATCTTAAATGCGACAAGGGCTTGGTCAAAGTGAGTGAGCTGTATACACACAAAATGGTCTGACAAAAAACTTTAACATGATAAAAGAATAAATAGGGGAGAAGGCGGAACAGGTGTGGATGGCAAACCGAAACTGGATAATGAATGGGATAACAAGAGGGCGGGAAAAGGCACCACAAAGACATTGGGGCACATGGTCAACTATCAAAACAAAGACCATGTGCTCTAAAACAAAGCGCATAGACAACAGACACAGGGAACTGCAAAACAGACACATCAACAGTTGTAACTCATTTCTGTGGAAAAAGTATTTAACTCTGGGAATTAGTGAGAAAAAAAGGTATATTCATTAACTTAGCTATTATTAACTAACTAATCTAAACAAATTATTCATCATGGGTCAATCCAATATACCGTTACCTTTACTACTTACTTTACTAATTACTTTTACCCACAAAATTTTCCCATCAGTCTGAATAATTGTTCTGTGTATTGTTTGTCTTACTTACAGTAATGTGCCAGCTTTGGGTGTAAAACTTCTGGGTCTGTATTCACAAAACATTTTATCTTACCGCTAAGAGTTCTCCTAAATAGCAGTAATAGTTTTTAGCTAAGAGTTTTCTCTTAAAACCTATTCACAAAGCTGCTGAGACAAACTTTTACTAAGGAATAGAGAGAAGTCTTAAGCTAAGAGTTAGGGCGGGGTTAAGCTCGTTGCTATGGATGATGTCAGCAGGCTTACTAACTATGCACACTGTGATTGGCTGATAGGAGAAGAGTCTCTGTCAAAGAAATGTTGTAGAGTGCAATATTATGTTGCCATATTCAATAAAGATTAAAAAAAAAAACCATTGCCACAATCAAATAAAGATTTTAAAATACAGGCTTAGTGTCACTAATTAAACAATTATATGTTCAGTCTAAATGTCAGCCTCTTACATGTGTGCTTCTCGTAAACAGTTAGTGAATATGCATATAAACAGCTTTTTAATTAACAGAGTAGAATAATCATGGTTGATAGTAGCATGCAAAAGTTAAAGAAAACCAAACTGGACGCAAGAACAGCTGTTACTTCTTGTCCAACAGGTTAATAAAAACAAGGATATAATTAAAGGAAAATCTGAAGTTGTCATAACCTTCAAAAGCAAAGGTGGTACCTTTTTAAAAGCTCATAATCAGCAAATGTTTTAAAAATATTTACGTTCTGAGGCAGATTGCCAGCAACAGCCATTTTAGGATAGTTTGTGGCTCGGTCTTAGTGATTTAGGAGTCTTGATTACTCCTAATGTTTCACAGATTTTGGAGCTAGTTTTAGTGCTAAAATGCTTTGTGAAATCCTTTTAGAGCAACTACGAGTCCTAAATTTAGGACCGACACACTCATTATTTTAACAATTTTTTTCTAAATCGGTGAGTTATGAGCTACATTTAGCCTTAGGATATTTTGTAAATACGGGCCCTGGTCTCCAGTCTAATTTTATATTTTTTCCCCACTTCATTTGAACCTAGAACTGGTCCAGCAGTGTAAGTATTATGTTGGATAATGCAAGTGCCACAGCAACATAACAGCTTTACAAAACAAAGACAATAACCAATCAGAAACAGAACAAACTCAAGAGAATTTACTAGACACAGGTGAGAAACATAATCACATAGGGAACTAATAAGAACATATTCAGAAAATCATCCAAGGAAACAGGAATAAAACACAGGAACTGAGAGAAAAGAAACAACAGAATAAGCTAATCTTTAGTATAACAGAGACCTCTGTTCAGGGAGGGCTGGAGCCAGGTGACTGCAATCTGCTTGCTTGTAGGTACAGCTCGTTGAGACGCTTGAGATGGGCACTTGTGAGCTCTATTATTCTCAGGCCAGATCAAGAAGCACACTCAGTGGCCTCTTCCTGAGAGTCAAGTCAAGTCACCTTTATTTATATAGCGCTTTTAACAATACAGATTGTGTCAAAAAAGCTTAAAATATTAAAGGGAAAAAATAATGTGTGTAAATAATGCAAAAGGACAATAGTAAACACCCAGTTTTCAGTTAAAGTCAGTTCATTATTGAATTAAGTGGATGTCATCATCCAGCTCAGTTCAGTCCCAGTCGGACTGTGCAGAGGACTCATCTTGTTCCTGTGGTTTTGTGCCGATGACCATCTAGGTGATGAGGTCTCTGCTGACATTCAGGGCCGTAGAGGTTGTCTCTAGATCCTGACTGGATCCGGGTGACTGCAGTGAACATCCGGTCTGAATACAGACTGGATCTGGGTGGCTACGGTGACCTCGGAATAAAAACGAAACAAACTAATATTAGCGTAGATGCCATTCTTCTTACAATGTGACAAGTACATTGAGTGTTATGGGAAGTGTTCCTGATTCCGGTTGACCTAATTAATGCAGCCTAACAATCCATTAATTAAAGGATCTGCTGCCCACAGTTGATTTTAATATTCTAGTTATTATCAAATGGCCAGAGTTTTGAGAATGCAGCTGACTGAAGGACTATAATGCAATAAGAGCTTGCTCAAGTACTGATGTGCTAAACCATTCAGGACTTTATAAGTTATTAGCAAGATTTTAAAATCTATATGATGTTAAATATGGACCCAGTGCAGTGTTGACGGAACCAGGCTAATATAGGCAGAGAACAGCTAGGTTATAATCAGTGATCATATCATTTACAAAAAATACTTTCATAGAAAGGGACCTGCTATTCAATAAGCTAAGCTTTATCATTTGTTTCTCTGTATTATATACATTTTTATTTGTTGAACATCAATTAAATTGTTACTCTTAAATTGGATTGGACATTTTTTTGTATTTTCTAGTTTGGGGAACAGACACAGTCTCTATAGTATGATATCTAGATGAAAGGGTCTCTATGAGCTGAGAATTAACTTCTGTGATGTGAGGCGGCTAGCAGATGGTTGGTAAAGCCAGTCTGTCTGCTTCCTGACCTGGGCCCCAGTTAGTCAAGTACAAACTCTAAGACTATGTGCCATATTCTAGAGAGAAGAGCAGCACCACCCCTGGAGGGACGAAGACCATCTCTTATCAAAAGGTCAGGTCTGCCCCAAAAACTGGTCCAACTGTCTATGAAACCTATGTTATTCTGCGGGCACCACTTAGACATCCATTGAGTGACGACAGTCTGTTATGTATCTTGTCACCACGGTAAGCAGGGAGAGGACCAGAGCATATTACAGCGTCTGACATTGTACTTGCAATTTCATACACCTCTTTAGCGTTATTTTGGCTGGCATCTCTATTTTCACGTTCCGTACAATAGAATCACCAATAACTAGCACTTTTATCAGATTTATTAGTGGATGTGTCACTGAGTGGGGAGAACCTTGATGTTTTGATCGGAATGTAAGAGCAGTGTTTTGTCCTGTGATTATGCCGACTCACAGTCTCCCAGTCGCCCTGCTGCACGGCCTCTACAACTGGAACCGAACAATGTACAGGACTCCCTGACCTAGTCGCATCCAAAGCAGTTTCAAAGGCCCTCACATTCTTACTGTCCTCAGTTAAAGTTTGGATGCATGTCTCTAGTTCTGAACTCTTCTCTGTCAATTCCCTGCATTTGTGACATGTGAATCCCTCAATGCAGACAGAGCGAGATAAGCTATACATGTGGCAAGAGGTGCAAATAACAAAAGCAGGAGAAGAAGCAATTACTCACCATGATTTTTGATTGATTCCCACAAGAAAATGGTAACGTTAGTAGACAAGCTGGTAACGTTAGTAGACAAACACAAACGACAAGCTAACCAGCTAACAGAATGCTAACACACTGGACTCTCAGTTATAGATAAAAAGTGAATGATCAAATTAGTCAGGTTACTTTGATAGATAGGAAATGTTGTTGGCCTACTCTAGCTCTGAGGAGCTAGATGTGATGGGAGTTGAGGCAATTGACAAGTTAGTGGAAGTCATGACTCATGCCACAGCCAGACTAATGGTAGGTATGTGTGATTGGTAGGTGGGGAGGGAAGATCCCACTCCTGGCAGGCCCTAGTAAAGTATGTCTTGTGGATAAGCTTCCTTTGGCAAAGGCAGATGGGAGATTGGAATGCTTTTCCAAATAAAGTTTCATCCCCACTGCTTCATTTGCCAGCCATCTGATAACTCCCTCTAGTATCCGTTCTGGATTCTCTTTAGAGAAGGCATGCAAGGGAGCATTGTTATGTTCACGTGGCGAGCATTCATTTAGGTTATTAGGATAGAAGGTTGTTCTGCCTATAGGTGTAATCTATGACACTCTCTAGCACTGGGTTTGGAGGAGTGAGTGTCTCCTGGATATCACTTTCATATAGTAGTAGAAAGTGGAAGCTTTTACAGGATGGGAAAATTAACATTCATTTAGTAGTTGTTGATTGCTCTTGTTTATCTTTTGTCAATAAAATTTATTTTATTATAATGTTGTCTTACAATATGATGATGATGATACAATATGAGGTTTACACAAGTCAGCAATATCTCACCAATCTTTCACATAAATCAGCTGACCAACTCCATCCAGTTCACATTAATTCTAAATGACTGAACAACCCCTTTTGGGAGTGTTCTCATTTGGGAGGTTAAAGTCCTTGGCTGGTGTCCCAAACTAAAAGTTTGGGTAAGTGGTCACACTCATAAATGCACCATAAGTGACAAGTGATCCAAAATTCAAAGTCGAAGTGCCAATCTAAATCTAAATCCGATTCGGATGGTTTGGGAAGAGTTGGATCAGAGTGTAAATGAAAATATAAAAGATACTTCTGGGTTTCTTAACACATTTTTGTTGACTGCATAACTCCATATTTGTTTTCTCATAATTTCCACGTCATGTATATGTAACCGGTCCGTTTTCGGCCGCTGTTACTCCCCTCTGCGTTGTGTATAAGACTAGGACATTTACCACTTTAATTCACTGGAGCGGGTTTATTAACAGTCACGCCCAACATGGACTGGTCACCGTCTGTGGATTAACATCAGTAAAGTTGATAAATCGCTTGTGGACATCTCATAACAGCACATTCCTCTCCCCAGTCTATGTAATGTGAACTGTGATGTTTAACAATTGAGCAATATGATCATTAACACTGAAACACACTATTAATACAATACAAGAGCTCACTCAGAGGCGGTCCAGAGTCGTGGCAAGGAGAACACAACGTCTCCATTCCCTCCATCAGGGAATGAGGGTTACCATACGTAACCGAGACGTTCCTTATCTGTCGTACACTCCGAGTTGTGTCTAGTAGTGTACGACACTAGGGGTCCCCATAAAAACACGCCACAAGTCTGGCCGCGTCACGAGTGATCAGCGCAGATAGTATCAAGCCAACGTGTTAACATAAGTGCAGCTCACCTCTTCATGACCATCCAACATCCAAGGACTGACCTGTTACAGCAGTGTCCTGCAGCCGGGCCTTCCTCAGTGGAGCGGCTGAGTGTCTTGAGAACATTGGGAAAGTGCCTGTTTCCCGAAGGAAAAAGGCACTATGGAGATCACAACCTGCCCAGAGGGGGGGGTATAAAGTGAACATCATTAGATATGGGACCTGAGGTGGGTCTCACGCCAGGAGAGACAACCAAACTCAGACCCTAGAGACAAACCTGTCTTCAGGGGGAAAACACCGCACCACAACGAGTTATAGGTGGAAATACACACATGGGGCCACATAAGGAGCCACTACATATGGGGCACAAATCCAACCATGAATAATTAAAGGTATTCATACCTTGTGTTGGAATTTCGCAGCGAGTTCCTCCGCAAAAACTCTGCTATGTCCAGAAGTGCCAATGATGGAGATGGTGTCCAGGGTTCACGTAAGGAAACCTACTGAATCTCAGAAGCGTAATCACCATTAGGGGAAGTGCTTAGGCAAGCTCTACACTGACCAGTGTGCTGAGTCAAGAGTTTGCATTCAAGACTCTAGCTGACACTGGTTCCATGCACAAATTGTAAAATCTGGCAAATGTGTTAGGTGTAGCCCAACCTGCAGCTCTACAGATGTCTGTTAATGAGGCCCCATTCGCAAGAGCTGCTGAGGCAGCGATGCCCCTGGTCGAGTGGGCTCTCACTCCCAGTGGGCAGGGTAGGCCTCTGGCCTGGTAGGCTATACGGAACGCGTTCACAAGCCAATGGGAGATCCTCTGTTTGGAGACAGCTTTCCCCTTCTGCTGTCCTCCATAACAGACAAAGAGCTGTTCCAAACGTCTGAAGGGCTGAGTTCGTTCCATGTAAATGCACAGGGCACGGGCTGGGCATAACAAGGTCAGTTTGGGGTCATCTTCCTGAGAAGAAATACCTTGCAAGGTCACCACCTGATCTCTGAAGGGAGTGGTGGGGACCTTGGGCACGTATCCAGGCCGGGGTCTCAGGACAACGTGAGAATCTGCCGGTCCGAATTCTAGGCACAAACTGTTAACGGAGAGGGCTTGGAGGTCTCCCACTCTCTTGACAGAAGTGAGCGCAGTCAGGAGAGCCGTCTTTAATGAGAGGGAGTCAAGTTCGACTGACTGAAGGGGCTCAAACGGATCTTGCTGTAGGCCCTGGAGAACCACAGATCCCAAGAGGGGATAAGCTGCGGCCGAGGAGAGTTCAGTCTCCGGGCTCCTCTAAGAAACCTGATTGTCAAATCGTGTTTCCCCACCGATCTGCCACCCACCAAGTCATGATTAGCTGATATAGCTGCCACATGAACCTTGAGTGTTGAGGCAGATAGGTGCCTGTCCAGGCCCTATTGGAGTAAGGATAACACTGACTTGATGCCACATCTCCATGGGTCCCTCCCTCGAGAAGAACACCAGTTCACAAAAATGCGCCACTTCAGGTCATACAGCTGCCTGGTGGAGGGGGCTCTTGCCTGTAAGAGGGTGTTCACCACTAAAGGTGAATCGTCTCTGAAATCCTCCTGGTCGCGTCCAGGGACCATAGGTGGAGGTTCCAAAGATCTGGGCGCGGGTGCCAGATTGTGCCCTTCCCCTGAGAAAGGAGGTCCTTCCTCAGAGGAATGCGCCAGGGAGGAGCTGATGCCAGGAGCACCAGATCTGAGAACCAGGTTCTGTTGGGCCAGAAGGGGGCTACCAAGAGAATCTGTTCCTTGTCCTCCCTGACTTTGCACAGAGTCTGTGCAATGAGGCTCACTGGGGGAAACGCATACTTGAGGCGGTCCTTCGGCCAACTGTGTGCCAGTGCATCTATACCGAGGGGGGCCTCGGTTAGACCGTACCACAACTGGCAGTGGGTGGATTCCGGTGAGGCAAAGAGATCTACTTGTGCCTGGCCGAATCGATCCGAAATCAGTTGGACCGACTGGGGGTGGAGCCTCCACTCGCCTCCTCGTGACAGAGAATCGGCCATATGATTGGCTTCGCCTGGAATATGAGTGGCACGTAGAGACCTGAGTCTGTGTTGGCTCCACAGCAGGAGATGGTGGGCTAGTTGTGACATGCGAAAGGAGCGTACACCGCCCTGGTGGTTGATGTAGGCCACAGTCGCCGTGTTGTCTGACCGGACCAGCACGTGCTTGCCCTGAATCATAGGTCGGAACCTCCTCAGAGCTAGAAGCACTGCCAACAACTCTAGGCAATTGATGTGCCAATGCAGTCGGGGGCCTGTCCAGACCCCGGAAGCTGCCTGCCTGTTGCAGGTGGCGCCCTAGCCTGTCTTGGAAGCATCTGTGGTGACAACGATGCGTCTGGACACTTGTTCCAGGGGTACTCCTGACCGCAGGAACACAATGTCTGTCCAAGGCTGAGTGTCTCGCGACACAATGGTGTGATGCCACGCCCATCTCGGGACTCGGGTATAAAGCCAGTGTTGTAACGGTCTCATGTGCATCAAGCCCAGTGGCGTGACCGCGGCTGAGGATGCCATGTGCCCCAGGAGCCTCTGAACCTGTTTCAGGGGGACCGTAGATCCACATCTGAGTGTTGCCACACACCTCAGCACTGACTGTGCGCGCTCTGGGGAGAGACATGCAGACATACTGATCGAGTCCAGTTCTACACCGAGAAAAGAGATCCTCTGCACCGGAGAGAGTTTGCTCTTTTCCCAGTTGACCCGAAGTCCCAACTGAGCCAGTTGGTTGAGAACCATGTCCCTGTGAACGCAAACCAAATCCCACGAGTGAGCTAGGATTAGCCAGTCGTCGAGATAATTGAGAATGCGTATGCCCATATCCCTGAGGAGGGCAAGGGCAGCCTCCGCTACCTTCGTAAAGACGCGGGGCGACAGGGAGAGGCCGAAGGGAAGAACCTTGTACTGATAAGCCCGACCTTTGAAGGCAAACTGCAGGAACGGCCTGTGTCTTGGAAGGATCGAGACATGGAAGTACGCGTCCTTCAGGTCTACTGCCACAAACCAATCTTGAGCCCTGACGCACGTGAAAATGTGCTTGAGGGTTAACATCTTGAACGGGAGCTTGAGTAGGGCCCGATTCAAGACTCTCAGGTCTAAGATTGGTCTGAACCCACCACCCTTCTTGGGTACAATGAAGTAGGGGCTGTAAAACCCTTTCTTCATTTCGGCTGAGGGAACAGTTTCTATCGCATCCTTCACCAGAAGGACTGCGATTTCCACACGAAGAAGTGTTGCTGCCCTGAACTGAGGTAGTGAGAACACCATGGAACTTGGGCGGATGATGTGCAAACTGGATAGCATAGCCGAGCCGAATGGTCCTGAGGAGCCAGCGGGAAGGACTGGGGAGACTCAGCCAATCCAAAAAATTCTCCGCTAGGGGTCTTAAAGGAGTTACATCCCTTGTATCAAGGATAGGGACACCGTGACTGGGAAAACGGCGTGTGGCCGGAGGTGAGAAGCCCCGGAGACCACTGTTTTGCCCAGGGAGTTCGTGCCATAAGAGCTGAGCAGAGGATTCCCCTGAGAAGGGAGATCATCTGAACGAGCTCGTTGTCTCAGAACATGAGGGAACACAGTAGGTGTGTGACCGCATGTCCTGAATGGAGGAACTGCTGGGCAAACTCCTCCACGGTTTTGCCAAAGAGACCAGCCTGGGAAATGGGAGCGTCAAGAAAGCGAACTTTCTCAGCATCTCGCATTTCGGGCAGGTTTAGCCACAGGTGGCGCTCCTGGACCACCATAGTGGACATCGCCCTTCCCAGAGCCTGCGCCGTGACCTTCGTAGCTCGTAGAGCATAGTCGGTCGCTGAGCGCAGTTCCTGCAGCAACTCTGGGTTGGGAACACCCTCGTGCAGGTCTTTGAGAACCATGGCTTGGTAGACCTGCAGAATAGCCATGGCGTGCAGGGTGGACGCAGCTTGCCCAGAGGCCGCGTAAGCCTTCGCTACAAGCGCAGACGAAAACTTACAGGCCCTGGACGGGAGTCTTGGGCAGCCCCTCCAGGAGGCGGCGTTTTGCGGGCACAGGTGCATCGCAACCGCTCTCTCCACCTGGGGGACCTCCGTATACCCCCTTGCTGGACCGCCATCGAGGGTGGTGAGGGACGGGGAGTTGGCATATCGAGAACGAGCCGACAGAGGGGCTTTCCCCGATTTTGTCGACTCCTCATGCACTTCCAGGAAAAACGGGACCAGGGAGGAACGTGGTCTTGAGTCAAGTCCACTGCCCAGGAACCAGTCATCCAGCCTAGAAGGCTCGGGGCTGGGTGGGGGAACCCACACAACCCCAATCTCCTTGGCGGCCCGCAAAACATCGCTCAGCTCCTGTCGCTCTCCCTCAACGCACATCGCAGCGGCTTCGTACCCGGAAGTAGAAGGACCGGAGTGGGAAGCAGTTGAGGTGAGCCGCGGCTTCTTCGAAAAGAACGCGGCTCTCGAGCGAAGCATACCCAAGGGCATGTCCTCGCATTTCTGACAACCTCCCTCAGCGAACGCTGCGTCAGCATGCTCACGCCCCAAGCATTGAACACAGCGCTCGTGCCGATCATTAGGGGAAAAGTTGGATTCCACAACCAGTAGGACACGGACGGAAAGGCATAATGAAACACACAATCTGTACTGTGCAGCTCTTTTAGAGAAAATTTGCTAGATTAGAGGAAAATCTTCTCTTAAAGATCGCCGTCGACGCACCCAGGGGAACTCGCACAACACAAGCTGTGTCAGAGAGGGAGAGACCACTGTCTGTGCCGTAGATCCAACGACGAGAGAGGTGAATGTTGCTGCTTCTCACACAGAGACGCTGTATTCGGCTCCGAAAAACAGAACGAGTGAGCAGATGCACACGCTGCCCTATTTATACCCGGATGGCCGGGGCGTGGCCAGCTATGCAAATCTGCACACCCAATTTTCATTGGCCTTTCTCAAAACTGTCAGAGGTGTTTGGGCTCCCAAGAGCGACCCCTAGCGTCGTACACTACTAGACACAACTCGGAGTGTACGACAGATAGGGAACTATTACCTCTCCCCACTGTATGTAATGCGAACTGGCGAGAGGTGCGCACTCACGTCAAAACGGCGTTAGGGAAGCGCCATAAGCAAATTTCAAACTAGCAGAATAAACATATTTCGCCCAAAGAAAAACAGAAATAATTTTGATTTTAGTGAAAAAGCACAATGTCTTATATTTAATTTGTGCTCACTATAACCCGTTATACACACACACACACACACACATATATATATATGCTTGCAGCAGCCTACATCTTTGACCCTGTGTGTGGTTTCCATGATCAGTATAAACTGTAATTTATTACTATTGTTATAAGGTGAAGAACATGTTTCTTAAGAGTGTATTTAAAGGAGAAGTCCACTTCCAAAACAAAGATTCACATAATTCACATATACTGTACTCACCCCCTTGTCATCCAAGATGTTCATGTCTTTCTTTCTTTAGTCTTATTTTTGATGTTGAGGAAAAAATACGATTGGAGTTTTTCAACATACCCTAACTGTCTTGAACCAAAATACAGAGTTCAGAGAGAGCAAGGCAAGATGAGCGTTTGAGATTAAAAAGTATTTCAATTGTATTTTTTTAATGAAAATAACCAATCGTTTCGCTAGGTAAGACCCTTCTTTCTCGGCTGGGATCGTTTATAACCACATTTGGGATCGTTTGAAGCTGCATTTAAACTCCGTTTTGGAAGTTCAAAATTTGGGCCACCATAGCAGTCATGGAGAAAAATCCTGAAATGTTTTCCTCTAAAAAATAATTTCTTTACGACTGAAAAAAGAAAGACATGAACATCTTGGATGACAAGGGGGGGAGTACATTATATTTGAATTTTGGTTTTGAAAGTGGACCTCTCCTTTAATTAAGTGGTTTGCGGTGGCTACCCAGGTAAGTTCAAGTTCAGTTTGAGCAGATACTGGTTTTTCAGGTTTAAAACAATTGTTTGTTTTTTAAGCAGTGTTCTTTGTCATGGTAACTTGCACAACACGGCTATGGTTTGATAAGAGATTACAACCTGATCCTGGTCCAGTCAGCCAATCAGTGCAAAAAGACAAGCCAAGTCATTTCCCCATATCAACACAGTTCACAGTCATAACATTCTAGAGATAAAATTACTTTCCTTCAACCGTTACACACTGTTAGACATTTCAAAGGGTTTTTACAGTAACTAACTAGCAACACTGTTGCCAGTAAGTTACCATTTTTAATATTTACAGTAGCAAACTGTATTTTATTTACAGTTGCAAACTGTTTTAGTCAAATACTATAAAAAAGTCAAATTCATCGGTATACTATTGTAATTCATTCATTTTAATATAGATTTTATAATTTTTATATTGAATTCATTTAAATTTATTTTATTTTTACTCTACATAGGTACTACTGGCATTTAATTAAAACAGACACAATAATTACAAAATATCAAATATTTTATTTAAAACAATGCATGTATAACACTTAAAAATACAGTCTTCCACTGCTGGAACAGTGCATCTTCACAATTTCTCCTGTCTTAAGATGTTTTGCTGTGCATTATGTTGTATCCTCTGGATTTATCCTCACAAAGAATCTATAGGCAACAGAAACATAATGGAGAAAAAGACATGCAGCCATCTGCAAAACCCAGGTGCTGTTCCAAAACATGCCCACCACCTTTGCTCACCATCCACTTTGTTAGTGACAGGAATGTCTTCTCTGAAAAACAAGAAGTAGAAATGGCACACTTTTAAAAGGAAAACCCCACATAGAATACACAAACTTCTCAAAACCGTTTTGTTCTCTTACCATGAACTATTAGTCACAGAGTGGTTGGCATGCTCATCTTTTTTGATGCTTCATTGCAGTTGCCTTTAAAACACAAACACACACACACAAAAAAAATGCAGTAAATCTTAAATTCCATTATAACAAACTAAATCTAAAACTAGAAAGGCAGCTAAGAGTTAGCCATAAAACGTCTAACCTAGCTAACATACAATTTTATTTTCTAAAAAGGCTGCTGGCCAACATTAACTACAACATTAACTACTAACATTGAACAAAATTTCACAATAGTTAACCTAATGTTAATATGAGATAAGCGTTGCTTGTTAAAAATAGTTTTAATTCTGTTACTTAATTCAATAAGCTGACAAAATCGTTTGAAACGACAGCGCATACCATAGTAAAGTTTGTAACCGCCATGTTGACGGGTAAATATTACTAGGTTAACTGGTGTGCAAAAATCTGACAAACACTCAGACAAACATATATATATGTTTACCTTACTTGCTGGTCTTAATCTTTTGTAAATTGCATCGACACACAGCGTAGACGTTCTCTGGAACTTCACAGTTCACAAATTCAGTTCATAAATTCACAGTTAAACTGTACCTAACATTTTCAACACAAGTTTTAAACACTCTGATAATATTTAACTTTAAATGGTGACAGTAACATTTAAACCAGTATCAGCATTGCAGCAACATGTTGTTGCTATGCAACTGTCAACAAAAACAAAACTTGTCAAACAGGAATTATACTGAGAGGCTATTTCTGCTTTCTTCTAACTGATTTTATATATGCACGTTATATAGATTTACAAAATATAGATCACACACGAGATGTCACATAGTCAATCTCTGACCGCCTGAATATAAGAATTAATATAAATGGTTTACAGGAACTCCTGGAGGCCACTCCTTAAACACGTCACTGCTCTGTTTTAAAGAGGAGAGTCGAGGATCAGAGATTGTCAGAAAACGAAATGACAACTACAATGAAACAACCAGACACCAAGCACATTTTGGTAAGTGTTACAACTCTTCCTTCCTTCCTTTCTTTCTTTCTTTCTTTCTTTCTTTCTTCAGTTGTAAAGATTGTATAACACTGATTCTTGAGAAGTGGGACAAAACCTTGTACTTGTACCTTGTACTCAGGCAAATGAAACTACAGTTTTGTATCTTACCATGTAATAAGCTACTGAACTATGCTTTGATTCAACCCCCAACTGCTCCCTTTTTTATCAAAATGTGCTTTTTACCTTGCCATCACTTACTTTACAATCGAGCAATCAATATGTTTTTCACATTTCAAAACACATTCTTATGTTAGCAGACAGATTACATTTTCACATGTGACCAACAATTTCTCAACAAATCTAAAATATCATAATGAAATATTATCAGTATTCATCTGATGGAGGTGACCAGAGCCACTGCTGGCCAACTGGGTGCCCTAAGCAGAATTGTATTGTTGTGCCTCCTCCTTCAAATTATATATATATATATATATAATGTTATGTAATATATATATGTATATATGTAATGTACATAAATTGTTTATTTCGTATTAGCCCACATTATGTATTTTAACAGTGTTATTTAATGAAACCATATGATTATTGCATTTTAAGCCACTGAAACTAGAATAGTAAGGCAGATGCGTTTAGCAACATTAAAACACTTTATTAACGTAAACAGTCAAAAAAGTTTTTCAGGATTATGAACGTACCTGAAAGTGATACACGGGCTTCATCCTGGGCTTTTTTTCGTGTTTCTTTCTCGGGTAAGGTGAGGTGAGGGCGCACAACCTAACACTTTTTGAATTTCTCAGTTTGTGTAAATCCACGTGGGGTTCAGAGTATAAATTTTTATCCACGTTATTTTCACACTTGTCTAGTACAAATATGTAGCTTTGTTTCATAATTACAGTGTGTACGTTTTTTTTATTTACCTCGAAAGAAAGGAAGTGAAAAGTGACAGCATGCCCCGTAGGTGGGGTACATTGTAACATGCGAGGGGCACATTGTAACATGACCATATGACAGCTTAAAATGTTGTCTGATCCAATTAAAAAATATATACACAACAAACTAAAATATGTTGTCAATAAAATAAAATGATGATTTTTTTTTTTAATTATTATTTTATGTATTTATTTATTTTTTCAAATAAAATAATGGCGTTTAAGAATTTAAGAATTTAAGAATAAAAAAAAAAAAGTCTAATTTTTGAGGTTCACAATGAACACATTGCAAATACACAAATAGATAAAACACATTCAGAAAAACACTTCCCTCCCTCCACACACAGCTCTCATAGAACACGAGACACATAAACGAGCCAAAATGCTTTACATTTCTTTAAACAATAATTTATCAGCATTAAAAATCGATTGTCAGTCTTTATTCACCTGTTTCTTGTAATTTCTTTTTAAAATCCATAAAAGTCCATAGTTTAATAATAGCGGGGCAGATTGTAACACAGTGCTACAATGTTCCCCATCTGCTTGACTGGAATATAAAAGTGGTTAGTGTCTTATATAGTGTTTTATATCCCTCTTTCTATGGCTGTTTACAAACTGGTGCCATCCAGGGCGCCATAGCATATAATGAAACTTTATGCCACTAGATGCCAGTAGAACCTGCTTCAGGAGAATAAAGTGATATAAACATTTTAAATAATTTCCTCAGAAATTGGAAGATGGTATTGACATGTTGTTGTGGCACAGAAAATATTAACATTAGGATTTAAAATATTATAAAAATTATAACAATTACCATAGCCTGTCTGACACTGATGTACTCTGCAGAGGTGGAATGTGGCAAGGGGGTCCGTTAGAGTGAGGGGGTCCTCTAATTTACTCTGATTTTTTTTTATTTATTTATTTTTTACATTTTAACTAAAGTCTGACAGTGTTGACAAAAAGTGGGGACACAACTTTGATACCTTATGAAACGTGTCTTAGAAAAACATTGCTTTGATATGAGTTATTATTAAGTGTTGTTTTTGATAAAACACTTTTCATCATTAAAAAAACTTTTTTATCTGTTTAATTGCTTATGAACGATTGAACCCTTCTCTGTAGACACACCGTTTTTGATGTAGTGAGAAGACATTTAATGAGAAGTGAGAAGAGAAATTAGTGTCATAGATTTGATATAACAATGATAAAATAAAATTGAAGGGGATAACTGCATTGAATATATTCTATTATTAATTCCTCATAACATTTACAATTGAAAATATGTTAATTTATAACCTAATAGCAGTTACAATTGCTGGACATGTTTTGTCCCATGTCTCAAGAATCAGTGATAAATATATTTTTACAGAAAGTATAAAGTTTTAGAAAGTCTTTAGTCGTTGGATTAATGAAAAAGGCAATATGACTGTTAACAAGCCTGAAAGGAATTTTGTTCCTGTTTTTGGTTTCCAAAACTTTCCTTGAACTTTTTTCAATCCCTGATTTAAACATATGTAATTTGAGACTTACACTGTAAGGAGAAAAAAACAAAAACAAAAAAAAAAAACAAATCATGTGTTCTCATTCAAATTTCAGGCAATATTTGTGGCTGCATCTAGTACTCTATGTGTAGCAACATGCCCAGAGAACCATTTCCAGCTTCAAGAATCACTGTGCTGCTTGAACTGCCCAGAAGGTGAGCTCCACAAACTAAATGGTAATAATAAGTCTGAATATTAATGTCGCCACTGTTAATCACTAAATAATCATAACATTGAAATCTACAGGCATGTATGTTGCCCGGAACTGCTCTGGAGGACCCAAAAACTACATTGGTGTGGTATGTACTCAATGCCTCAGATGTGAAGGTATGCAATAATTAGTTTAATTAATCTTTACATAACTAAGATTTGAAATAGGCTATACTGTTCTAACACCAATAAATTGTTTTCCCCCAAACTATAGAAATTGGAAAGGAAACTGTTTCACAGTGCACACAGTTCTCAGACACAGAGTGTGCAAGTAAGTATAGCCTAATCCTTACACTTTTGTCAGTTTTTCATATATTATACAATTGCAACTATGGGCTATATGACAAACACCTGATACTTGTCAATTTAGTCATAGCAGTGATAAACATTACCAAATAGTAATCCTGGCTGAAATTTGTTTGTCACTAGACCAAAACGTTAGGTATTGAATTTCATAATTCAATACCTTGTCAAATTGCATGTATTTTTGTACAATTTTGTTTTCTTGTATGCTAATTGACAGACTCCTCTACAATAGACATATGCATACATTCTTGCTAATTGCCCCATCTCCCCCTTTCTCCCCTTAGAAAAAGTGCCACAAATAACTTTGTAAGTATATCTTTTTATTATTATTATTATTATTATTATTATTATTATTATTATTATCATACTTTGCTTTGCCAAAACTGAATTTATGGTAAAAGTTTCCTGTCTAAAAATATTCAACAAATCCTCAGGAATGGTTCCTCATATGTAATAGCCGCTGTTTTCATGCTGGCTGTGATCGTGGCATCCTGCTTTTTCAGCAGAATCAGTAATTCTGGTGAATCTGATGAAAGCTCTGCAGGTAAACATATAATTTTCTCTTCATACTGTACTTCTGCATTGAAACATTGATAACATTGAAAAAAAAGTGCTTTACACTTTGACTAAATGTGTGTTGATTGTTGTTTTTTTTTTTTTGTTTGTTTTGTTTTGTTTGTTTTTTTTTAGAAGAACTATTCCATATTTCCATCTAAAAGATGCTAAGACAGTCTAAAGAAAATCATAACTCAAGAAAAAAGGCCAGCATCAAATATTGCAACACAAAGTTTTATTTTTTTTATTTTGTTTATATGTATCATGTGTAGGTATGTGCACATCTGTTTATAAGGATGTCATATTTAGAAATGTATCTATATTCAAACATACCTGCTTTATTTTATATGATGCTGTTTAGCATTTTCATTTTATACAAAATTTCTTAAAGAAAAGAAAAGAAAAAAATTGGAATTTCTAAATTCTATAGTATCTATAGTATTTTTGTTTTAGAAATTTGTATTTTGATGAACTTATATTATCTTCTGCAAGCAGAAAAACAAACTAGAATCTAAATGTAAATTTTATTTGCAGTATTTTTTTATTTTGTTGTCTGTTTGTTTTCTTATTTTATTTGTTGTGTTATAACATGTTTGATCTGAAATTTTAACACAAGTGACTATGAATATACAATGATTTAGCCCAACACCTTATGTAACAATACAAAAGGAACTCTAATTGTGAACACATGTTGTGATGAAGTGTGAATACATTATCTAAATAGCATTTTAAAAGTTGATGACTGAATTTGATGACTGCCAAGACAAACATAAAGTTTACTGTTTTAAGTTGGCCGTTGTGTGTTCTCGTGTCTAAAAAAGCTGTCACTGGGACAGTACCTTAGTATTATAGTATCTATAGTATTTTTGTTTTGGATATTTGCATTTTGATGAACTTATATTATCTTCTGCAAGCAGAAAAACAAACAACTAATCTAGACTAAATGTAAATTTTATTTGTATTATTTTTGTTTTATTTTGTTGTCTTTTTTTATTTGTTGTGTATAATATGTTTGACCTGAAATTTTAACACAAGTGACTATGAATCTACAATGATTTAGCCCAACACTTTATGTAACAATACAAAAGGAACCCTAATTGTGAACATGTTGTGATGAAGTGTCATGTTTCTCACTATAGAATACATTATCTAAATAGCATTTTAAAAGTTGATGACTGAATTTGATGACTGCCAAGACAAACATAAAGTTTACTATTTTAAGTTGGCCCTTGTGTGTTCTCGTGTCTCTCTTTGTGTTGTGGAGTACTGTAGTTAACAGTCCTATAGGGGTCCTTAATCTCATTACAAAATGGTACAAAAGCTGTCACTGGGGCAGTACCTTTTTTTTTTCTTTTTTTCTTTTTTTTAATATTGTTTAATAACTGCTTCAAAACATCCTCTATCAAATAAAGTGCTATAAAAATAAAGTTGACTTGACTTATGAAAATCTGACCTACCTGTGCTATATTTGTGTCATTATAGTTTATGGTTATAGTTAAGCTTAGGATGTAGGTCATGCTGAACAAGTAGACTTTTTTTAGAAAATCTATTACTGTTTTTCACTGTTATATACACTTGATTACCGAATGCCCCTGAATTGTCGCCTCCTTTCTATATACAGTGGTGGCCAAAATTATTAGAACACTAGTGTTTTCACCAGCTAAAAAATGGTTTTAAGTCAGTTATTTTTATCTTTTGCTGTAGTGTGTCAGTAGGAAATATCAGTTTACATTTCCAAACATTCATTTTGCCATTAATTGTAATAATCCATTGAGATTTTTGTTTTTGTTTTTGTTACAAGGGGTCTGACAACAACCAGTGCTCCACACAGAGATCTGATTTTGTCATCATCCAGTCTGTTTGGAATGACATGCAGAAACAGAACAAACTGAGACAGAATAAATTTAGAAGAACTGTGGCAGTGTCTCCAAGATGCTTGATGCTACCTGCAAAGCTACCTGAAAAACCATATGCGCAAGTGCTAGGACAAATGCTGCTTTAAACGCAAAGGATGGTCACACCAAATGTTGATTTAATTTAGTTAATGGAAGTTAATTTAAAAAAAAAAAAATCTATTTATGACATTATTTTTGACAGCATCCTCACACAGCATTTTACACAAGTGCCTAAAACTTTTAACAGTACTGTAGCTTTGCAGGTAGGTTTCTTAAAGCATCTTGGAGACGTTGCCACAGTTCTTCTGGATTTAGTCTGTCTCAGTTTGCTCTGTTTCTTCATGTCATTCCAGACAGAATCAATGATAATGAGATTCTCTGTGTGGAGCACTGGCTGTTGTCAGATACCTTGTGTAAACATCAGTGTTGGGAGTAATGCATTACAGAAGTAATAATATTACAGTAGTATAATACTTTTTGCTGTAACGCAGTAATATAACGCATTACTAATCAAATTTGGGTAATAATATTACTCGTTCTGTACTCGATCTGAGTAACGCAAGTTACAACAACATATTTTAACTCAAACTTAAGTAGTGAATTTACCAACACAGAGAAAAAAAACGCGTAAAATAGTTTGTCTATTTCCTGTTGCTGGAATTCGAAGGTTAAGATGACTGCCGAGACGGATTCTACATGTGTGAGATGGACACACTCTGGTTTTAATCATTTAATCAGAGAAAAGAAAAAGTATGCATAATCAGATGTAATCTATGTGGGACACCAAACTCTCAGCAAGGAGAAATAGCATGAATAACTCCTGGAAACACCTGGAATGGTGCCACTAACAGTAAGCTAACGGAGAGAGAGAGAGAGAGAGAGAGAGAGAGAGAGAGAGAGAGAATTGAATTTTAAAACTCAATTTTTTACAAAACAATTAAAAACATGATTGCACAACAGAATAGATTATCTCTACACGGGGGGCGGGGGGATTTACAACAGACTGTTGAAAGTCAATACATCATCAATGATGTGAACATTTTTTACACACCATCTTTGTTCAAAAAACATAAAGTTTTTTGTTGCTTTATAGTAACGAAAGTCAACTAAAACTCTTGAATTAACCAAGATTGAAAAGAGCATTGTAACATCTGTGTCCACATTTCCTTCCATTTTTCTTTTTCTACTTAAATAAATTGCCATTTTCGCTTGGCCTAGCAAGAAGTTGAGCAATTGACATTCAAAGGAACGTTTTCTCGAATACTTAAAACCACAAATAAAAGTTTCCATAGAAAACAATTAATTAAAACACATAAACAGATCTTGTAACAAAGAAAATAAAGGCCTTAATCTGCTACAATGCATAAAAGCATGAAACACTGTTTCTCTTTGTAAACAAAAAAGACATTCTTGATTGACTTCTCGATTCATTATTGAGACAAACGCGTTGACAGCAATAGTACCGTGTAAAACTCTCCATTGTAAATCGCCTGTTTTTTTACTTAATGGTGACTTATAAAGTGCTCCCCACTCAGGTCTGACATTCTCACTTAAATGTAAAACATTGTGCCAAGGTGTATCTATTTTTCCATCAAGACTCTTCTTATTAAAAACTTTTACACAACACCTGTACATTGTTTTACTAGATGCTCTTCTTTCTCCCGACAAAATTAAATTATTACACCTTAAAAGAAACCCATTACACATCTCCAGATTAGGAACCAAACACAAACTTGGAAAACAGTCCTCTTTCACTGGCTGAATCCGCCCTTCTGCAAAGTCTTTGATGATTCTGCTTCAGTGATGTTTTCCTTCCACTTCGTCAACAGCTGAGTTGTTACTCTTATTGATTTCAGATTCAGCTTTTCCGCCATTGCTTTGTGATTAGAAAGTTCAGGTCCAGTAATGTGAGTAAGTCTCTCAAGAGTGATGACATGGCACTTGATAAGCAAGTCCGTCAAAACAGGAAAGAAATTTTCGCTTGACACATCCAAACGTGAACCAAAAATCAGCGGTTCCTGTAGAGTCCAGTACAAAGAGTCAGTCTTTTCACCTCTCAACACTTTAAAATGTGACCACACCTTAAACAAGTTACTATAATAAATGGGTAACTTAGATAAAACCAATTTCTTGGGATCCATCCAAAACAAAGACTTGTCTAGGCCCAAACCTCCACAACGCTTTAAAATAATGGAGGCAGCCAAACTCCAATTTTTTTTTATTTACAGGAGTATTAAAAAACCTTTGTACAAAGTTTAGTCTAAAAGCTGCCGCTCTACTCTGCAAATGAATCAGGCCTTGTCCCCCTTCATCTTTGGACAAAAACAACACCCAGTGTAAATTATCCCAAAAGAAATTAACCAGAATGGATTGAACTTTTCTTAAAAGAAGTGGTGGAGGATCAATGCAAGTCAACCAATGCCAAAGAGTGGAAGCTGCTAAATTATTGATAATTAAAACCCATCCTCTGTAAGACATATTAGAGATTAAAAACTCCCACTTATTCAGATGGCCCACTATTTTTTCTTCTATACCTTCAAAATTTTTCAAAACAGTCAAATCATCCCCCAGATAAACACCGAGGTATTTAAACCCATCTTTACCCCATTTTAACCCCACAGGGAGAGTAGGATGTCTATTCGGCCATTTACCAAATAAAAAAGCTTCACTTTTTTTCCAGTTTACTTTGGCTGAAGATATAGACAAAAATCTCTTAAAAGTTCTGTCATTTTAAACACATCCCCTTGCTCTTTAATGAGAATAACAATATCATCAGCATAAGCTGATAATTTAAAAACACTCTCACAACTGGGGATGTTAACACCCTTTAGTTCAGCTCTAAATTTTCCCAATAGAGGTTCAATTGCCAAACTGTATAGCATGCCAGACAGAGCACACCCCTGTCTAATACCTCGAAAAACTCTAAAAGGAGCACATAAGTCACCATTAACTTTCAGTAGACTTTCAACATCACAATATAAAACCTTTAACTTATCAATAAAATTTTCATTAAAACCAAAAGCTTTTAGAACATCCCATAAATAACTGTGCTCCACTCTATCAAATGCTTTTTCCTGATCTATTGATATTAAACCAAAATCAATATCCAAGAGCTTACCAATGTCAAGAAAATCTCTAATAAACGAAACATTATCAAAGATCTGCCTACCTGGAACACAATAGGTCTGATCAGTTAACGATTTCAGCTAAAACCTTACTTAACCTATTCGCTAATGTTTTGGATAGAATTTTATAATCGCTGCATAGCAATGAGAAAGGCCTCCAGTTTTTGATGTCACTCAGGTCTCCTTTCTTTGGCAGTAGAGTAAGGATTGCTCTGCGGCAGCTCAGTGGTAGTCTTCCACTGCTCAGACTCTCATTGATGACAGCAAGCAGATCTGCACCAATCTCAGGCCAAAAAGACGTATAAAAGTCTACAGATAGGCCATCTATTCCCGGTGCTCTGCTGCTTTCCATGCTCTGAAGAGCTTTCTGTAGCTCCTCTAAAGACAATGCTCTACCGAGCTCTCCGTTGGCATCATCTGATACCTGAGGTAGACCCTCTAAAAACACAGTATCACTGTGTGACCTGTGTGCAAGCTCACTGCTATACAGATCTTCATAAAATTCTACTGCTCTTTTACGGATTTCCGTGTGGTCTGATAAAAGTGTACCATCCTTAGAGCGTAAGCCATAAATACATCTTTTTTGACCATTTTTTTTCCCAGATTAAAAAAGAATTTTGTGGGTACATCCATCCACTCTATACTCTGAAAACGAGATCTGATCAGAGCCCCTTGTGCTTTCCGGTTTAAAAGTTCAGACAAATCTTTCTTTTTTTATCTAAAATTCCAATAAGCTCTTGATTTTGTTCAGTATCAATAGATTCCTGAAGTTTCTTTATATCATCTTCTAAGTGTACCATTAAATCATTAAGGTCTCTAGTGATGTTGTAAGAATACTGTTGACTCAACTGCTTAATTTGTACTTTCCCAAAGTCCCACCATTGCTGCAAAGACTGGAAATCGGACTTTTTGGTTCTAAAATCTCTCCAAAAAAACTTTAAAATATCCCTAAAATTCAGATCAGTCAGTAAATTACTGTTAAAATGCCACAGCGCACTCTTGGGTTTAATGGATTCCAAAGTTAGGGAACACCGGACTAAACTATGATCCAAAAAACTGACTGGAATGATATAACAATCTCTAAAAATATTAAGTTGGTGACTAAAACCATAGAATCTGTCTAGCCTTGCTAGGGACAACATGTTATTATAAGAATGGACCCAGGTATACTGTCTATGTGTCTTATGAAAATTTTTCCAAATATCCACTAAATCATGCGTTTCAATTAATTGGTTTAACCTTTTTCGAGAAGCCATGTGAGGCTCAACATGATTTCTATCAGATTCATTCTGTGTACAATTAAAATCCACTCCCAACAAGAACAAATCTTCAGTGTTACAATCACTTATTGCTTTACACAATATATTTAAAAAAGACATCCTTTCAACTGCATTAGTAGGAGCATAGACACACACAAAAACATAAAATTGATTTTCAAATTG
Organism: Labeo catla; assembly: GCA_012976165.1. Taxonomy (NCBI): domain Eukaryota; kingdom Metazoa; phylum Chordata; class Actinopteri; order Cypriniformes; family Cyprinidae; genus Labeo; species Labeo catla. The sequence goes on from VONZ01000247.1 coordinate 737,052, forward strand.
AGCTCTTATCTTTAAACATCTTCCTTTAACAATTTCCTCCACTTGGTAAGATATTGGTATAAAGTTCTTTGAGAACAGAATAGCTTTTAAATTGAGATTTAAATTGAGAGAAGCAATGTAAAAATCTCTCATCAAAGAGAAGAAAAGGATGAACAGGAAACACAAAAAGAAACTCATCTCAAAAGTATTGGTTTAATTTTTATCAGTATCAACACTAATACCTAACTGAGAATTAACTTTGGTAATAAATTTTTCAGTCTATTAACCTCCTGATCAGAAAAAAGACCCTCGCTCCTAAAGATTTTTGCTTTGTCAGCAAATTGTTTCAAATCTGGAAAATGTTCAGAAATGCGTACATTTCTTGCATTCTTAGTCACTCTTAAAAAGAGCTTAATGTCATCTACAGTGTAAGATTGAGTAGTCGACTCATCTTGGGAATGATCAAAGGAAACACCACATTCAGAAAGATCAGTTTCGCTCTCAGTATCAGTTTGATTTTTGGTTTACTATAGTGACGCTGGTTCATTCTCCTTTTTTGTGGTGTCTTAAAAACACACTCATTCTGTTCTTTTAGATCCTGATCTCCTTCCAACTCCATGTCTTGACTCTTATCAGAATTCTGCATGTCTACTAAACCATCAGTTGACTGCGTCTTATTCACTACAGGAGCTTCATCCATAGCCATTACTGTTAATCCTTCACCACCCATTTGTTTTGAAGCTGCTGCATCACCTGATGAATCTGTTGGGTTTACATCTTTGGATGTTTCTGCACTGTTCTGCCCAACAGCATCAGATGTCACAGGCAACTCCTCTCTAACAGTTTCCCCTTCAATCAGACCTGTTTTCTCAGCCAATGCGGATGAAGCATTTTGCTTGGACTTATCCTCCTTTCTTGGACAAGCTCTCACAAGATGTCCAAAATCACCACAACTCAGACACTTCATGTTATTAGTTGTAGCAAAAATAACGTAGTTGAACTCGTCATGCTTAAGATTGAACATTAGGTCTAATTCTTCCATGCTATCATTTAAAACCATGTACACAAAGCGTCTAAACGACACTACATGCTTTAATAAAGGTGATTTACAACCAATTTGAATCATCTTTATTGGTGAAATCAGCTTGCCATATCGCTCTAACATTTGTGCAAGTACGTCATTTTTAGGCGGCATGTTTGAAAGAATAACTTTCTTAGATGGCAAAGACAACAGCAACACAGAAACGAATGCATTGGCAATCACAACACCACTCTCAACCACAATGTTTGTTAGTTCGGTGGTTCTCAATAAAACAACAACCACATCACATTCTCACACCCCACCACTTCTCGTACTGCCAAACTACAGTCCTCTACACTCACCTTTGACACAATTTTAACGCCGTGACGGCGTGTGAGGAAGTCTAAACTCCTCGCGCCTAAAGTCATTCTGCCAGTAAAAATACGGGAAGATAGACAACCTGCACAGACTCAGCTCTAAAACAATTGTCTAATGTCTAATACAAGTGAAAGGACAAAAAAAATAGAAAAGAAGAAACTTTTTGGCACTGCGGCCAGAAAGAAAATCGCACACTCACCACGCTCCGTTCACCCACTCACACGCTCAGCAAACGCTCACGCATGCGCAGAGAGAGAGAGAGAGAGAGAGAGTTAAGATTAAGTTAAACTAAAAATAACAAAATCTGTTTTTATCAGATCATAATCTATATATCAAATGAATAAATACGCGAAATATATTTAACTTAAATAGCCTAATTATCAGATTAACAGAACGAAAGGAAAAGACGGAGTGCTGCTCAGTTTGGTCCATGTTTGTGTGGCACGGCGCTCTACGAAAGTTCACGGAAAGAAAAAAACGAGATGACAGAAATAAAAGTAAACACACTGCAGTTTCGAATGGTCTGTTTGACAGAGTAATATTTTTTGTTGTTTGTTTCCACTGTTCGATCGCACCGGCGCCTCACGCACACACATACAGCATTGCAAATGTTGCAGCCTGTTCATTATCAGAATAAAATACAATCAACCAAACAAATACAACACTGATTAATTAAAATAGTGCGTACTGCGTAGTACAATCCGTGCCGTTCAGCCTGAGGTCGGGCCAAACACAAATTTGATCATGTGAGGATGTTTTTACGCACGTTAAATACGAAGCCTGGTTTACTAATAAATATAATACTAAATAAATATAATGCCTAGTCATACTTCTGTGGATATTTTGGTGAAAGTAACTCAAAAGTAACTTAAAAGTACTGTAACACATTACAATTCAGAGACAGTAATATTGTAATGTAACTAATTACTTTTAAAAAACAGTAACTAGTAATATATAATGCATTACATTTTGGAAGTAACTTGTCCAACACTGTTAAACATAAATTTAAATTATATATTTTAGGGAGGTCCTGAACTAATGAGTGAGTGAGTGTGTCCCACTGGGGATGCACAAATTAGAGCACTCTCAGGGCTGAGTTGCGGCAGGAAGGGCATCCGGCGTAAAACATGTGCCAAATCGGCTGTGTGGATCACTCCACTGTGGTGACCCCTGATAAAGGGTGCAAGCCAAAGGAGAGAAAGAGAGAGAGAGAGAGAGAGGATCAGGATGGGGGCCGATCAAGCATTTTTGTTAACTGATCGGTATCGGCTCTCCTCAGTCCGACCCTTATTTTATGTAAACGGGGTTTGCCAACCACCATCAAAGTAAAACTTTTTTTCCCACTTTTTCTTTTTTCTTTTTTAAATAGAGATAATGATGTTTCCACAATTCTAAAAAACAAAGTCTCACTTTCTGTCCAGTCATGTGCACGATTCAAATACCAGTCAGAGGAAATCTCTGTGCTTCACGTGGCTTCATTTGCCCGTCACTCCAGTCAGCTCTTGAATGAATGAGTGTCATGTCCCACTTGTTTACTTTGAACCGGAAGATGCTCCCACTTTTGACGCAAGGCCTCATGGGGCGTAGGAAACTTGTGGATAGGCTCACGTTGCATTTTACTTTTACATTCTGGGCTAAAATGCAAAGCAATTCACTGGCCATGTGCAAAACAAGACATACATGTTTTTGTTTTTGTGTGAGCACATGGCTTTTGTCTTGTTTCCATGTGTACCTCCTCTTTTGCTCCCTACTTATTCTCCCTGTTTTTCTGACCGATGCCAGTTTGTTAAAGTGTATATGCCCTGGTTGTGTCCGGCCCTGCCCTGTCTTGCCCTGTCCAGCTGTGTTGCCAGCCAGCTAGCCTTTTCCACCCTCGGGGTAGTTTTTGTCGCTTGTTTTGTTTATTTCATTATAAATAAAAACCCATTCTCTTGCACCTCTGAGTCCTTGCCTCTTCCCTTTACCCGAACACTGACACTATGTGCGTGTAAGGCGCTGCCGCAGTGCTCACCAACGCTGGTAGGTCATACAGATAGAAGCAAGACATCATTCAAAACTGTAAGCTTTTGCAAAATAAAGAAAACTAATCTACTTTCTGCAGTCTCGTTTTCATTTCCGTTAAATTTTGATTGTATCACAATAAACAAAACTCAGATTTTTTTTCTTTTGTTTTGTTAATCTGTCAATGATTTAAGTTAAATATTTTGTGTATATGCCTATATGTGCCAGCACAGAAGTGCTGCAGGTCTGTGTGACCTGTTGAATCCATCTTACATCATCCTCGGATAAATTCTAACGCCTGTGCATTGCCATTTCGACTTACCTTCTGTCATGAATCCTGTCCGGTCTGCCCGCCACCAGAGGTTGCTGTACATTTCCTGAACAGTTCACATCACACAGACTGTTGCACTACACCCCGGACTATGTCTCCCATCACCCATCGCGCTGATTGCGCCAACACCTGTAGCCAATCAGATGCGCAATATAAGCCCCGGACTTCCCCCCTGTTACTCACTGAGTATTGTGGTTTTGTACTGTTGTTTCGCGTGTCTTTGTCCCTAGTTTACTAGTTCTCAGTGTTTAGCTTTCTCGCTTGGCCATCTCGTTTCGTCTGTCTCGCTACCTGCCTTTTGGATTTCTTACTTGTTTCACATATAACCCCTTTGCCTTTCCCCGGATTACGTTCGCCGTTCATCGACCCACGACTGCTGCACGGACTATCCCCACGTCTTACCTTTGCTACTCTTGTTTGCTATTGTTCCGACCCTGCCTGCTTTCACCATGTTTCTGTCTCATCCCAGTAAAAGCTTGCAAATGGATCTGCTCGCCTCTTGTCTCCCTCCCTACGTTACACCTATGATGACTTCACAGCTGAGCACGGGCTGACATCAAATTTCAAATATTAAATGGAACAATAAAATAACGTTATTAACCGGTTAATGGCCAATTCAAATTTTTGATTCTGTTCGGAACTATAAAATTTGATTTAATTTCTGTTTCTGGCTCTGTTCCGGTCAAAATTTCGTTCGTTTCCAGTTTCCGGTTTTCATTTTCATTTCTTGAACCGGTTCGGAGCCCTGGTCTTGTTTTGCTCTGCCTGAACTCTGTTTATTCTGGCTCAAGATAGTTAGGGTATGTTGAAAAACTCCAATCGTATTTTCTCCCTCAACTTCAAAAATGATTTCAAAATCATCCTACATCGCTACAGAAGTACCGACCCAGTCTTTGCAAAGTGAACATGCAAAGAAAATCAAACACCCTTAACAAAAAAGGTAAAACAGCAATATAGGACAATTTTGAAGTTGGGGGAGAACATGAGATGGGAGCTTTTCGACATACCCTAAATGCCATGAACCTGACTTCAGGGAGAATAAGACAAGCGTTTGACATTAAAAAGTATATAAATCAGTGGCGTCATGCACTCATTATTTTTGAGGGGGCATGTGGGGTAACTGATATAGGCTTATGTTTTATTTATTTATGTGTGTCCTTTTTATTCAAAATATTACCATATATATTAATATCATGAAATATTTTTTTATTCTCAATTGAAAATGGTCAACATGTGACTCAAACGTTTGCCTTGTTTTTATTCAGTAAATTACTTACATTGCTTTCATCTCGTGTAGCTGTCACAGAAAAGGTTGCATTTTCTTTTAGATATTTCAGTCGTTTATTTTGTAAAAAGGTATTTAGTTCACAAATGGTGTATAATGTATTATGAATGTTCATTTGGAAATAGTATTTGAGTATTATAAAACTGGGAGAATTCACCAGAGAATTCAGTCAGTGAGCTAGTGAACAAAACAGTGGCATTTCTTTGATGGCTACTCTGAACACCTCTGATTGGTCATTGCATCTAAAAACTCAACAGAATCATGTGTGATTAGTTATAATGCGCAGCGCTGTAGAAACGCGCCTGTCTTTTTCTCAGCGCAATTTGATGTGCCACACGCACTGAATGTTCTAATAACGCCAGTGTGATTGTATCAAATATACAATGTTTTTTTGTCTTTTGGAAGATGCATTTAAAATCCACTTGGCTCAGAAGTCTGAGGGGGGGCGTGCAATGGGCATGACACCTCTTGTCGGGTCTCGGGTCTGATCACCTGTGTCTTTGCTGTTGTGTTTGTGCTGTGTTGTGTTTTGTCTTTGTTTTGACAGCTCACCATGTGCTCGTTGTCCGCTGATTTTTCTCCACCCCCCTTGTTTTCTTGCTTGTTAGCTCTTCGGCTCTGTGTCTTGTGTGTCTTGTCTTCTGTGTCTTGTGTTTCGCAGGTGGACCCTCCTGACCTGACTGGTGTCCCGGCAGATTACTACGATCTTCGCTCGGTCTTTAGCAAGTCCCAGGCCACCTCAATCCCTCCGCATCGCCCCTACGACTGTGCCATAGATCTCCTCCCAGGCACTTCTCCACCTGGGGGTCATCGGTATTCCCTATCTGGCCCTGAGAGGGAGGCCATGGACAAGTACATATGTGAATCGTTGCATGCTGGGCTCATTCGTCCTTCCTCCACTCCGGCCGGTGCGGGGTTTTTCTTCGTTCAGAAGAAAGATGGCTCCCTGCGTCCCTGTATTGATTACAGAGGTTTGAACGACGTTACTGTAAAGAACAGGTATCCCCTACCTCTAATGTCTTCTGCTTTTGAATTGTTGCAGGGAGCTCGGGTCTTCACCAAATTAGACCTCCGCAATGCCTACCATCTGGTGCGTATTCGGGAGGGGGATGAGTGGAAGACGGCTTTTAACACCCCCTCGGGACACTATGAGTATCTGGTTCTTCCCTTTGGTCTTACCAATGCTCCGGCCGTCTTTCAGGGTCTCGTCAATAACGTCCTGGGTGACATGATCAATTAATTTGTCTTTGGATGACATTCTAATTTTTTCTCTCTCCCTCCAATTACACACCCAGCATGTTAGACGGGTCCTCCAGTGCCTATTAGAGAACCAATTGTTTGTCAAGGCGGAGAAGTGCGAATTCCACGCCGAGTCCGTTACGTTCCTTGGCCACATAATTTCTTCTAAGGGGATCAAACCGGACCCAGCTAAGATAGAAGCTGTCGCTAAGTGGCCTGTCCCTGACTCCCGTAAGGCTCTGCAGCGTACCCTGGGGTTCGCCAACTTTTATCGGCGGTACATCAGCCTGCCCTACTTGCGCTCAATGTAAGCCAGTTAATCGCCCTCCTGCTGGTCTGCTCCATCCTCTTCCCATTCCTTCTCGTCCTTGGTCACACATCGCCCTTGATTTTGTCTCTGGGCTTCCCCCCTCGAAGGGCAACACTGTGGTTCTCACTGTGGTGGATCGCTTCTCCAAAGCTGTTCATTTCATTCCCTTGCCCAAATTGCCCTCCGCCCGCCGGACCGCCCAGCTGATGGTGGATCACGTCTTCCGTCTCCATGGTTTGCCGGTTGACGTGGTTTCTGATAGGGGTCCTCAGTTTGCCTCCCGGTTTTGGAAAGAATTTTGTAGACAGATCAGGGCCTCTGCGAGTCTGTCTTCAGGTTTCCACCCTCAGACCAATGGGCAGTGCGAGCGGGCCAATCAGGATCTTGAAAGAATGCTCTGCTGTCTGACATCCAATAATCCAAGTTCCTGGTGCCAACAACTCTCTTGGATCGAGTACGCCCACAATTCCCTTCCGGTGGTGGCTTCAGGTATGTCCCCATTTGAATGTTCTATGGGTTATAAACCGCCTCTGTTTCCATCACAGGAACCTGACGCTGCGGTTCCATCTGCCCTGGCTTTCGTTCAGCGTTGCCGCCACACCTGGGAGAAGGTCAGGGGGGTTCTGGTCCGAACCTCAGGACGAACCAAAGCAGCAGCCGATCGCCACCGGTCTTCTCCTCCGACCTATGTATGCGGTCAGCGGGTATGGCTTTCTACCAAGGATCTGCCCCTCCGGGCACGTTCTCGTAAGATGGCACCCAGATTCATCGGGCCATACCGCATCACCAAGGTGGTTAATCCGGTGGCTGTCAGGCTCAAGCTCCCGCTCTTGGTCGGGTTCACCCTGTGTTTCATGTCTCCAGGGTTAAACCTGTGTTTTCCTCTCCCCTCAATCCTGCCAACGATCGTCCCGCCCTCCCTTCCCATCGTCTTGTGGATGGCTCTCCTACCTATACGGTTAAGAGATTACTCGACGAGCGACGAGCGACGCTGTGGCAGAGGATTTCAGTATCTTGTGGACTGGGAGGGCTACGGTCCAGAGGAAAGGTGCTGGGTGGCTTCCCGGGACATTTTGGACCGTTCGTTGATCGAGGACTTCCGTCGGCGACGAGGTGAGCCTTCTCCTGGGGCACCAGGTGGCGCTCTTGGTGGAGGGGGTACTGTCGGGTCTCGGGTCTGATTACCTGTGTCTTTGCTGTTGTGTTTGTGCTGCGTGCCGCGTGGTTTTTCTCCGCCCCCCTTGTTTTCTTGCTTGTTAGCTCTTCGGCTGTCACCGGGTTCTCATTTAGCTCATTATTATCTTCCCTTATAGCTCCCTGTGTTTCTCTCTCTCGTCAGACTGTTATGGTTTACTCCTTTGTTCTGACTGCCAAAACTATTATAGTTAAGAGTCTTGTCTTGTCTCACTCAGGCTCCAGTGCTCCTAGCTGCAAGTTTTTTCTGCTGCTCCTTGTGCGTCCAGGTTTTCGTGGACTATTATCTGCCCTCGCTCGGATTAACGAGTCCCGGTTTATCGGCTTCGTCTCCGCCTCCGGCCACTTCTCCCATCCCTTCCGGGATATTGGACTATTGATCACGGACTGTTCACTGAAGCGTTCCACGTTTTTTCCCTGCACTTTAACTCTAATAAAAGTCACTGTTGAACCTGCAACTGAATCCTGCCTAATCCCTGACAACCTCTAATATAATTTTTATTATTTTTATAAAAAAATAACCAATCGTTTTGCAAGATAAGACACTTTTTCCTCGGCTGGGATCATTTACAATCGCATTTGGGATCGTTTGAAGCCGCATTTAAACTGCATTTTGGAAGTTAAAACTCAGGGCACCATAGAAGTCCACTATATGGAGAAAAATGCTGAAATGTTTTCCTCAAAAAACATAATTTCTTTACGACTGAAGAAAGAAAGACATGGACATCTTAGATGACAAGGGGGTGAGTACATTATCTGTAAATCTTTGTTCTGGAAGTGGACTTCTCCTTTAAGGGAGTGTATCTTGTAATATATACATCAAACATATATTTACTTCACTCTCTGCACAACTCTGAACCATTTAATAACTTTTAATGTACATGAAGTGAGCACCAAACACACATTTCTACAGGAATAGACAAGTATCAGATCGAAACTTGGTATTGGCAGATACTCAATATTCAATGACTCATATTGGATTGGGGGCACAAAAAACCTGATTGGGACATCTCTAATCTCTCTCTCTCTCTCTCTCTATGAAATTATTATGTCTGAAATTAGAATGATCAACCATTTCATTTCAGCACTTCATGAACTGACAGCTAAGTAGCACGTAGGCTGATGTATCATGTAGAACATGTACATTCATGTGGAATGTATTCTTAGTCATGCTGAAAAGTTACATAACTATGTAGGAAATAAAGCCAGAAAAATGAAGAAGCATTTATTCTTTAATCACTTCAATTATATGTAAGAATAGTTAACTACTTTGTAGCTCATAAATTGATGATTATCACTTTGTGATAATAGGTATCACTTCTACGTAGTTTTAAATTAATTAATTGCTGTATGTATGAATGTATGTATAAAAAATAAAAAATTAAAAAAAAAAACTTACTGAATTACTGATTTAATAGTGAACAACCCCAGCCATCAATATGCCAATTCTTACATATTAGCTAGAATTATAGGGACTGAAGAGGAAATTTGATTCAGGCGTGATGTCTGAAATAAGTCTACAAAACGCAGTCATTGGATCCATGATCATTATCCACGCATCGGACAAGTTAGTTTCTTCCAGTCAGTGTTCATAATCAACTCATAATCAGTTAATCATAAAAGCATTTTGACATTACTTTCAATCAGTTTCTTGGTGAAACTTGTTATTTCTTACCAACTGCCTTTACCTGAAAATTGAGTGTTTTTCTGTTGTCCTTTTGCATTATTGACACACTATTTTCTATGTAATACTGTAAAGCTGCTTTATCACTGTAAGAGCCAGGTATAGCTCTGTTATTTTGGACATATTTTTTGCGTCGATTGCGGCACCTGGTGGGGGCGAAAAGTAGTAAGAATATATTACCTGTTCACCTGTGTGTTTGGCTGGGGAGAGAGGGTGATGGGGGAAATGACTTGACTTGACTGAAACTGGTGGGTGGGTGAGTGGGTGCATTATGTACTTCGTTATTATTTTCATCAGTTTCACCCAATGTGTCATAGTGACAAAGAAACATGTTAGGTGGGAATTTTTGCACCAATGTCTGAATCAGTGGGGACAATGGCTCTTTTACGGGACATTTAACTTTCAGAACCTCCCCCCACACTCCTGTCAAGCTTTTTCATCTCTGAGAATGAGCTCCAGGCAAAAGAAATACTGCTTCTTCCTGAATCTTTATTCACTGGTGTTGCTGTTGAGACATGACATTTCTTTTTCTAGTTCCCTGGCTTTTTGAGCGGGGGATGGGGGCGCTCTGATGGCAGAATAATGGGGTAGGAACATCTTGTAATATGGACAGCCACATGGCAAATTGGAAGGGTCACCTGAAGCCACCTGAAACCCTCAAACACACATTTTTCAGGATTCACAGTTGTGAAGACTATGAATACCATGCACTATGGTAACAAGTGGACCTTTGGCATATGACAGAAACAGCTCAGGAGGGAGTAAGGATCTTCGCTCACCAAAAGGAAACAGATGAGCACAATGATGGTACAATCAGTTTTACCAAAGTGAACTGAACTGCTGTCACACATAGCTATAGTAACATAGCTATTTACTTATTAGCATTTCTTTTTAAGATTAAACTGGCCACCTGGTGTAGCATGCTTTCCCTTTTTTTCTTTTCGTTTTTTTATCCACCATAAGTCTTCTGTTTTCCACAGTTGCCTTTGACTTGTATACTGTGATATTAAATCTAAAAGCATTTTGGCATTACTTTCAATCAGTTTCTTGGTGAAACTTGTTACTTCTTACCAAACGTATAAACAATAGTATTTATTAGTGTTTCTTTATGTGGGATCATGGAGATTACTGAACAACACAGCTTAAAGTATGGGGAAATTATGTAATGAGTTTCTGCTATGATTTGGTTTAGAAAGAGTATTGCATATGATCATCTCCACAGCGAGTCACGTATGCAGCATTGTACCGTTGAGGGGCAATACAGTGAAAAAGTATAGATAACCGGGTTCCAGCTGCTCACAGGAAATAACATATAACTGTAACATCATAATACACAACTACTGTGCAAATATACACCCTTGTTATATGTAAGTGTAACATCCGCGGGCTGTAATTTAAAGTGATGCCTTGTTACCCTCTTGTTACCTGTAGTTACCATGTAAGTGTAACATACGCGGCTGTAATTTAAAGTGATGCCTTGTTACCCTCTTGTTACCTGTAGTTACTGTGAAAGTGTAACATTAAACAATTTTAGTTATGCTACAATAGATATGTTTCAAAGTTATTAACAATGAACTGTATTACATAGTTAAATGCAAGGTCCAAAAGACCTTAAGTTAACATAGAAATATTTAAAAGTTAAAATAAAAGTTTTAACAGAACTTCTAAGAACAGAATACAGAAAAAAAAAAAATCATGTTCTAAATGTATGTTATTAACCGGTTTTACTAAGTTAAATCCTTTCAGCTGTGGACAGGAGTCGACGAATTTCTGGAGTGTATACACTTGCAAAGTTGTCCCTGCAGTGTTGCACAAAGCATATATTTAACCAAATATAAAAATAAAGACTTCTGTGAGGAATCTGTGTCCTCACAGAACTATAGATATAGCAATAACTAACAAAATAACAAAGGAATACAAAACTTACACATGTAACTGGAAAATGACAAACAAGAACTTAATAGTAAAACTCACCTTAACCCCTGGGTATACCCTATACCTATATAAATTAAACATGTTTATACCGTAGTTTAAAAAAACAAAAAAAAACAAAAAAAAAAACAAAAACAAAACATTGTTAATTAAACAGTGGGTACCACAAATCAGCCATGGTTGTGCTACAAAAATTGTGGTTAAAGGCTTTTCAGCCCTGTTGCATATTTTGCATTTTACAGAATTAGACATACCTGAATTTAAAAGAGTGCCCTACACACAAACATTAGACTAAATGGATAAAAATAGTCTCTATACAGAAATTCTGACTTAAATTTTAACACATGGTGTTGCTTTATTGTATTTTTTCATAACTTAACATAAATGAATAAAAAAAAAAAAAAAGAAAAAAAATCCTGATAAGTTACTCACCCTATGTCATCCAAGATGTTCATGTCTTTCTTTCTTCGCAAAGAAATTAAGTTTTTTGAGAAAAATATTCCAGGATTTTTCTTCATACAGTGGACTTTAATAGTGGCCAGTGAATTGAAGGTTAAAAACGCAGTTTCAATGAAGCTTCAAAAGGCTTTACACAATCCCAGCCAAGGAATGAAGATCTTATCTAGCAAAACGATCTGTCATTTTCTTTAAAAATGATACACATTTATAAACTTTTAAAAAGCTGGGCAAGCATTTGCTCTGCAATGCGCCTGCTCGTCTTCATTCTGTGATGTCTGAAAGGTCAAGTGTGACGTAGACAGAAGTGAACTCAGTGTTTACAAAGCCAACATGCAAAGAAATTCAAATGACTTTTAGCAAAAAGGTAAAGCAACGATTTTGGATGATTTAAAGTTAGAGGAGAAAATGTGATGGAGTTTTTAACTAAACTACAAAAACAAAAAACTAATCATCTTAAATAATAAGTAATAATCTTCTGTAAGAATGTTCAATCTTATAGAATTAATCAAGTTGTAGCTAAAAGAAGTAGTTGTGTTTTCTTTATAAACCCCGCCCCTTTGCGAAGGAAACCGATTCGCACATATCGCCATTTTGTCTCTCGCTGTGGATGGGATCTGAGCTCTGCACTGAGGTAAGTTAATGAAAACTTGAAAATAAAATGTAGTTTAGAGTAGCCATTCAGTATTTGAATGTGCATATTTTCACTCAGGTTTTATATACTTGCCATATCAAAAAACATTGTTTTTTAAGTTACGTTTATGCGTTTGTACCTTAGATAACATTAACACTAGCTTTAGCCTCTTCTGAAAATGTCGTTACCGTTTGAGTGTTCGAAATGCGTGTAATCTTTTTCTTTGCATGTCGGTATGTTGACTAGACGAGTCAGACTGATGAGAAACTGAACCATGTACACCGGACGTTGCCGTTGCCTTGCCGCAACAGCTTGAAGTTGTGTACCTTAATGTTACGCGACAAAGTGGCCGTTTCAAAGAGCTTGAACTACATCAGAAATACAATAGAACATGGAATCCGTTCTATTGTTAACTGTCGAGAATTTGTCGCGCTGTGCCGCATCCAGTGTAGAGAATGGGCTCGTTTGAGATGCTAATGTTAGCTGAAATGTAGGTGAGAGTAACGTTAGGCGGCTAAAGTCAGGGGACGAGTGGGAAAAAACAGTGCAGACAAGACGTAGATCAGACACATGCAAGTTCAAAGACGGATATCGCGTGATTTACACATGCTGCGCTCCTGATAAACTGGATGTTATTTAAGTTCTGTTGCTTTTTATGACAATTTATAATGAATAAGTCTTTATTACAGACAATCAATTTTTTTTTTTTTTGGAATGCTGTTTAGTAGTAGTAAGTATTATTTAAAACTTTTACTTTTGTTTTGAGAGGTTGCATTCACATGCATACATCTCTGATGACTGCTTTGAATGATATGCATCTTCATGTTATTTGATAAGCATAATCCAATACTCTTAATTATAATAATTGTTAACTGTTTTAAAACTGATGCATACTTCTGATATTTTACAGGTATCTGATATTTCACTAGACAAGTGCACTTATTGACATCCACTTCACTGTCAGTCCAAAGCCTTTACATTAATGGTATGTATGAAACTTACATTTTTGCTACTTTTAAAATCTCTTTGTCTGATGATGTTGCAAATGTTAATATCAATCTATTATTTTTCGCTCTCCCTGTCCATTAAATGCGTCAGTGTATGAAGGGCGCACAGTAGCAGTTGCAGTCAGATTGGAGTTACTGAAACATCCAAAACATCCACATCTTAGACATTTGTAGCAAGAAGTGTACAATTTTTAGGATTTTGCTTTTATATGGGGTTATATTATATTTTAACAGATGCATTTCAAGCAAATGAGCTGTCTGTAACATGCTTCTCTGTATATTTGTAATCTGTATGGATTGTCGTATACTATTAGTTATTATTATTTTTTTTTTTCTAAAAAATGTTTCTGCTTATTGCCTTGGTTAAAAATCTAAAATATTAAGGTTGCTAAAATGCTATTATTTATTTAAAAATGTAATAAATATAGTTTACCAAAGTTTTTTTTTTTATTCTGTAATTAATTATTATCTGGATTTATCGTACATTTTATCATAGTTTTATGTAATTTATTGAAACACCACTGCATATGGTGGATAAAGCTGTAATAAAAAAAATCATGTTAAATCAACAAGGTAACATGGCATAAAAACAGCATAAAAAAAATCATGTTCATTTGACAAACACAAGTTACGTAATGTCACGTCGTGGTGTGCGGGGAATGAGGAGTGAAGATGAGGAGGTCCAGGACATGCACATTTATTAGAAAATCCACACAACGAGCAGGAACGGACAGGAACAGCAGGGAATCCAACGTACCAATGACATGAACAGACTATGAATTAACCGGAGTGACAACAACAATAACCGACAACCAAACTGTGAACACAACCAAACTTAAATACACAGACTAATCAGGGGAGACAGGTGTAATCGATTAAGCAGTGACGTAATAATTAGAGACGGAACAGGAAAGACCAAATAAGGGTCCACAGGGTGTGACACGTAACATAAATGGATATAAATTATGTTGAAAGAACATAATAAAAATACGTGCAACTGATGTACATATTTTTTTTATGTTAATAAAGTTTTTTTTCAGTAACAATGTTTCTTTTTCTTTTCTTTCTTTCTTTTTTTTTTTTTTTTAACTATGGTATAAGCATGTTTAATTTTCTTAAGGTATAGGGTATACCCAGGGGTTAAGGTGAGTTGGAACCCATCAGAGTGGAGCTGTGTAAGTTCTGTAGTCCTTTGTTATTTTACTATTTATGGCTTTATATATACTTTTTGGAGGACGCAGATTCCTCACAGAAGTCTTTATTTTTATTTTTGGCTAAATATATGCTTTGTGCAACACTTCATTACATTATGCAAAATTGACATGTAATAACAGTTTTTTGTGCAATGTCCTTTTCTCTAATTGTGATCACAGGTGAAAATTGCATCAGAGAGAGAGGACTTTTCTGCTCTCTCATTGTTATGAATCTGGCCGGTGACCTTTGGTCTGCTCACCACCAGATGTCGCCCTCTCACATTCATATTACATTGACTGTTACACCACAACCCTGTGTCTAGTTTCTTCTTGTTTTTGCCTTGCTTTCCTAGTCTTGTCACCTAGCCTTGTTATTTCGTTTAGTTGTCTCGCTGCCTGCCTTTTGGAACTCTCGCCAGTCTATACGGAATACCCTTTGCTTATCCCCCTGGATTACATTCGCTGTTCTCTGACCCTCGCCTGCCTTACGGACTACTCTTTTGTCTTGCTCTACATACCTGAATGCCGTTGCCTGACCCTGCCTGTTTGACCATGTCTTTGTCGATGTCTCTTAACAAAGCTCTGCAGATGGATTCGCCTGTTTCATGTTTCATTCATCACCACGTTACACTCATATACTGCAGGGACAACTTTGCAAGTATATGCAAAAGATCTCCAGAAATTTGTCGACTCCTGCCCACAGCTGAAAGAAAAAATTTACAGCATGCCTATTAAAAATACATTTAGAACATAATTTTGTTTGTTTTTACTGTTCTTTGTACTTAAGTCTTAAGTCTAAGTGGTTGTAAATTGTTTTTTTTTCCTGCATTCTTTTCTTGGAAAAGTTCTGTTAAAATTTTGTTAAATAATAAAAATATTTCTTTGTTAACTTAAGGTCTTTGAACCTTGCATTTGACTATGTCATATAGTCCATTGTTGGTAACTTTGAAACATATCTATTGTAGCATAACTAAAATTGTTTAATGTTACACTTACACAGTAACTACAGGAATCAAGGTAACAAGACATCACTTTAAATTACAGTCTGCAGATGTTGCACTTACACGGTAACTACAGGTAAAAAGAGGGTAACAAGGCATCACTTTAAATTACAGCCCATGGATGTTACACTTACATGGTAACTACAGGTAACAAGAAGGTAACAAGGTATCACTTTAAATTACAGCCTAATATACAGCATATGTTAAACTTACACAGTAACTACATATAACAAGGGTGTATGTTTGCACAGTAGTTGTGCATTATGATGTTATATTTATATGTTATTTTCTTGGAGCAGCTGGAAACAGGTAACCTATAGTTTTTCACTGTTTTGCACCTCAACGGTACAATGCTGCTCATGTGACTCGCTGTGGAGATGACCATATGCAATACTCTTTCAGCAGGTACATTTTCCTACGGAAATTTCTAAACCAAATCATAGCAGAAACTCATTACATAATTTCCCCATACTTTCAGCTGTATTGTTCAGTAATCTCCATAATCCCACATAAAGAAACACTAATAAATACTACAGCACATACTTAAGTAAAAGTTTTATAAAGACTACAGTGGTTTTTAACTTTACTATAATTACTAAATTATACTATAGTATACTACAGTTTACTATTTGCTTCAATGTCATCTAAAATAAATGTTGTAATAATACAAGTACCCAGTACGTAGTGTAAAAATATACCGCATCAATTTTTTTTTTTTGTTAATGCAATAAGGCAACTTATTCTAAATCATACTATTGTTGCCTAGCATAGTAGGTCATGCATACCACGTAATCGTAGAATAGTTACACCTTACTTATGAAATACTAACAGTATAAATTCTTTTCATTTTCCAAGTCATTACCCCCTTATCCCCCAAACATTGCACATTGTTTCCATTTACCTACACGTACGTTGAGCTATAAGTTATGCTTATGTGGAAAATTTCCCTTTGTGTGTCATACATACCACATAATTTCAGAATAGGTGCCCTTTAGTTATGAAATACTTTATGTAAATGCTTTATAATTGTGAAGGGTATTACCTCATTATTCCCCAAACGTTGCATATTGTTCCCTTATACCTACCAGTAGGTACTGTGGAGGTACTCTATAGTTACAAATAGGTGCGCTGTAAATTCTGTTTAATTATGCGGTACATTGCGGGCTGTAAAGCGTTACCATATTTTCTTTATAGACTTTCATCACTGTCAGCAAAAAATATGACATTCTCAAAAGACAACTATGGTAAATGTCATCCTCTGCTGACAAAATAAGAAATATCCAATATTAAGATCTCAACACATTTATAAGAACAGTTTGTGATTTTTGTGTATGAGTGATTTCAGTTGGTCCCCTTCAAGGGAACTCATGCTGCATTGAATGACAACACGTCTGAGGCACATGTGAAACAAGTCAAATCTTGATTGGTGTTGCGTCATTATTACATAAATTGACGTGCACAATTTGTGCCTGGGAGCAAAACATGCACGGGCAGATCCCAAGGGAGCTGCTTTAATACTCCTGAAAGGAAGTATAACAGCAAAGATTAAAGAAGAATTAAAGAGGAGTGCTGCAGTGATGGCTTCCTTGACTCTGTATTTAACATGAATGAAAAAGAAAAGCATATGCATATAGCAAAAGCTCAGCACACTACATCATCAATGCATGTATCACTTCTTTTTCACAGTAATGGTTGGCTATAAACATGAAAGACTTTAAACACTTCCCAATACACTAGAAAGAACAAGAAAATATGATCAACAGGCCGTTTAACGAACACGCTCCACACAGTTCACATGCTCCAGCCCGAAAAAGACATGGCCTTCACAACTGACACTCAAATTACACAAATCACGACTGACACTCAAATTCATCAGTGTCTATCTTTAACAATGAAATGACAGTATGAAATTGATGATGCAATAATGCAGCTAACATATTAACCACATGCTCATAGCTGATCACCGCTTAATCCGTCACCTATGCTGCACTCTAGACAACACATACTAAATTGAGATAAATGTAATGCATAAATGTAGTTTGAGTGATGAATGGAACTCAAACATAGCTCAGGCAGACCATGTCATGACAGCCAGCATCAGCTGACACTCAGTTGATTGTAACTCCTCCCACTACAATTAATAAGATTTTTCTGCATTTATTTTTCATGTTCCCTGTTGAGAAAAAAAAAGACAAAAAAACAGCTAATGCTAGTTAGGTATGTTTTATAGGATGGCTGCTGGTTTAAGCTGGTTCTTAACTGGTCATGAGCTGGTTTAAGACGATTTAATGTTAATAAAATGTTAATACAATTCACAGTTCATTTCACTTCATGTCTCAGAATGTGTATATTTTGTTAGCTGTAATATCATAACATGTTATTGAAATTTGGACAGCGTCGCATTTGTTTCGCGAATTTGCTAAATCTGCTGATTTAATTACAACCGCTAAGTGATAGAGAAGGGGAGGGGGAGACTGGGGGAGGGCTGAGCTCTCGTGCCTCCGTTGGAAAAAAAAATTAGCCATTGAACCATTCAATCACCATTGAAGTAGCCAATCCCCACTTTTAACGCTGACAAGTACTTATGATGAGTAGCGATACTGAATATTTGATTGAGAGATTTACCAAGCTGTCATTCAACAGTATATATGTGACTGCGTTGGTGATGGCGGAATGATGAACACAGAGTCAGGTAGCTGGTCACTTAGAGCTTCTTTTTTATTGTCCTGGGCAGACACATCTGGGACAAACAGGACCATAGGTTGGTTAAGTTGCAGCTCAAAGATGATGCATGATAGTCAGCAGTGAGGCTTCACGAGACTGCTGCTCTTACATTTTCTCTGAGTGGACGTGAACATATAGTGGACATAAAACTGAGTAAAACATACATAACAGAAAATAAAATATAGAACTGCACCTTTTCTTCTGAATTGTCATTAAATCACATTAGTACAGTGAAACTGTAAACTCAAGTGACCAATATTGTACATTTTTTTAGTATGAAAAAAAGACAGAATAGGAAACCGCAACTCTTGCATGACGCAGCACATAGTTCAGCGTGTGTGCAGCACATGTGCTAATGCTAGCGGCTAACAATTTACATACAGAACACGACAAAAACCGAGTAAAACACGTACCTGGGACAAACAGGACCATAGGTTGGTTAAGTTGCAGCTCAAAGATGATGCATGATAGTCTTAAATGAAAAAAACAGAGGTTTAGAGTTTACAAGCAAGCTAATACACATGCTCTTTGTTTTTCGTCACAATTAACACATCAGAGACTCTACTAACAGGACTAGGAGCTGACAGACAAACATAATAATCCTTTGTGTAGCATAAAAGTTTAGCTTTGTGCTTGAAAACAATCCAAACTCAGTTAATCACTTACCAGCAGCGAGGCTTCATGAGACTGCTGCTGATTACATAGCACCACCCCCTAATATAATGAATGTAATTGGCGCAGCGCAACAACCAATGGCAAGTTTTCCCAATTTATGCATGAATTTAACTAACATTTATTTGAACTCTGTTACATATATACAAATTAAAAATAAAGGGAGAACACGTCCAAGCTGGAAATAGGCTAACTGTTATGGAGGGAATGAAGCGAGGAGCGGGCAGATCCATACGCAAGCTTTTATTGACATTAGACAGAAACATGGTTGTTACGATTGTCAGGCATTCACCTCAGCCACCTCCATCTGCTACGTCACCCACAGCACCGTTACACTACAAGTTGGACTGTTTCACTCCGAACGGATCCGGTTTCTGGTACTGGAGGATTCCACCGTGAGTATCATCCTGGGACGCCCCTGGCTGCAGCTACATCTCCCTACACTTCGCTGGGATCCATGTAACATCACCTGCTGGAGTGAGCGCTGCTTCAAACACTGTCTCTCCAAGATTCCTAAACCACCTCCTGTTCCAGTAGAGTTATCCTCGACTCAAATAGAGAGCCCCGAGCCAGCGAAATCTCCTCAGATCCCTGCGGAGTATCAGGCGTTCCAGGATCTATTCAGAAAACAAGCAGCCACCCATCTTCCACCACATCGGCCATGGGACTGTGCGATTGATATACTGCCTGATGCTAAGTTACCTAAAGGCAAGATCTATCCCCTGTCCAACCCGGAGCGCCAGGCGATGGAGGAGTACATCGAGGAGGCCCTTCGGCAAGGATTCATTCAACCATCCACTTCGCCGGCCGCTTCAAGCTTCTTCTTCGTGGGCAAGAAGGATGGAGGTTTACGACCCTGCATCGACTACAGGCAACTCAACTCACAGATCGTACAGCAGCCCTATCCTCTACCCCTGGTCCCAGCCGCCCTCGAAGAGCTTCGTGGAGCCCAAGTCTTCACGAAGCTGGACTTGCGGAGTGCATATAACCTCGTTCATATCTGTGAGGGAGACGAGTGGAAGACGGCCTTCATAACACCCACTGGCCACTATGAATATCGGGTTATTCATCAGTTCCTCTGTCTTCCAAACGTTTATGAACGAGGTGTTCCGGGAGTTCCTGCATCAGTTTGTGGTCGTCTACATTGATGATATTCTGATTTACTCCCGGAACTTGGCCGAACATCGCCAGCAGGTCCTCCAAAAACTCCATCAACACAGTCTGTTCCTCAAACTAGAGAAGTGCGAATTCCATCAACCCTCAGTTCAGTTCCTAGGTTACAACATCAGTGCCGAGGGTGTGCAAATAGACCAGGGGAAAGTCGATGCCATCCTGAACTGGCCACAGCCCACCAACATCAAAGAACTACAGCGCTTCCTCGGCTTCACCAATTTCTATCGCAGATTCATCAAGGATTAGAGTTCCATCACCGCTCCACTAACCTCCCTCCTGCGGGGCAAACCCAAACATCTCATCTGGAGCCCCGCTGCCCACAAGCATTCCAGCAGTTAAAGACCATGTTTAGCACCGTTCCCGTCCTACACCATCCGGACCCGGAACTCCCGTTCACCGTGGAGGTGGACGCATCCACCATTGGAGTTGGAGCGGTGCTATCCCAAGCGGTCGGCGATCCACCTCTCCTCCATCCCTGTGCCTTCTTCTCCTGTAAGCTGACTCCGGCGGAGCAGAATTATGATGTGAGGAATCGTAAACTGCTCGCCATCAAGCTGGCCCTGGAGGAGTGGCGTCACTGGCTGGAAGAAGCGGCTCATCCATTTACCATAATCACTGACCACAAAAACCTACAATATCTCAGAGAAGCCCGACGGCTTAATCCAAGACAAGCCCGTTGGGCTCTCTTCCTCACACGGTTCCAGTTTACCATCACTTACAGACCTGGCTCAAAGAACATCCCAGCAGATGCACTCTCAAGACAGTTTTCCCCAGACTCGCCCTCAGAACCAGAACCGGTCATACCCCCGAACTCATCATCAGTCCCATTATTTGGGAGATCGACCAGGAGATCCAACAAGCCACCCTCCAGGAACCAGCTCCGCCGGAGTGCCCAGAAGGGAAGATCTACGTGCCTCTCTCCCAACGGCTAACCCTTCTGGGTACTGCTCACGGGTCTCCGGGCTCTGGACATCCAGGCAGTAATCTCTCGCTCCTACGCTCTCGTTACTGGTGGCCCAGTATGCACCGTGATACCATCAGGTACGTCCAAAGCTGCTCAGTCTGTGCCAAGTCTAACTCACCCCGTCAACTTCCTACAGGCAAACTGGTACCACTTCCCATCCCACAGAGGCCCTGGTTCCACATCGGAGTGGATTTCATCACCAACCTACCAGAGTCTGAAGGTAACACCTGTGTTCTTGTCATTGTAGATTGTTTCTCCAAGTCAAGT
Source organism: Labeo catla (assembly GCA_012976165.1). Classification (NCBI taxonomy): domain Eukaryota; kingdom Metazoa; phylum Chordata; class Actinopteri; order Cypriniformes; family Cyprinidae; genus Labeo; species Labeo catla. Next base: position 758,497 of record VONZ01000247.1, read on the forward strand.
AAGCTGATACCGCTAAGAGGCTTACCTACGGCTATGGAAACGGCCGAGCTACTGTTCCACCAGGTTTTCAGACACTTCGGTATCCCGAAGGAGATAGTATCAGACCGGGGTCCTCAATTCTCTGTCTTCATGGTACATGAGATCTTGGACTCACGACGTCGAGGGGGTCGTGGACTGGGAGGGGTACGGCCCGGAGGAAAGATCGTGGGTGAACAGAGACGATATTCTGGATCCGTTACTCCTGCTGGAATTTCATCACAGCCACCCTAATCGGCCAGCCCCTCGCAGTCGCGGCCATCCTCGACGTCGTGTTAGGGCGTCGGGAGCCGCCCCTGGAGGAGGGGGTAATGTCAGGCATTCACCTCAGCCACCTCCATCTGCTATGTCACCCACAGCACCGCCCACTCGTTCTGCCTCACCAGAATTCTAATCACGCACATCTGAATCCAATCGTCACGCCCTATAAATAGACTCTCTCCCCATTCACTACTCGTCTGGTCTACCGTTCACTTCCCAGACATTTGCTCCAGACCTATGCTTCCTCAATTCACCCATGTGTTGTTCATCTGCTCTGCTCTTCCCCTCGGACTGCTCAACAATCATCTTTACAAGGACTGCCAGTTAAGCTGCTTTGCTATATTCACTCCCTACAATCTACTCATTCTACAAACTGTCAATAAATACGATGGTTGTTTGATTTATTCCTGTCTCTGGTTTCATCCCTGTGCACACGTGACAACGATATGTGTTTATTTAATGTTTATTATTATTATTATTGTTTTTGTGTTATGATTTGTGTTTATGTTTTTTTTGTTGTTATTGTTATGGTTGTCCTCTCCCTTCTGTCTCTCCTAATTGCGCTCGTTAGAGTGCGTACAGGTGTACGGAGTTGCGGTGACGTCAGAGGTGCCGTGGCGGCGTTTCTGCGGAGTTGATTTAGTCCTGTTTGGAAGATTCCTCGGTGAGCTCTCCTTTCTCCCTGCTTGATGTTTTTGTTTGAAAAGTTTGTTTTCAAGCCATGTTGTATCTCCGATGCCACTTAAACCTTGTTGGTTTGAATAGTGTGTAAATGTGTTGAATCACTTGTTTAAAACAAGGAGACCGACGTAGGGAGGCGGGTGCCTTTTTGTTTCTTCAGTTTTTCTCCTGTTTTGAGGCTAGTAGGGAGGTAAAACTTTGTTGTTTCTGTAACCCCCATAAGAATTTCTCATAGAAATGTGATTTATATATATAATTTATATAATTGCTAACGTTAATAATTTGTTATATTATATTATCGCCCTTATTTTAATGCTCCAATCGTAAAGCGGCACAAACTTTAATCAAGAAAATCTGCCTAGTAATTGTTGAGCAGTCATGAACAGGTAATTGTGATTGGTTAAATATTTCAAGCTCCGCCCCTGTTATATACACAGAAGGGATGCGAGAGAGTGCAGCGGAAGGTTGAGACGGAGATTACGAGCCGTAAGGAAAGATTAAGCTGCAAAAACCTAGCGAAAATTGTGTACTGTATGAAAGAGTTAAAAAGGGAGCCTATGCATCAGAAAGGGGTGCTGGAGAATTGTTATTGTTTTTTGTTGATTTCGGGAATGAAAGAACATTGATCTCGGTGAGTACTGATCTATATTTCATATAAGATTGAAGACTAGAGACATATCCCTTGTTATTTCGTGATTTATGTTATATTGAACCTTTGATAAAGGTTCATTTCATTGAACTGCATGTGATTACTGAGAAATTATGTGTTATTTTGTGTTAACACGTGCAACAGCAAGATGCTAATCGCTGTATTACAGAGAGATGTAATTTAACATTGCAATCAGCATTGATGTTTGTATGGAACATATAACAATTCGTTTTGTTTAATTATCTGGAAAGTTGTTGTTCCTTTTTGACTAATTAATTACTAATTTTTGTAAATTGTATATACATGTAGGAAACATGTATATATGTGTATTATATTTTTTTGTCATTACTAAGTGAATTCAGGAACTGAGTTTATTGTAACACATGTAACACATGTTTTTGTGCATTTGGTATTTATGCTCATAACAAATTACTTGTGTGACACTGATGTGCCTGTTTTATGCAGGCCAGGTTTTTGGTTTTCCCTTGAATTCTCTCTTCTGGATAGAAGATGGTGAGCCACCCAGTTTGAATTCGGTGATCTTCAGTTGACGTGTGCAGAGTGCCCTTTGCGTCCAGCATTTCGGTAGGACTGTACAATTACGATCTATGGATTTCCCCACTGCTGGAACATTTGTTTGACATTGAATCTTAAAGGAACATTACTCCCTGTGAATTGGAACAACTAATCTGAGCTCGGCAATGTGAACTGAATGGACAGAACTGGTGATCCTAGATTCATCACATGATACTGTCACGGTTCATGGGTTCACGGACTCAGTCTTGCTCTCTCTGTGTGTGTGTGTGAAGTGTGCGTGGCAGCGTTACCTTGATTGTTCGCCAGCTGTTGCTTGTTGAGGCTCTTATTTAACGCCTGTGTTTCAGTCCTGTGTTGTCAGATCGTTGTCTTCCGTCTTCACGTTAGGATCGTGTTCCAGTTGCTCTGCTCTCTGCATTCCTCGCTTGGGTCCTGTTTCCTGTTCGCTCCACTGCTCTGGATTATTTCCCCGGAGGATCGGCTGCCCATTCGCGTCCCTGTGCCACCCGGAGCTTTGTGCAACTTCACACTTCACGTCTTGATTGTTTTTTCATCTACTATTGTCAATAAACTGGTTGCACTCTCGCAAACTGAATCCAGTCTTATTTAACATGACAGAACGATCTGACCACACCATGGATTCCGCGAGTGCACCGACCGTCTAGGAGCTTTTATCGCTCAATAATGCTCGTATGGACCAACAGGAGGAACATTTGCTCAACACGGGTCGTGCTGTGCAGGCACTGGTGGCACAGGTGTCCGAGCTCACCTCACAGCTACAACAACTAAGATCGCCCGCTGCGCCACCCACACCGCCGTCTCCTCCTCAACTCACGAACACGGAACATCTTCCGGAACCACGCCTACCCGCGCCTGAGTCATATGCCGGTGAGCCTAAACTTTGTAGAGCGTTTTTAACTAAGTGCTCCATGTTTTTCTCGTTACAACCCAGAACATTCGCCACGGAGTCTTCTAAGGTGGCGTTGGTATTGACGCTGTTGACCGGACGTGCGGCACTTTGGGGTACGGCGGTGTGGGAGAACCAACATCCCTGCTGTTCATCGTTCCTGGCACTCTCAGAAGAGATGAAACGCGGCTTCGATTGTGCGGTGGTTGGCCGCAAGGCGGCCCGAATCCTGACTGATTTTCGTCAAGGAAACAGAACGTATCGGACTATTCCATCGAGTTTCGCACATTGGCTGCTGAGTGCAGTTGGAACGAGCAGGCGCAGTGGGACGTCTTCCTGCATGGGTTGGCTGATCGTATTCAAAAGGAAATATTCACTCTGGAGTTACCCGCTGATCTTGATGGACTCATTGATTTGGCGCTTCGAGTTGACGCCCGGTTACAGCAGATTGATCAGCTTTGCTCCAACACCCCGATATCGAACTTCTCCGCTAGTCCAGTTACTGCCTCCACGAATACGGTCAGCCCCGCATTCGACCAAGAACCCATGCAGGTGGGTAGAGCTCGGCTTTCCCGGGAGGAGAGAGAACATCGGAGAGCTAAAGGACTTTGTATTTACTGTGGTGCGGCTGGCCATTTTCTGTTGAACTGTCCGGTAAAAGGAACAGTCCGACAGTAGAATCGAGGTTACTGTCGGGCGGAGTATTACTGGAAAAGTCCTCGTCTACGACTCTCCTCCCGGTTAGACTGCAAAGGGCAGCCGCTTTCCACAACTGTCTGGCCCTGGTGGATTCTGGAGCGGAAGGTAACTTCATGGACTTTGATCTCGCTCATCGTCTTCACATTCCTGTTGTTCCCCTCACTCACAAGATTACTGTTAATGCACTTAATGGACAAGCGCTCCCCGATATCACCCACACCACAGGACCGGTTACCCTCGTCACATCTGGTAACCATTCAGAGAGTATCACCCTGCTGCTCACTCCTTCTCCACTGGCACCAATCGTCCTCGGCCATCCCTGGCTGGTCCAGCACAATCCCAGGGTGGACTGGGGTCACAATTCTGTGTCCGCTTGGAGTGACTCCTGTTATGCCTCTTGTCTTGTGTCTGCTTGTTTGTCTGTGTCTTGTTCTTTGTTGCAGAATGAGTCGGTGAACCTGTCTAACGTGCCTGAGGAGTACCGTGACCTGAAGGAAGTGTTCAGTAAGTTTAGGGCTGCTTCTCTTCCTCCACATTGTCCCTATGACTGTGCTATAGATCTAGTGCCAGGTACGTCTCCGCCGAAAGGCAAATTATACTCTTTGTCTGCTCCTGAGAGGGAGGCCATGGAGAAATATATTTCTGATTCTCTAGCAGCGGGGTTCATCCGTCCTTCCTCTTCTCCCGCCGGGGCAGGGTTTTTTTTCGTGGGTAAGAAGGATGGCTCCTTGTGACCTTGCATTGACTACCGAGGGCTGAACAACATCACGGTAAAGAATACCTATCCTTTGCCGTTGATGTCTTCAGCCTTCGAGCGATTGCAGGGTGCTTCCATTTTTACCAAGTTGGATCTACGCAACGCCTACCATTTGGTCCGCATTAGGAAGGGGGATGAATGGAAGACCGCATTTAATACCCCCAGGGGGCACTTTGAGTATCAGGTCATGCCTTTCGGGCTGTCCAACTCCCCCGCGGTTTTTCAGGCACTCGTTAATGACGTGCTGAGAGATATGGTTGATCAGTTTATATATGTCTACCTGGACGACATATTGATATTTTCTTCTTCTCTCCAGGAACATGTTCAGTACGTCAGGCGGGTGCTCCAGAGGCTGCTAGAGAATGGGCTTTTTGTCAAGGCGGAGAAGTGCGTCTTCCATGCACTTCCGAGGGGGTGCGCATGGATCCCGACAAGGTTAAGGCTGTGGTAGATTGGCCAACTCCAGAGTCTCGCAGGGCCCTGCAGAGGTTTCTGGGGTTCGCCAATTTTTACCGACGTTTCATTCGCAATTTCAGCCAACTAGCCTCTGACCGCCTTGACCTCCGCCAAGACGACGTTCAGGTGGTCTAGCGCAGCCGAGGCTGCGTTTACTAAACTCAAGAGCCGCTTCGTTTCGGCCCCCATTCTCGTGGCCCCTGACCCGACACGTCAGTTTGTGGTGGAGGTCGACGCGTCGGAGGTGGGGGTAGGTGCGGTTCTTTCCCAGCGTTCGGCCTCGGACGACAGGATGCACCCCTGCGCTTTTTTTCTCTCATCGTTTGTCTCCCGCTGAACGCAATTACGACATTGGTAACAGGGAGTTGCTGGCAGTCAAATTAGCGTTGGAGGAGTGGCGTCATTGGTTAGAGGGTTCGGGGGTACCCTTTATCATTTGGACCGATCACAAGAACTTAGAGTACATTAGATCCGCTAAACGACTCAACTCCAGGCAGGCTCGGTGGGCACTTTTTTTTTTGGCCGCTTTAATTTTTCTATTTCCTACCGCCCAGGGTCTAAGAACATCAAGCCCGATGCGTTGTCCCGCATTTTTGACCATTCCGAACAACCACCCTCTCCCGAGAGCATTATACCTGGGAGACTGGTGGTCTCCACACTCTCTTGGGAGATCGAGTCGAAGGTCAGATACACGTACACTGATACCACACATACACACACTTGGTTATTGTATTGTTATATTTCGTTGTTCAAATAATACAAGTTATTTTTTCATATACAAGTACTTGTTGTTTCCTAAGGTGTTTTGTTGAATTGGGGTCCAGAGTATATAATTATTCAACCGAACCTAGTGTGTACTTACCTGTACCAGGGTTACATTTCTTTATTATTTTGTTTAGTAGGAAAGAGGTTTAACACAGTAGTTAGTTTTGTGAGTTTTGTTTATTATTTTGGCTTTTCCCCCTCCTGAAGTTTTCAGTTATTTGTCTCCTAATATGTATTAAATACTTTTTTTGATTATATTTTCTTGGTTGATGGTTTGTTTAATTTAATTAGTGAAGCAGGAGATGAGACTCCGGGCACCTTATGATTTGCGGGGTTGAGGTGCTCTATTTGTTAAAAGTAAATCCTTGCGTGTTGTTTATTTAATTGTTCGGGCAGACAAGGAGCTGTGGTGATGCAGCTTTGTCAGACTCTGTAACAATGGTCATAAACAGGCTGGGTCAAACACTGGCAAACAGGTATACAGACGGCAAGACACAAGAGTATTCCACGAACAGGCGAGGGTCAATCAACGGCGAATGTAATCCAGGGGGCTAGGTAAAAGGTTAATCCAATTAACATGCAAGAGAAACACAAGCATTGACTAGAGTGACTGCTTCAGAGCTGTAACATGCCGCAGACGTGTGCAGTACAGGGGTCGAAGCACATGCAGAAACCGCGATCTACTCCAGTTGCTGTGTCGGAGCTGTAACGTTATAATGTTAGGCTGATTTAGCCTTATGCTGGAGCTGGTTTCAGGCAATGAAACTAAGTATGTAGATAATTAAATACATTAGCATGATAATATCACGTATTGGCGATCTCGCAGGCTAATGATAGGACCCAAGACTACTGTAGCGTATTATTTACTCACTCTCCATGCATCCTAGATGTATATGACTTCCTTCTTTCAGACAAATGCAATCGGAGTTATATTAAAATTTATCTTGGCACTCCCAACTTTAGAATGGCATAGACATGTGTTTCTCCTCATCAGTCCAAAACAAGTCCAATAATATGCATCCATCCATAATAAAAACTGCCTGTGGGGGGTTATTAAAGGCCTCCTGTAGCAAATTGATGCATTTTTGTAAGAAAAATATCCATATTTAAAACGTCAGAATCGCTTTAATCTAGCTTGCGCTAACAGTACACAAAACTTGCTTCTTTGCCAAGGGGCGTGGCAGTAATGAAATACCGTCTAAGCTGTTCGCCAATCGCAACACAGTGGGACAGCTAACCAACACATTTCATTTTTCGGAAGGCGGGCCTTCGTTAAACCCAGAACTAATCAGGCCTTATATGCCAGGCTGGGAGAAATGTATTGTAATAATGCGAATTATGTTAAAAATAATGCGTTTTTTCGAACCACCAAGCATGTAAGCATGTTCCAGTATACCCCAAAACAGAATAGCACAAGCATAATAGGACCCCTTTAAGAAGGGATTGATGTTTGCTTCAAGTAATAGACCAGGTAACTGAAATTCGTATCTTGCTGTATGTGTGTTGTTTGCTTTACATTTTCTGACTAAGTACAAAAACACAATTCAATCAAGGTAAAGCTTGACACATAAAAGGTTCATGGGTGTAGGCTAAATGACTTTACAAACATTTAACTTTAAATATCATTCAGTCTATTTCAATGTGCTGCAGCTTTTTCCACATAGTCTAACACTCTTTTCACATAATTAATTATTGTCTAATCCAACCGGTTACATTTCTTAATTAGAGTAATAAAATTAAAGTGCATTTTTCTTATTTTGCTGGGGTAAGAATGGGGCAAGAAATTAAAAATGTTCTTGTCTCCATCTGTGTAACGGGACTAGTAGGAAGCTTGAATAGATCCAAGTGCAAGCTTTATTGTCCAGATCGTAGTCAAGACAGGCAAGGTCAATCTCCAAAAAACAGTAACATCCAGGGCAAGACAAAAGCATAATCCAATAAAACATGCAAAAGGACAGAATACCAGTGAGCAGTCCAAAGTAACAAATGAACAAGGCAATGAAACTAGACAAAACTATGGCAATGAAAACAAGGCAAAACTATGACTAAGAAACCAAACAATAACTGTGGAACAAACAAAACAAGGCAATGAAACGGGAAACGCTTGGTAGAGTCCACACAGGGAAAACAATACTTTGCGAGGCCTGTTTGGCATGGCCCTCCTTAAATGGCCACCAAACAGGAAGTAACCAAAGAAGCAGCAGAGGGAGCGGTAACAGTAAGTCCATGGGTGAGGGCTCCCTCTGCTGGTGTGGCATTACAATCTGCATTGAGATAAACAGCCCTGCAATAAGGATAGACACAAATGTGTTAAAATTCCTTTTATTTTGTTCTAATTTCAGGTGTTATGTAAGTAAAAAGCCTCGTCTGGTCTGTAAAGTAGGGCTTTGGTAATCAAAACATGGACTTGTCATGACATTTGACTTTCTCTGTAAAGATTTATTTATATATTTATGTTTATTATTTTACGGTATTGTTTTAATTTCATGTTTATGATATACTGGAATGACCAGCGGAAGATCAGTGCAGAATTCAACGATCTTGTGGATGGACCGTAGCAAGTTCTTTTGCAGTTGTAATCTATAGTACTATGCACTAATGGAATGGAATAATGGCAATGACTTTCACACTGGAGAGCTTGGACAAAGTCGTATGTAAATGTATTTACCTTATAACTGCACATATGTATTAGAGTCTGTAGGTTTTAAGATCGTAAGGCATATTTTAATGTTTTCCTTTGTTTTAATTAAAGCACACAGGTTCTGAGCAGAAATTCGTCAAGGACATGACTGTTGCAATTATAGTTGTGGGTGACCAAAATGAGCACCATCAATCTGCAGTGATGTGGTCCAGGTAGTAGAAGAAGAAATAGTCCCAGGTTACGTATGTAACCCTGGTTCCCTGAGGGAACGAGGCGCTGCGTCCGAAAACGCTATGAGAACGCCTACAGTGAGACCACGCTCTGAACACGTGTAATCTGGCCAATGGAAGGGCGAGACGTCACGGGCGGATGACGTAAGCGACCAGGAAGCATAAAAGCACGTGCGGTGGAGCCAGTGTCAGCTTCGGAGAATGAAGCGAGCGCTCGGAGGGATGCCGGAAGTATGGCTCGAGACGCAGTGTCTCGTTCCCTCGGGGAACCAGGGTTACATACGTAACCTGGGACGTTCCCCTTCAGGAACTCGAGCTGAGTCTGAAAACGCTATGGGAACAAGATGCCCACGCCACCAGACTTCCAAATCCCTGCCTAGGAAAACAGCTAGGGCAGGAGGACAGAAGAGCCCGGAGTGGCTTGGACATCTAGGTTATAAAACCTAACAAAGGTGAGGGGAGTCGACCATCCCGCAGCATTACAGATGTCCTGCATGGGAACACCTGTCAGAAGTGCCATAGCATGGTTCGAGTGAGCCTTGACCCCCAAAGGCGAGGGGAGATCAGAGGTCTTGTAAGCAGTATGGCATCCACAATCCACCTGCTGAGGGTCTGCTTAGAGGCAGGAAGACCCCTTTTAGGGGGACCATAGCATACGAGTAGTTGGTCTGCCTTACACCACAGGGCAGCTCTGTGGACGTATGCATCCAACGCTCTAACTGGACACATACGATTAAGCTTCTGCTGGTCGGGATCCCTGAAGGGAGGAGGACAGAAAGCCTGAAGAACAACCGGCTGTGGTGCAGCGGTAGGGACCTTAGAAACATACCCGCTCTGGGGTAAAGAAATGCTTTAGCCATGCCAGGAGCAAATTCTAAATACAAAGGGGCCACCGAAAGGGCTTGCAGGTCCCCAACCCGCTTAAAGGGAAGTTAGTGCTAAGAGCAAAACAGTCTTGATGGTAAGGAACCGATCCGAAATCTCCTCTATAGGCTCAAAGGGCGGCCTACAGAGGGCCTGAAGCACCACAGCAAGGTCCCACGTAGGGACACGGGGTCATACTGGAGGCCTCTGCCTCAGCACATCGCAGAGGAAACGTGTAACTAAGGGGTTCTTACCTACTGACATGCCACCAAGAGGGGCATGGTAGGCCAAAATTGCGGCCACGTAAACCTTCAAGATGGAGTGAGTTAACCCTGTGGAGAAACGATCCTGCAGGAACTCCAACACTGTACCAACTGGGCAGTTAACTGGGTCCTGCTGGCAGTCTCCACACCCTGAAGTGAAAAGCTCCCAACACCTTGACTTGAAACACCTTGAAAACCAAGGTTTTCTCCACGTCTAAGGCATGTAGGCACCGCTGCGTGACCTTGATCATGCGAAGCGGGTTTCCCCTCGGGGAGAACTCCTTGGTTTTGAGCCACCACTGTAGGGGTCTCATGTACATCAGGCCAAAAGGTATCACGTTGGACGCTGCTGCAATCAGACCCAGCAATTGTTGGAACTGCTTTACAGTGAGTGACCGGCCTTCCCTCACTCTCACGACTGCGGCGAGGATCGACTTGATCCGAACAGGAGACAGATGTGCCTGTATCGTAGTCGAATCCCACACCACGCCTAGATAAGTGGTTCTCTGTAATGGAGACAGCACACTCTTCTTGGCATTCAGTCTCAACCCCAGCTCTTTCATGTGAGCGAGAACAACATCTTGATGTTGAGCCGCCATCTGCTCTGACTGAGCTAAGATCAACCAATCATCGATGTAGTTGAGTGTGCGGATGCCTTGGAGTCTCAACGGCACCAGAGCTGCAGCCACACACTTGGCCGAACGGAAGAACCCAATACTGGTATGCTTCACCCCTGAAAGCAAACCTCAGGAACTTCCTGTGTTGAGGAAGGATGGAGACATGGAAATAAGCATCTTTTAGATCTATCATCACAAACCAGTCCTCGGACCTGATTTGTGACACAACCTGCTTGACCGCAAGCATTCTGAACTTCAACCTCATGACTGAGCGATTGAGTCGGCGTAGATCTAGGATAGGACGCATCCTTCTTTGGAACAATGAAGTACTGGCTGTAGTACTTCATTGCAGCAACAGCTAGTGCTGTGGCAGAGCAAGTAGCAAGAATTGCAACTGCCAATATATCCACAACATGCTGCTGTGAGCATGTAAGAAATATTGCTGCTGCACATATAACATATGAAATACCCCATACAGTGAGAAGTGGGCTGGAGATACTGGCAGTGTTTTGTTTTATTCTTCTTTAGTGGTGAGGCACTCTGTGGAGTACCTGTTGCAGTGGAACTAAACCAGGACTGTTGCTGCTGGCCAAAAAGCCATCATACACAGACTGCTTATGGACTGCACTTTTCTTTGTGAACCATTAAGTAAGTTAAGTAAGAACCAGACTGTAGTACAAATCAAATCAAATCACCTTTATTTATATACCGCCTTTAACAATACAGAATTGTGACAAGGCGGCTGTACAGTATTAAATAGGAAATAGTACATCAACAATGCAAAGGGCAACAGTAAACACTCAATTTTCAGGTAAAGGTAGTTAATCAAATACAACAAAATAAAATACAATATTGTGTGAAGATAAAGTGAAGATAAAGTGTCCCCAACTAAGCAAGCCAGAGGCAACAGCGGCAAGGAACCAAAACTCCATTTACAAATGAAAACATTTTCCACCTAGATGTGAAAATGCTAAATATTATATCAAATTATAATGTTAAATATATATATAATCTGTAGTGCATATATACATACAAGGAATAAATACTTGAAATTGATTTGATTTAGTTAACAGATAAACAAGGGGAAACAGTGCGACACATAATGTAGCCTATATATATGCCGAGTTACAGTTTATTTTTTTGATATAAAAAATGAAACTCAAATGGCAGAAAGCCACATCCTCTTTGTTTTCTTTATTTTACAAAAGACCTTTTACAGTCATGCATTATTAATAAGACAATAAATGACAGTGTTTTAAGTTGATTTTGCTGGTATAAGGAAACAGTTTAAGTAATTGCGCCAGCGCACACACAAACACAAAACATAAGTTCCAGGCTTCCAGCATTGCTATGACAGCGTAGTTGGTAACGTTACTTTATCAAAATAAAATACAGTGAACCAAACGCGCCCACCCCATTCTGTCACCGTTGGAACGCGACTGAAGTACAAAGCCTATAATTTGCATAATAAATAATAGTTTAGCATTTAGATACATATCAAATATGGAAATATTATGGAATATTTGGATTTGTGCCGAATGAGAGAGATAGGATACAAAATCACAAAGCTCCCTTTCGCAAATGCGCAAGGCTTTAAAGTAACATTATACTCCTTTGGCAGTGAGAGATGCATTCAGAATCAGCACATGGTCACTGTCTAGTGGGCTTTGTTTTTAAGTGCACAACTCCTGGCATTCGTTGTTCTTCTGCCGGACGTTATAAAACAGGGTTACATTACTGTGGGCACCCCCTTCTGGACTGAGGATGAATTGCCTGTATTCGTTGTAAGGCCTCATGCACCGAACCGAGATGACGGTTCGGTACAAATACATGTTTCATTACACCCCTATTATTTATTTAGCACCGTGGTCCTGTGAGACGCGACATTTCATTCCACTGTATGTCCACTTGACTTGACTTGATTCCCTTTTTTATAGACAGAGCATTTTTTTTTTATAGAAAGAGCATTGGCATTCTCAAGTGTCCCGGTTTCAACGTTCTCAAGTGACACAGTTTCAGCGCTCTCAAGCCGCCTGGAAGCTACTCACTCCAGTTCCCCAGCGCAGTCAGTCTCAGAATTAGACAATGTACTTTCTGTCCTGCCAGTTATGGCTATGGCCATTCTCTGTGGCCATTCTCTCTCTTCACACCACCTTAGTTTCCCCAGAGGTGGCAGCCTTTGCTGCAGAATGTCCAGAGGTGGTGGCGCCCACTCTACTTCCTAAATCTGCTCCTGAGTTTAGCCCAGAGAAGGCTCCTGATCCCAAGTTTAGCTTCAGTTGCTGAGTCTGCCCCAGTCCTTGAACCTGTCCCTCTCTTGTTCCCCCGGAGGTGGCAACTTCCATTGCAGAACCTCTTCTGACAACAGCAGCACTTTTTCCTGAACTCACGGTGTTCCCTGTCACCTCTGTTCCCCTGTTTTGTGAGTGCCGTCTCCAAACTATCTGTCTATCGAACCTCCTATTGCTACTACTGCAGAGGTGGTGGCATCTGCTGCAGAACCTCCAGAGGTGGTAGTGGTGTTTGCTTTAGCTCCTCTTAAAACAGGGATGTCCACTTATAAACTTTTTGTCTGTCCTGATGAGGTCATGGAGACCATCTGTGAATCCCCTGTCCTACCCTTCTCGGCCCTAGAAGCCGATCATGAACTTTCAGTCTGTCCTGTCCTAGCCAAGGAGGCCTTTCCTGAACTGTCTGTTTGCCCTGCTATGGTCAATAAGGCCAATCCCAAGCTGTCCCATTCTGGGTAGGAAGGGCCTTTCTGAAACTTAGTTTGTCCTGTCACATTAAAGGAAACCGTCAGTGAATTTCCAGCTTGTCCTGCCACAGCCAAAAGGGCTGCCCCTGTACTCTCGTCCGGTCCTGAACTGACCACAGAGTTTGTCCATGAATTTGTGTCCTGTCTCGATCTGGGTGCAGAAGCTGTCTGTGAATTATATGACTCGTTTGTCTTGGTCACGGAGTCCAGTTATGAACTCCCTGCCTATGTTGTTATGGCTGCAGAGGCCGCTGTTAATCTCTCTGTGCTTTTTGTTATAGTTACATCTACTCCACTGTGGTGGTCTTCAGCTCTGCCCTGGTCATCACCTGCTCCACCATGGAAACTTCGGACCCATCTACTCTGCTGCGGTGGTTATCTGCACCGCCTTGGCTTCCTGCTCCACCCTGGCACTCTTCTCTGCCGGCTCTGTCCTGGCTCTCTGCTCCACTGGTTCCGCCTTGGCTTACTGCTCCTCCAGCTTCACCCTGGCTCTCTGCTCTGCTGGCTCTGCCTCAGTTCCTTGTTCCTCCACTTCCACATGGACCTGGCCCTTTATCCCTCCCCCTGTTCTGCCTCTATTTGGAGCATCTGGAAGCCACTCCTTGGTGGGGGGCTGTCTCACATTGTCTAGCTGAAGTGCCCATGAGCTTCGCTAGAGGGCACTCTAATCCATACTCCTTCCACACTCTCAACGTTACAGTGCTGTTCACTTGCAGAGCACAAGCTTCTAAAGGGCACATAAGTCTGAAGTAGTGAATTTAGGTAAAGGGGTGTAGAGCCAGTGGTGGTTTTGTAGGCAAACATTAATGCCTTGAATTTTATGCGAGCAACTATTGGTTGCCAGTGCAAATTTATGAACAGAGGTGTGACATGCATTCTTTTCAGCTCAATAAAAATAAATCTTGCAGCCGCATTCTGTATTAATTGTAAAGGTCTGATAGAACTGGCTGGAAGAACTGCCAAGAGAGCATTGCAATAGTCCAGCCTGGACAGAACAATAGCTTGAACAGGGAGTTGTGTAGCATGTTCCAAAAGAAAGGGCCTGATCTTCCTGATGTTAAATAAAGCAAATCTGCAGGACCGGATAGTTTTAGCAATGTGGTCTGAGAAAGTCAGCTGATCATACAGATAAGAGCAATACATCAGTTGAATCTGTAAAGGGTCTACTTTTATTTGTATACACTCATAATAACAACAAAACTTTGAGTTTTTGTAAAATAAAGAAAACAAACAATGATTCAAAAGCATGATTCTGGATAAATTGGGTTGTTGTTGTTGTTGTTGTTGTTTTTTAAATGGAAGTTGTGGTTCTCTTACGATTCTGAAAAAAAAATAAATAAATAAGACAACTAAACAAAATCACATGTAGGCCTAATTCATAAATAAATGATTCAGTGATTCACTCCAGATTTACTTGGTTCATTACTTGATGAATCAGTGTTTTTGAATGAATGATCAAAGACAAATGCATTATTAACAGCCCCCTTTCGCCATCTACTGGCATAACAACGTAATCGATAAATCTTTAACATTATTTGGAATGTCAAATTAACTTTCAAAAGGATGATTTTCTATTTTGACATATCAGAGTTTATATCCAGACTATGAACTTTTATCCCATTACTTCTATGATTATTTCAATGTTGTAACAGAAATAATGAACTGTGTGGTTATAAAACAATGTGAAACTATTTCATTCATATACATGACAGTGGCTCTCTTTAGGTCAGCGGCAGCACAAACGCAGATTTGAATGATTGTACGCTGCACGGAAGAAAGGTTGGGGAATCAAATAGATGAATCATTGTAATTTAGGAACAGAGTCATGTTGGTATTTGAATCGTGTTTGTGATCTTTAACGATCTGTTAAATTAAAATGCTTTGTCATATCGGTGGTGACACATCTATTGCAACATATTTAGCTTATCACAAATATTACAGGCTACTTTGCTTTTTCGACTTCTGATCATAAGTGTAGCCATACTTTGGGGTGCTATGCACTTAGATTAGCGAGCAAGGTCCTGGCAGATCGCTAGGTCGGTTCCTCACAGATGAAAAAAAAAAAAGAACCACATATAGGAATCGATAGGCGGAATCGAAATTTTAAGTATCTGATTCCTGACCTTAAGTATCCGATTCTGGAATCTGAATTGATTTTCGATACCCAATCCTAAGCTTGACATGTCTACTTTTAAACAAAGTAAGTTTTATCGAAAGCAAATATTCTGTGGTAAAGTAATCCGTATGAAACCAGCGCAATGTCCAATTTTTCCCGTCTGACCCAATTTTTTTTAATATGATCACGCCCACAAGCTACTTTTGCTTTTGATATTACAATAGGCCACGTAAGACACAAGACATGTAAACACCATAAACAAAGCAGCAAGACTTTTCTTTAAGTTCATCTCGGCGACTTGTTTCTGGAAGAACACGCACTGAAAGGAATAAGCAATAGAAGCGTGTGATTCTGACGCTGCGTGCAGCTGAAATCAACCGCACACTTATCGCAGCTAATGAAAACATCAACCTTTGAAATAAATAAACGTGAACATTGAGATTATGCCACTGAATATGGCAAACCCCGGTTGAAATGTTTAAGAATGCTATTTCATTTAAACCTGTTCTCATGTCTGTTACTGTGCGATTACATGCTCTAGACTGCATATTGCTCCAGCTGTATAAACATAGATGCATAAAAGCTACTGCTAATATGCTTCATATTTCACTTCTGCATACGAATGCAACTGCTAACATGACACTTAGTTTAACTTGTTTATGGTTGCTCATTTTTTTAATTAGTCAGGAAGACCACACAGTATGCACAGCGATACAAAGAAAAAGAGCATTCACTTATGTTAAATGTTGATTTCCTGATTTCCAAATTCTTCTGTAAAGAAGCTCTAAAAAAAAACAATAGTGTCATTATTCAGCCTCAGTCAGTTCAGGTAAATAACTGTGAAAATTTATCAAATATAAAACAAGTTTGATTCAGCTATAAAGTAGCTGTACAGAAGACAATAGAATCATTACTCAGCTTGAGTCAGTTCATTTTTTGTTTTCATCTAATGTGTCAGTGCCACCAAATCTGGGATGCTACTAACATTAAATGTCTATTAAACCCCAACTAAAGAGGTCAAAAGGTGAGAGTAACAAGTAACTCAAACTTCATTAGGTGATAGAAATGGAGAAAAAAAATGTTGGTCGAAACCTTTGGCCTAAGCAAACAAACACAAACATAAATTCTGTGTAATTTATGGGGCTGCATCACAAATCAGATTTGTGGATTGATGTTATTCAGTAAAATTTTGCTTACATCACTTTCTGCTTGAAGACCAGGAAACATCACACCAGCATTAGGTGGGGAAAAAACAGTTGTAGTATAAGTAAGAAAAGGAGCTAAAAAGGAAAGAAGGGAGTTTGTGGGTTAGTTGTCTATTAGTACTTGCATAAGAGATGTGTCTTCAGCTTCAGCTGTGATGTTCCTTGCAGATCAGTTGGAGGTTGTCAGCTCATTTCACCAGAGAAGCGTGGAAAGGATGAAGTTGTGCAGTGTATTCTGCAAGTAAGTGTCTGAGTTTGAAAATGATTGGGCTAATTTTGAAATGGGAGTGAAAAAAGTACAGCTGGTTGTTAAACACTACCCCCAGGCTCTTTGCTGTCCTAGCTGGCCTTAGTGTTATAGAGCCCAGTTGTTCAGTAATGTTACTTACAACACAAAGAGCACTGTTATCACAAGGTTGAGCTGAAGGTGGTGCTCTTTCATCCAAGTCAAGATGCCTGAAAGGCCAGCAGAGATATGAACTATATGGGGGTAATTTCAGCAGGTTGAAATGACAAACTGCATATCATATGCATACTAATTTCAGGAGGAGCTACATGCCTTTATGATTGTGTCCAGTATGTGTACATGGTGAAAAGGAAGGGAGTGAGCACAAACTCTTTCCATAAAACCTTGAAAAATCTGCTTGTGAGGTAAGATTGAAGCCACCGCAGTACTGTACCTGTGACATCAAGTCAGACAGGCTGTACAGGAGGATATGGTGGTTTACAGTATCAAAGTCAGCAGACAAGTCCAGTCGAATGGCCTGAGACACATGGACAGGTTCTGTACTGAGGTTCTGTTTATTAGGGGCCAAGCACCGGAGGTGCGGTGGCACCTATTGTATCCGTTGGCGTTATTAGGGGCCAAGCACCGAAGGTGCGATGGCACCTATTGTATCCGTTAGAATTCTTATTAGGGGCCAAGCACCGAAGGTGCGATGGCACCTATTGTATCCGTAAGCGTTCTTATTAGGGGCCAAGCACCGAAGGTGCGAAGGCACCTATTGTATCCGTTGGCGTTCTTATTAGGGGCCAAGCACCGAAGGTGCGATGGCACCTCTTGCATCCGTTGGCGTTCTTATTATTATTATTCTTCCGTTTCCGCTCTTGAGTCTATGGCAGCCCATAGAACCGCTTGCGGGAAAGTTGTAAAATTTGGCACAGTCATAGAGGACAGTCCCATCATTGACCATAGCAAATTTGGAGTCTCTAACTCAAACTCTCTAGCGCCACCACCTGTCCAAAATTTCAATAATTTTATGCTAATAACTTTTGAACCGTAAGGCACAGAATAAAAATTCTTTTTTTCTCTGAATCCTTGGCTCATGCCGAGTCGAATGAAGTCCAAAATTAAAAAATCGTACAGTTTAGTTTTTTTTCTATAAATTTTTGTTCGTAAAACTTACTTTTTCAAACTCGTCCTAGACGGTTTGTCTGATTTTCACCAAAATTGGCTCAGATCATCTTCAGACCATGCTGGCAAAAAGTTATGGAATTCAAGTTGATCAGTCAAACTGTTTTTGAAAAACGCGCAAATTAATTCTACGAAAAGCACGCAAAAATGGTTGTAAGGCTATATCTCCGCAACAGTTTGGCGTATTGAGGCCAAACTTGGTGAGTGTAATAACAAGCATGTCTTGAGGCTACCTGCAGTGTTTCGGCGCAGTGCCACCTAGTGGTCAGGAGATACGAAAAATTGTTATTTTTGCTTATAACTTCTGAATAGTTTGGCCAAAAATCATGAAACTGGTCTCTTTAGATTCGGTGTATGATGCTGAGTCGAACCATATCCAAGTTTCCCATGTCAGCCAATTTGGGTGTCGGCCATATTGAATTTTGTCCAAAAATGCTATATTTTACAAACGCATTGACGTATCGTTACAAAACTCGGTATGTGTCTTCGGCACCATGCCCTGACAGTACTCAAAAAGTTTGGGGGTAGCACCACCTTGTGGTCAAAAGTTATAAAGAAATTTCCAAAAATGCTAATAACTTCTGCTTACATTAGCCTATTGTAATGAAACTGATGTCAATAGATTCCTTGGGTCACGCTGAGAACATTGATATCCATTATGCCAATATTGGCCAAACTTCCTGTCCGCCATTTTGATTAATGTAAAAAAAAAAACTTTTTCAAACTCCTCCTAGACCGTTAGTCTGATCTTCACCAAATTTGACTCAGATCATCTTCAGACCATGCTGGCAAAAAGTTATGAATTTCGTGTCAATATACGAAACCGTTTCCGTTTAGCGCATCAATGAATTTGCTGGAAAGATGCCAAACTACATCTGAGGCTGTATCTCCGCAAACCTTTGACATATTGACACCAAATTTTATATGTGCCATTGTCACCTCACACTGACTACGCCACATCAATTTGGTAACAGCGCCACCTACTGGTCAGAAGTAATACTCCATTCATTAAACATTAATACTGAAATTTCCAAAAATGCTAATAGCTTTTGATTACATTAGCCTATTGTAATGAAACTGGTCTCAAAACATTCCTTGGGTCATGCCGACAACATACATACCAATTATACCATACTTGGCCAAACTTCCTTTCCACTGTTGTGATTAATGTACAAAACCTTTTTGTTCGAAATCCTCCTAGACCGTTAGTCCGATTTTTACCAAATTTGACTCAAATTATCTTCAGACTGTGCTGACAAAAAGTTATGGATTTCGTGTCGATAGACAAAACCGTCTTCGTACAGCGCCACTACACATTTGTGGCATGATGCCAAAATACCTCTGAGGCTGTATCTCTGTAAAGCTTTGGCATAATGACACCAAACTTTGTGGGCGTCATTATCACCTCACACAGAACCCATCACATCAATTTGAAAACAGCATCACCTATTGGTCAAAAGTAATAAGCCATTAAATTATATTATTATTGTTTGTATTTATGATTCATCCTAAAATGGCTTTAATTACTCATTGTTGAGGTCGGTCTGTTGCTCCTTGCTGTGCTTAGCTCCTCATTCTGCCTCTGTTGTGCTTGGCCCCCCAATTGCTGCTTGCAGCTATATTTAGGGGCCAAGCACCAGAGGTGCGATGGCACCTATTGTATCCGTTGGCGTTATTAGGGGCCCAGCACCGAAGGTGCGATGGCACCTATTGTATCCGTTGGCGTTCTTATTAGGGGCCAAGCACCGGAGGTGCGGTGGCACCTATTGTATCTGTTGGCGTTATTAGGGGTCAAGCACCAAAGGTGTGATGGCACCTATTGTATCCGTTAGCGTTCTTATTAGGGGCCAAGCACCGAAGGTGCGGGTGGCACCTATTGTATCGTTGGCGTTATTATTAGGGGCCAAGCACCGAAGGTGCGATGGCACCTATTGTATCCGTTAGAATTCTTATTATTAGGGGCCAAGCACCGGAGGTGCGGTGGCACCTATTGTATCCATTGGGGTTATTAGGGGCCAAGCACCAAAGGTGCGGTGGCACCTATTGTATCCGTTGGCGTTATTAGGGGCCAAGCACCGGAGGTGCGGTGGCACCTATTGTATCCGTTGGCGTTCTTATTATTAGGGGCCAAGCACCAGAGGTGCGGTGGCACCTATTGTATCCGTTGGCGTTATTATT
This sequence comes from Labeo catla, assembly GCA_012976165.1. Classification (NCBI taxonomy): domain Eukaryota; kingdom Metazoa; phylum Chordata; class Actinopteri; order Cypriniformes; family Cyprinidae; genus Labeo; species Labeo catla. The sequence continues at coordinate 778,534 of VONZ01000247.1, forward strand.
ATTCTGCTTCTTCTTCTTCTTCTTCTTCTTCCGCCGCAAGTCTATGGCAGCCCATAGAACCGCTTGCGGGAAAGTTGTATAATTTTGCACACTGATAGAGGACAGTCCCAACATTAACCATAGCAAGTTTGGAGTCTCTAACTCAAACTCTCTAGCGCCACCACTTGTCCAAACTTTCAAAAGATTTATGCTAATAACGTTTGAACCGTAAGTCACACAACAAAAATTCTTTTTTCCTCTGATTCCTTGGCTTATGCCGAGTTGAATGGACACCAAAATTCAAAAATCGTAAGGTTTAGTTTTTTCACTATTCTCAATTGTTCGTAAAACCTACTTTTTCGAACTCATCCTAGGCCGTTGCACCGATTGTCACAAAAATTGATCCAGATCATCTTCAGACCATGCTGGCAAAAAGTTATGGAATTCAAGTCGATTCGTCCAGCCGTTCACGAATAACACGCGAAAGAATTCTACGAAAAGGCTATAGGCTATATCTCCGTAACAGTTTGGCATATTGACACCAAACTTGGTGTGTGTTATAACAAGCATGCCCTGAGGCTAACTGCAGTGTTTCGGTGCAGTGCCCCCTAGTGGTCAGGAGATACGAAAAATGGCTATTTTTCTTTATAACGTCTGAATGATTTGTCCAAAAATCACAAAACTGGTCTCTTTAGATTCGGTGTGTCATACCGAGGCGAACCATATCCAATTTTCCCATGTCAGCCATTTTGGGTGTCGGCCATTTTGAATTTAGCTTTAAAATGCTGTATCTTGAGAATGGATTAGCGTATCGTTTCGACATTAATTACAAAAATGTTCGGCACCATGCCCTGAATGTACATAAAAATTTTGGGGCCAGCGCCACCTTGTGGTCAAAAGTTATAACGAAATTTCGAAAAATGCTAATAACTTTTGCGTACATTAGCCTATTGAAATAAAACTGATTTTGATAGATTCCTTCGGTCATGCTGAGAACACCGATACCAATTTTGCCAATTTTGGCTGAACTTCCTGTCCGCCATTTTGATTCATGTTGAAAACCTACTTTTTCGAACTCCTCCTAGACCGTTAGTCCAATTTTCACCAAATTTGACTCAGATCATCTTCAGACCATGCTGACGAAAAGTTATGTATTTTGTGTCGATACACGAAACCGTTTTCGTTTAGCGCATCAACGAATTTACTGGAAAGATGCCAAATTGCATCCGAGTCTGTATCTCTGCAAAGCTTTGACATATTGACACCAAATTTTATATGTGCTATTGTCACCACACTCTGACCAAGCCACATCAATTTGGTAACAGTGCCACCTATGGGTCAGAAGTAATACGCCATTCACTAAACATTAATAATGAAATTTACAAAAATGCTAATAACTTCTGTTTACATTAGCCTATTGGAATGAAACTGATGCCAATAGATTCCTTGGGTCAAGTCGAGAACATTGATACCCATTATGCCGAAATTGGCCAAACTTCCTGTCCGCCATTTTGATTAATGTACAAAACCTACTTTTTCGAACTCCTCCCAGACTGTTAGTCCGATCTTCACCAAATTTGACTCAGATCATCTTCAGACTATGCTGGCAAAAAGTTATGAATTTCGTGTCGATATACGAAACCGTTTTCGGTTAGCGCATCAACAAATTTGCTGGAAAGATGCCAAACTACATCTGAGGCTGTATCTCTGCAAAGCTTTGACATAATGACGGCAAACTTTGTGTGTGTCATTGTCATTTCACACAGAACACGTCACATCAATTTGAAAACAGCATCACCTGTTGGTCAAAAGTGATAAGCCATTAAATTTTATTACGATTGGTTGTATTTATGATTTTCAGCCATTTCAACTGACATTATCCTAAAATGGCTTAAGTTACTCACTGTTGTAGTCGGTCTGCTGCTACTTGCCGTGCTTAACTCCTCATTCTGCCTCTTTTGTGCTTGGCCCCGCAATTGCTGCTTGCAGCTATATTTCTTCTTCTTCTTCCGTTTCCTCCTCTTTGGAAGTCTATGGCAGCCCATAGAACCGATTGCGGGAAAGTTGTGAAATTTGGCACACTGATAGAGGACAGTCCCATCATTGACCACAGCAAATTTGGAGTCTCTAACTCAAACTCTGTAGCGCCACCACCTGTCTAAAATTTCAATAATTGTATGCTAATAACTTTTGAACCGTAAGGCACAGAATCAAAATTCTTTTTTTCTCTGAATCCTTGGCTCATGCCGAGTCGAATTAAGTCCAAAATTTAAAAATCGTAAGGTTTAGTTTTTTTCCTATAAATTTTTGTTTGCAAAACGTACTTTTTCGAACTCGTCCTAGACGGTTTGTCTGATTTTCACCAAAATTGGCTCAGATCATCTTCAGACCATGCTGGCAAAAAGTTATGGAATTCAAGTTAGTCAAACCGTTTTCGAATGACGCGTGAACGATTTCTACGAAAAGCACGCAACAATGGTTGTGAGGCTATATCTCAGCAACGGTTTGGCATATTGAGCCCAAACTTAGTGTGTGTTATAACAAGCATGACCTCAGACTACCTGCAGTGTTTCGGCGCAGTGCCACCTAGTGGTCAGGAGATATGAAAAATGGGTATTTTTGCTTATAACTTCTGAATAGTTAGGCCAAAAATCATGAAACCGGTCTCTTTAGATTCGGTGCATCATGCCGAGTCGAACCATATCCAATTTTCCCATGTCAGCCAATTTGGGTGTCGGCCATATTGAATTTTGTCCAAAAATGCTATATTTTACAAACGCATTGACGTATTTTTACAAAACTCGGTATGTGTCTTCGGCACCATGCCCTAACAGTACTCAAAAAGTTTGGGGGTAGCGCCACCTTGTGGTCAAAAGTTATAAAGAAATTTACAAAAATGCTAATAACTTCTGCTTACATTAGTCTATTGTAATGAAACTGATGTCAATAGATTACTTTGGTCAAGCCGAGAACATTGATATCCATTATGCCGAAATTGGCCAAACTTCCTGTCCGCCATTTTGATTAATGTACAAAACCTATATTTTCAAACTCCTCCTAGACCGTTAGTCCGATCTTCACCAAATTTGACTCAGATCATCTTCAGACAGTGCTGACAAAAAGTTATGAATTTCGTGTCGATATATGAAACGATTTTCGTACAGCGCATCAGCGAATTTGCTGGAAAGATGCCAAACTACATCTGAGGCTGTATCTCTGCAAAGCTTTGACATATTGACACCAAATTTTATATGTGCCATTGTAACCTCACACTGACCACGCCACATCAATTCGGTAACAGCGCCACCTACTGGTCAGAAGTAATACACCATTTAACAAACATTAATAATGAAATATTCAAAAAAGCTAATAACTTGTGATTGCATTAGTCTACTGTAATAAAGCTGGTCTCAAATTATTCCTTGGGTCATGCCGACAACATACATACCAATTATACCATACTTGGCCGAACTTCCTTTCCGCCATTTTGATTAATGTATGAAACCTACTTGTGTGTACTCCTCCTAGACCGTTGATCCGATTTTCACCAAAATTGAGTCAGATCATCTTCGGACTGTCCTGACTCAAAGTTATGGATTTCGTGTCGATAGAGTAAACCGTTTTCGTACAGCGCCACTACAGATTTTAGGCTTGATGCCAAAATGATTCTGAGGCTGTATCTCTGTAAAGCTTTGGCACAATGACACCAAAATTTGTGTGTGCCATTGTCACCTCACACAGAACGCATCACATCAATTTGAAAACAGCACCACCTATTGGTCAAAAGTGATAAGCCATTAAATTATATTATTGGTTGTATTTATGATTTTTCAGCTGATATCATCCTAAAATGACTCTAGTTACTCATTGTTACAGTCGGTCTGTTGCTCCTTGCCATGTTTAGCTCCTCATTCTGCCTCTGTTGTGCTTGGCCCCGCAATTGCTGCTTGCAGATATATTTATTATTATTATTAGGGGCCAAGCACCGAAGGTGCGATGGCACCTATTGAATCCGTTAGCGTACTTTCTCTTCCGCTCTGGAAGTCTATGGCAGCCCATAGAACCACTTGCGGGAAAGTTGTGAAATTTGGCACAATGATAGAGGACAGTCTCATCATTAACCACAGCAAGTCTGGAGTCTCTAACTCAAACTCTCTAGCGCCACCACTTGTCCAAAATTTCAATAATTTTATGCTAATAACTTTTGAACCGTAAGGCACAGAATTAAAATATTTGTTTTCTCTGAATCCTTGGCTCATGCCGAATCGAACGAAGTCCAAAATTCAAAAATCGTAAGGTTTAGTTTTTTTTCTATAAATTTTTATTCGTGAAACCTACTTTTTCGAATTCGTCCTAGATGGTTTGTCTGATTTTTACCAAAATTGGCTCAAATCATCTTCAGACCATGCTGGCAAAAAGTTATGGAATTCAAGTTGATTGGTCGAACCGTTCTCGAATAACGTGCAAATGAATTCTACGAAAAGCACACAAAAATGTATGTGAGGTTATATCTCTCCAACGGTTTGGCATATTGAGACCAAACTTGGTGTTTGTCATAACAAGCATGACTTGAGGCTACCTGCAGTGTTTCGGCACAGTGCCACCTAGTGGTCAGGAGATATGTAAAATGGCTTTTTTTGCTTATAACTTCTGAATGGTTTGGCCAAAAATCACAAAACTGATCTCTTTAGATTCGGTGCATCATGCTGAGTCCAACCATATCCAATTTTCCCATGTCAGCCATTTTGAGTGTCGACCATATTGAATTTTGTCTAAAAATGCAATATTTTATGAACGCATTGACATATCATTACGAAACTTGTTATGTGTCTTCGGCACCATGCCCTGATAGTACTCAAAAAGTTTGGATGTAGCGCCATCTTGTGGTCAAAAGTTATAACGAAATTTAGAAATCTGCTTTTAACTTTTGTTTTAATTGGCCTATTCTAATGAAACTAGTCTTGATATATTCCTTGGATCATGCCGAGATCATTGATACCAATTATGCCATAACTGGATGAACTTCCCATCCGCCATTTTGATTTATGTTGAAAACCTACTTTTGCGAACTCCTCCTAAACTGTTAGTCCGATTTTCACCTAATTTGACTCAGATCATCTTCAGACCGTGCCGACAAAAAGTTATGGATTTCGTGTCAATGCTTAGTAGGAAACGGTTTTCGTTTAGCGCATCAACGAATTTGCTGGAAGGATGCCAAACTGCATCTGAGGCTATATCTCGCAGAACTATAACATATTTGCACCAAACTTTGTATGTGCCATTGTCACCTCACACTGACTATGCCACATCAATTTGGTAACAGTGCCACCTACTGGTCAGAAGTAATACACCATTCATTAAACATTAATAATGAAATTTCCAAAAATGCTAATAACTTTAGTTTACATTGACCTACTTTAATAAAACTGGTCTTGTTATATTCCTTCAATCATGCCAAGAACACTGATACCAATTATACCATAATTGGATGAACTTCCTGTCCGCCATTTTGATTAATATTGAAAAACTACTTTTTCAAACTCCTCCTAGACCGTTGGTCCAATTTTCACCAAATTTGACTCGGATCATCTTCCAACCATGCTGACAAAAAGTTATGGTTTTCATGTCAATAGATGAAATGGTTTTTGTTTAGCACATCAACGAATTTGTTGGAAAGATGCCAAACTGCATCTCAGGCTGTATCTCCACAAAGCTTTGACATATTTACACCAAACTTTGTATGTGCCATTGCCACCTTACACTGACCACGCCACTTCAATTTGGTAACAGCGCCACCTATTGGTCAGAAGTAGTACACCATTCATTAAACATTAATAATGACATTTCCAAAAATGCTAATAACTTCTGATTGCATTAGCTTATTGTAATGAAACTGGTCCCAAAACATCCCTTGGATCATGCCAACAACATACATACCAATTATACCATAGTTGGTCGAACTTCCTTTCCACCATTTTGATTAATGTACAAAACCTACTTGTTCGAACTCCTCCTAGACCATTGGTCCAGTTTTCACCAAATTTGACTCAAATCATCTTCAGATTGTCCTGACACAAAGTTATGGATTTCGTGTCGATAGACAAAACTGTTTTCGTACAGCGCCACCACAAGTTTTAGACTTGTTGCTCTGAGTCTGACTCTGAGGCTGTATCTCTGTGAAGCTTTGACATAATGACACCAAACTTTGTGTGTGTCATTGTAACCTCACACTGAACACACCACATTGATTTGATAACCTATTGGCCACCTATTGGTCAAAAGTTATAAGCCAATAAATTTTATTATTATTGGTTGTATTTATGATTTTTTTAGCCATTTCAACTGATATCATTCTAAAATGGCTTTAATTAGGGGCCAAGCACCGAAGGTGCGATGGCACCTATTGTATCCGTTGGCGTTCTTATTAGGGGCCAAGCACCGAAGGTGCGATGGCACCTATTGTATCCGTTAGAATTCTTATTATTATTCTGCTTCTTCTTCTTCCGCTCTGGAAGTCTTTGGCAGCCCATAGAACCGATTGCGGGAAAGTTGTGAAATTTGGCACACTGATAGAGGACAGTCCCAACATTGAGCATAGCAAATTTGGAGTCTCTAACTCAAACTCTCTAGCGCCACCACCTGTCCAAATTTTCAAAAATTTTATGCTAATAACTTTTGAACCGTAAGGCACAGATACAAAATTCTTTTTTTCTCTGAATCCTTGGCTCATGCCGAGTCGAATGAAGTCCAAAATTCCAAAATTGTAAGGTTTATTCTTTTTTCTATAATTTTTTGTTCGTAAAACGTACTTTTTTGAACTCGTCCTAGACGGTTTGTCTGATTTTCACCAAAATTGGCTCAGATCATCTTCAGATCATCCTGGCAAAAAGTTATGGAATTCAAGTTGATTAGTCAAACCGTTTTCGAATGACGCGTGAACAATTTCTACGAAAAGCACGCAAAAATGGTTGTGAGGCTATATCTCCACAACGGTTTGGCATATTGAGGCCAAACTTAGTGTGTGTTATAACAAGCATGACCTGAGACTACGTGCAGCGTTTCGGCACAGTGCCACCTACTGGTCAGGAGATATGAAAAATGGGTATTTTTTCTTATAACTTCTGAATAGTTAGGCCAAAAATCATGAAACTGGTCTCTTTAGATTCGGTGCATCATGCCGAGTCGAACCATATCCAATTTTCCCATGTCAGCCAATTTGGGTGTCGGCCATATTGAATTTTGTCCAAAAATGCTATATTTTACAAACGCATTGACGTATCATTACAAAACTAGGTATGTGTCTTCGGCACCATGCCCTGATAGTACTCAAAAAGTTTGGGGGCAGCGCCACCTTGTGGTCAAAAGTTATAAAGAAATTTACAAAAATGCTAATAACTTCTGCTTACATTAGCCTATTGTAATGAAACTGATGTCAATAGATTCCTTGGGTCAAGCCGAGAACATTGATACCCATTATGCCGAAATCGGCCAAACTTCCTGTCCGCCATTTTGTTTAATGTACAAAACCTACTTTTTTGAACTCCTCCTAGACCGTTAGTCTGATCTTCACCAAATTTGACTCGGATCATCTTCAGACGATGCTGGCAAAAAGTTATGAATTTTGTGTCGATACACAAAACCGTTTTCGTTTAGCGCATCAACGAATTTGCTGGAAGGATGCCAAACTGCATCTGAGGCTATATCTCGCAGAACTATAACATATTTGCACCAAACTTTGTATGTGCCATTGTCACCTCACACTGACTATGCCACATCAATTTGGTAACAGTGCCACCTACTGGTCAGAAGTAATACACCATTCATTAAACATTAATAATGAAATTTCCAAAAATGCTAATAACTTTAGTTTACATTGACCTACTTTAATAAAACTGGTCTTGTTATATTCCTTCAATCATGCCAAGAACACTGATACCAATTATACCATAATTGGATGAACTTCCTGTCCGCCATTTTGATTAATATTGAAAAACTACTTTTTCAAACTCCTCCTAGACCGTTGGTCCAATTTTCACCAAATTTGACTCGGATCATCTTCCAACCATGCTGACAAAAAGTTATGGTTTTCATGTCAATAGATGAAATGGTTTTTGTTTAGCACATCAACGAATTTGTTGGAAAGATGCCAAACTGCATCTCAGGCTGTATCTCCACAAAGCTTTGACATATTTACACCAAACTTTGTATGTGCCATTGCCACCTTACACTGACCACGCCACTTCAATTTGGTAACAGCGCCACCTATTGGTCAGAAGTAGTACACCATTCATTAAACATTAATAATGACATTTCCAAAAATGCTAATAACTTCTGATTGCATTAGCTTATTGTAATGAAACTGGTCCCAAAACATCCCTTGGATCATGCCAACAACATACATACCAATTATACCATAGTTGGTCGAACTTCCTTTTCACCATTTTGATTAATGTACAAAACCTACTTGTTCGAACTCCTCCTAGACCATTGGTCCAGTTTTCACCAAATTTGACTCAAATCATCTTCAGATTGTCCTGACACAAAGTTATGGATTTCGTGTCGATAGACAAAACTGTTTTCGTACAGCGCCACCACAAGTTTTAGACTTGTTGCTCTGAGTCTGACTCTGAGGCTGTATCTCTGTGAAGCTTTGACATAATGACACCAAACTTTGTGTGTGTCATTGTAACCTCACACTGAACACACCACATTGATTTGATAACCTATTGGCCACCTATTGGTCAAAAGTTATAAGCCAATAAATTTTATTATTATTGGTTGTATTTATGATTTTTTTAGCCATTTCAACTGATATCATTCTAAAATGGCTTTAATTAGGGGCCAAGCACCGAAGGTGCGATGGCACCTATTGTATCCGTTGGCGTTCTTATTAGGGGCCAAGCACCGAAGGTGCGATGGCACCTATTGTATCCGTTAGAATTCTTATTAGGGGCCAAGCACCGGAGGTGCGGTGGCACCTATTGTATCCGTTGGCGTTATTAGGGGCCAAGCACCGAAGGTGCGATGGCACCTATTGTATCTGTTGCCGTTCTTATTATTCTGCTTCTTCTTCTTCTTCTTCTTCCGTTTCTTCCGCCGCAAGTCTATGGCAGCCCATAGAACCGCGTGCGGGAAAGTTGTATAATTTTGCACACTGATAGAGGACAGTCTCAACATTAACCATAGCAAGTTTGGAGTCTCTAACTCAAACTCTCTAGCGCCACCACTTGTCCAAACTTTCAAAAGATTTATGCTAATAACGTTTGAACCGTAAGGCACACAACAAAAATTTTTTTTTCCTCTGATTCCTTGGCTTATGCCGAGTCGAATGGACACCAAAATTCAAAAATCGTAAGGTTTAGTTTTTTCGCTATTCTCAATTGTTCGTAAAACCTACTTTTTCGAACTCGTCCTAGGCCGTTGCACCGATTGTCACAAAAATTGATCCAGATCATCTTCAGACCATGCTGGCAAAAAGTTATGGAATTCAAGTCGATTCGTCCAGCCGTTCACGAATAACACGCGAAAGAATTCTACGAAAAGCTAGCAAAAATCAATGTGAGGCTATATCTCCGTAACAGTTTGTCATATTGACACCAAACTTGGTGTGTGTTATAACAAGCATGACCTGAGGCTAACTGCAGTGTTTCGGTGCAGTGCCCCCTAGTGGTCAGGAGATACGAAAAATGGCTATTTTTCTTTATAACGTCTGAATGATTTGTCCAAAAATCACAAAACTGGTCTCTTTAGATTCGGTGTGTCATACCGAGTCGAACCATATCCAATTTTCCCATGTCGCCATTTTGGGTGTCGGCCATTTTGAATTTAGCTTTAAAATGCTGTATCTTGAGAACGGATTAGCGTATCGTTTCGACATTAATTACAAAAATGTTCGGCACCATGCCCTGAATGTACATAAAAATTTTTGGGCCAGCGCCACCTTGTGGTCAAAAGCTATAACTAAATTTCAAAAAATGCTAATAACTTTTGCGTACATTAGCCTATTGAAATGTAACTGATTTTGATAGATTCCTTCGGTCATGCTGAGAACACCGATACCAATTTTGCCAATTTTGGCTGAACTTCCTGTCCGCCATTTTGATTCATGTGGAAAACCTACTTTTTCGAACTCCTCCTAGACCGTTAGTCCAATTTTCACCAAATTTGACTCAGATCATCTTCAGACCATGCTGACAAAAAGTTATGGATTTTGTGTCGATACACGAAACCGTTTTCGTTTAGCGCATCAACGAATTTACTGGAAAGATGCCAAATTGCATCCGAGTCTGTATCTCTGCAAAGCTTTGACATATTGACACCAAATTTTATATGTGCTATTGTCACCACACTCTGACCAAGCCACATCAATTTGGTAACAGTGCCACCTATGGGTCAGAAGTAATACGCCATTCACTAAACATTAATAATGAAATTTACAAAAATGCTAATAACTTCTGCTTACATTAGCCTATTGTAATGAAACTGATGTCAATAGATTCTTTGGGTCAAGCCGAGAACATTGATATCCATTATGCCGAAATTGGCCAAACTTCCTGTCCTCCATTTTGATTAATGTACAAAACCTACTTTTTCGATCTCCTCCTAGACCGTTAGTCCAATCTTCACCAAATTTGACTCAGATCATCTTCAGACCATGCTGGCAAAAAGTTATGAATTTCGTGTCGATACACGAAACCGTTTTCGTTTAGAGCATCAACGAATTTGCTGGAAAGATGCCAAACTACATCTGAGGCTGTATCTCTGCAAAGCTTTGACATAATGACGGCAAACTTTGTGTGTGTCATTGTCATTTCACACAGAACACGTCACATCAATTTGAAAACAGAACCACCTGTTGGTCAAAAGTGATAAGCCATTAAATTTTATTACGATTGGTTGTATTTATGATTTTTCAGCCATTTCAATTGATCTTATCCTAAAATTATCTTAATTACTCATTTTTGTAGTCGGTCTGCTGCTCCTTGCCATGCTTAGCTCCTCATTCTGCCTCTTTTGTGCTTGGCCCCGTAATTGCTGCTTGCAGCTATATTTATTATTCTCCTTCTTCCTCTTCCGCCGCAAGTCTATGGCAGCCCATAGAACCGCTTGCGGGAAAGTTGTATAATTTTGCACACTGATAGAGGACAGTCCCAACATTAGCCATAGCAAGTTTGGAGTCTCTAACTCAAACTCTTTAGCGCCACCACTTGTCCAAACTTTCAAAAGATTTATGCTAATAACGTTTGAACCGTAAGCCACACAACAAAAATTCTTTTTTCCTCTGATTCCTTGGCTTATGCCGAGTCGAATGGACACCAAAATTCAAAAATCGTAAGGTTTAGTTTTTTCGCTATTCTCAATTGTTCGTAAAACCTACTTTTTCGAACTCGTCCTAGGCCGTCGCACCGATTGTCACAAAAATTGATCCAGATCATCTTCAGACCATGCTGGCAAAAAGTTATGGAATTCAAGTCGATTCGTCCAGCCGTTCACGAATAACACGCGAATAAATTCTACGAAAAGCTAGCAAAAATCAATGTGAGGCTATATCTCCGTAACAGTTTGGCATATTGACACCAAACTTGGTGTTGGTGTGTGTTATAACAAGCATGACCTGAGGCTAACTGCAGTGTTTCGGTGCAGTGCCTCCTAGTGGTCAGGAGATACGAAAAATGGCTATTTTTCTTTATAACGTCTGAATGATTTGTCCAAAAATCACAAAACTGGTCTCTTTAGATTCGGTGTGTCATACCGAGTCGAACCATATCCAATTTTCCCATGTCAGCCATTTTGGATGTCGGCCATTTTGAATTTAGCTTTAAAATGTTGTATCTTGAGAACGGATTAGCGTATCGTTTCGACATTAATTACAAAAATGTTCGGCACCATGCCCTGAATGTACATAAAAATTTTGGGGCCAGCGCCACCTTGTGGTCAAAAGTTATAACGAAATTTCGAAAAATGCTAATAACTTTTGCGTACATTAGCCTATTGAAATAAAACTGATTTTGATAGATTCCTTCAGTCATGCTGAGAACACCGATACCAATTTTGCCAATTTTGGCCGAACTTCCTGTCCGCCATTTTGATTCATGTTGAAAACCTACTTTTTCGAACTCCTCCTAGACCGTTAGTCCAATTTTCACTAAATTTGACTCAGATCATCTTCAGACCATGCTGACAAAAAGTTATGGATTTTGTGTCGATACACGAAACCGTTTTCGTTTAGCGCATCAACGAATTTACTGGAAAGATGCCAAATTGCATCCGAGTCTGTATCTCTGCAAAGCTTTGACATATTGACACCAAATTTTATATGTGCTATTGTCACCACCCTCTGACCAAGCCACATCAATTTGGTAACAGTGCCACCTATGGGTCAGAAGTAATACGCCATTCACTAAACATTAATAATGAAATTTACAAAAATGCTAATAACTTCTGCTTACATTAGCCTATTGTAATGAAACTGATGTCAATAGATTCTTTGGGTCAAGCCGAGAACATTGATATCCATTATGCCGAAATTGGCCAAACTTCCTGTCCTCCATTTTGATTAATGTACAAAACCTACTTTTTTGATCTCCTCCTAGACCGTTAGTCCAATCTTCACCAAATTTGACTCAGATCATCTTCAGACCATGCTGGCAAAAAGTTATGAATTTCGTGTCGATACACGAAACCGTTTTCGTTTAGAGTATCAACGAATTTGCTGGAAAGATGCCAAACTACATCTGAGGCTGTATCTCTGCAAAGCTTTGCCATAATGATGGCAAACTTTGTGTGTGTCATTGTCATTTCACACAGAACACGTCACATCAATTTGAAAACAGCACCACCTGTTGGTCAAAAGTGATAAGCCATTAAATTTTATTACGATTGGGTGTATTTATGATTTTTCAGCCATTTCAATTGATCTTATCCTAAAATTATCTTAATTACTCATTTTTGTAGTCGGTCTGCTGCTCCTTGCCATGCTTAGCTCCTCATTCTGCCTCTTTTGTGCTTGGCCCCGTAATTGCTGCTTGCAGCTATATTTATTATTCTCCTTCTTCCTCTTCCGCCGCAAGTCTATGGCAGCCCATAGAACCGCTTGCGGGAAAGTTGTATAATTTTGCACACTGATAGAGGACAGTCCCAACATTAACCATAGCAAGTTTTGAGTCTCTAACTCAAACTCTCTAGCGCCACCACTTGTCCAAACTTTCAAAAGATTTATGCTAATAACATTTGAACCGTAAGCCACACAACAAAAATTCTTTTTTCCTCTGATTCCTTGGGCTTATGCCGAGTCGAATGGACACCAAAATTCAAAAATCGTAAGGTTTAGTTTTTTCGCTATTCTCAATTGTTCGTAAAACCTACTTTTTCGAACTCGTCCTAGGCCGTTGCACCGATTGTCACAAAAATTGATCCAGATCATCTTCAGACCACGCTGGCAAAAAGTTATGGAATTCAAGTCGATTCGTCCAGCCGTTCACGAATAACACGAGAAAGAATTCTACGAAAAGCTAGCAAAAATCAATGTGAGGCTATATCTCCGTAACAGTTTGGCATATTGACACCAAACTTGGTGTGTGTTATAACAAGCATGACCTGAGCCTACCTGCAGTGTTTCGGTGCAGTGCCCCCTAGTGGTCAGGAGATACGAAAAATGGCTCTTTTTCTTTATAACGTCTGAATGATTTGTCCAAAAATCACAAAACTGGTCTCTTTAGATTCGGTGTGTCATACCGAGTCGAACCATATCCAATTTTCCCATGTCAGCCATTTTGGGTGTCGGCCATTTTGAATTTAGCTTTAAAATGCTGTATCTTGAGAACGGATTAGCGTATCGTTTCGACATTAATTACAAAAATGTTCGGCACCATGCCCTGAATGTACATAAAAATTTTGGGGCCAGCGCCACCTTGTGGTCAAAAGTTATAACGAAATTTCAAAAAATGCTAATAACTTTTGCGTACATTAGCCTATTGAAATGAAACTGATTTTGATAGATTCCTTCGGTCATGCTGAGAACACCGATACCAATTTTGCCAATTTTGGCTGAACTTCCTGTCCGCCATTTTGATTCATGTTGAAAACCTACTTTTTCGAACTCCTCCTAGACCGTTAGTCCAATTTTCACCAAATTTGACTCAGATCATCTTCAGACCATGCTGACCAAAAGTTATGGATTTCGTGTCGATACACGAAACCGTTTTCGTTTAGCGCATCAACGAATTTACTGGAAAGATGCCAAATTGCATCCGAGTCTGTATCTCTGCAAAGCTTTGACATATTGACACCAAATTTTACATGTGCTATTGTCACCACACTCTGACCAAGCCACATCAATTTGGTAACAGCGCCACCTATGGGTCAGAAGTAATACGCCATTCACTAAACATTAATAATTAAATTTACAAAAATGCTAATAACTTCTGTTTACATTAGCCTATTGGAATGAAACTGATGCCAATAGATTCCTTGGGTCAAGTCGAGAACATTGATACCCATTATGCCGAAATTGGCCAAATTTCCTGTCCGCCATTTTGATTAATGTACAAAACCTACTTTTTCGAACTCCTCCCAGACTGTTAGTCCGATCTTCACCAAATTTGACTCAGATCATCTTCAGACTATGCTGGCAAAAAGTTATGAATTTCGTGTCGATATACGAAACCGTTTTCGTTTAGCGCATCAACAAATTTGCTGGAAAGATGCCAAACTACATCTGAGGCTGTATCTCTGCAAAGCTTTGACATAATGACGGCAAACTTTGTGTGTGTCATTGTCATTTCACACAGAACACGTCACATCAATTTGAAAACAGCACCACCTGTTGGTCAAAAGTGATAAGCCATTAAATTATATTATTGGTTGTAATTATGGTTTTTCAGCCATTTCAACTGATATCATCCTAAAATGACTTTGGTTACTCATTGTTACAGTCGGTCTGTTGCTCCTTGCCATGCTTAGCTCGTCATTCTGCCTCTGTTGTGCTTGGCCCCGCAATTGCTGCTTGCAGCTATATTTATTATTCTGCTTCTTCTTCTTCCGCTCTGGAAGTCTTTGGCAGCCCATAGAACCGATTGCGGGAAAGTTGTGAAATTTGGCACACTGATAGAGGACAGTCCCAACATTGAGCATAGCAAATTTGGAGTCTCTAACTCAAACTCTCTAGCGCCACCACCTGTCCAAATTTTCAAAAATTTTATGCTAATAACTTTTGAACCATAAGGCACAGATACAAAATTCTTTTTTTCTCTGAATCCTTGGCTCATGCCGAGTCGAATGAAGTCCAAAATTCCAAAATTGTAGGGTTTAGTTTTTTTTCTATAATTTTTTGTTCGTAAAACGTACTTTTTTGAACTCGTCCTAGACGGTTTGTCTGATTTTCACCAAAATTGGCTCAGATCATCTTCAGATCATCCTGGCAAAAAGTTATGGAATTCAAGTTGATTAGTCAAACCGTTTTCGAATGACGCGTGAACAATTTCTACGAAAAGCACGCAAAAATGGTTGTGAGGCTATATCTCCACAACGGTTTGGCATATTGAGGCCAAACTTAGTGTGTGTTATAACAAGCATGACCTGAGACTACGTGCAGCGTTTCGGCACAGTGCCACCTACTGGTCAGGAGATATGAAAAATGGGTATTTTTTCTTAGATTCGGTGCATCATGCCGAGTCGAACCATATCCAATTTTCCCATGTCAGCCAATTTGGGTGTCGGCCATATTGAATTTTGTCCAAAAATGCTATATTTTACAAACGCATTGACGTATCATTACAAAACTAGGTATGTGTCTTCGGCACCATGCCCTGATAGTACTCAAAAAGTTTGGGGGCAGCGCCACCTTGTGGTCAAAAGTTATAAAGAAATTTACAAAAATGCTAATAACTTCTGCTTACATTAGCCTATTGTAATGAAACTGATGTCAATAGATTCCTTGGGTCAAGCCGAGAACATTGATACCCATTATGCCGAAATCGGCCAAACTTCCTGTCCGCCATTTTGTTTAATGTACAAAACCTACTTTTTTGAACTCCTCCTAGACCGTTAGTCTGATCTTCACCAAATTTGACTCGGATCATCTTCAGACGATGCTGGCAAAAAGTTATGAATTTTGTGTCGATACACAAAACCGTTTTCGTTTAGCGCATCAACGAATTTGCTGGAAAGATGCCAAACTACATCTGAGGCTGTATCTCTGCAAAGCCTTGACATATTGACACCAAATTTTATATGTGCTATTGTCACCACACCCTGACCACGCCACATTAATTTGGTAACAGCGCCACCTGCTGGTCAGAAGTAATACACCATTCATTAAACATTAATAATGAAAATTTTCAAAAATGCTAATAACTTGTGATTGCATTAGCCTAATGTAATAAAACTGGTCTCAAAATATTCCTTGGGTCATGCCGACAACATACATACCAATTATACCATAGTTGGTCGAACTTCCTTTCCACCATTTTGATTAATGTACAAAACCTACTTGTTCGTACTCCTCTTAGACCGTTGATCGGATTTTCACCAAAATTGAGTCAGATCATCTTTGGACTGTCCTGACTCAAAGTTATGGATTTTGTGTTGATAGAGTAAACCGTTTTCGTACAGCGCCACTACAGATTTTAGGCTTGATGCCAAAATGATTCTGAGGCTGTATCTCTGTAAAGCTTTGGCATAATGACATCAAACTCTGTGTATGTCATTGTCCCTTCACACAGAACACATCACATTCATTTGAAAACAGCACCACCTATTGGTCAAAAGTGATAAGGCATTAAATGATATTATTGGTTGTATTTATGATTTTTCAGCCATTTCAACATATCATTCTAAAATGACTTCAGTTACTTATTGTTACAGTCGGTCTGTTGCTTCTTGCCATGCTTAGCTCCTCATTCTGCCTCTGTTGTGCTTGGCCCCGCAATTGCTGCTTGCAGCTATATTTACTCGTTGTAGTCGGTCTGTTGCTCCTTGCTGTGCTTAGCTCCTCATTCTGCCTCTTTAGTGCTTGGCCCCGCAATTGCTGCTTGCAGCTCTATTTAGGGGCCAAGCACCGAAGGTGCGGTGGCACCTATTGTATCCGTTGGCGTACTTTTTCTTCCGCTCTGGAAGTCTATGGCAGCCCATAGAACCGCTTGCGGGAAAGTTGTGAAATTTGGCACACTGATAGAGGACAGTCTCATCATTAACCACAGCAAATTTGGAGTCTCTAACTCAAATTCTCCAGCGCCACCACTTGTCCAAAATTTAAATAATTTTATGCTAATAACTTTTGAACCGTAAGGCACAGAATCAAAATTCTTTTTTTCTCTGAATCCTTGGCTCATGCCGAGTCAAAAATTCAAAAATCGTAAGGTTTTGTTTTTTTTCTATAAATTTTTATTTGTAAAACCTACTTTTTCGAACTCGTCCTAGACAGTTTATCTGATTTTCACCAAAATTGGCTCAGATCATCTTCAGACCATGCTGGCAAAAAGTTATGGAATTCAAGTTTATTAGTCAAACTATTCTCGAATAACGTGCAAATGAATTCTACGAAAAGCACGCAAAAATGTATGTGAGGCTATATCTCCGCAACGGTCTGGCGAATTGAGACCAAACTTTGTGTGTGTAATAACAAGCATGACTTGAGGCTACCTGCAGTGTTTCGGCACAGTGCCACCTAGTGGTCAGGAGATATGTAAAATGGATTTTTTTGCTTATAACTTCTGAATGGTTTGGTCAAAAATCACAAAACTGGTCTCTTCAGATTCGGTGCATCATGCTGAGTCCAACCATATCCAATTTTCCCATGTCAGCCATTTTGAGTGTCGACCATATTGAATTTTGTCCAAAAATGCAATATTTTATGAACGCATTGACATTTCATTACGAACCTCGGTATGTGTCTTCGGCACCATGCCCTGACAGTACTCAAAAAGTTTGGATGTAGCGCCATCTTGTGGTCAAAAGTTATAACGAAATTTAGAAATCTGCTTATAACTTTTGTTTTAATTGGCCTACTCTAATGAAACTAGTCTTGATATATTCCTTGGATCATTCTGAGATCATTGATACCAATTATGCCATAATTGGATGAACTTACTGTCCGCCATTTTGATTTATGTTGAAAACCTACTTTTGTGAACTCCTCCTAAACTGTTTGTCCGATTTTCACCAAATTTGACTCGGATCATCTTCCGACCATGCTGACAAAAAGTTATGGTTTTCGTGTCAATAGATGAAACGGTTTTCGTTTAGCACATCAACGAATTTGTTGGAAAGATGCCAAACTGTATCTGAGGCTGTATCTCCACAAAGCTTTGACATATTTACACCAAACTTTGTATGTACCATTGTCACCCCACACTGACCACGCCACTTCAATTTGGTAACAGCGCCACCTATTGGTCAGAAGTAATACACCATTTATTAAACATTAATAATGAAATTTCCAAAAATGCTAATAACTTCTGATTGCATTAGCCTATTGTAATGAAACTGGTCCCAAAACATCCCTTGGATCATGCCAACAACATACATACCAATTATACCATAGTTGGTCGAACTTCCTTTCCACCATTTTGATTAATGTACAAAACCTACTTGTTTAAACTCCTAGATCGTTGGTCCAGTTTTCACCAAATTTGACTCAAATCATCTTCAGACTGTCCTGACACAAAGTTATGGATTTCATGTCGATAGACAAAACTGTTTTCGTACAGCGCCACCACAAATTTTAGACTTGATGCTCTGAGTCTGAGGCTGTATCTCTGTGAAGCTTTGACATAATGACACCAAACTTTGTGCGTGTCATTGTAACCTCACACTGAACACACCACATTGATTTGATAATCTATTGGCCACCTATTGGTCAAAAGTGATAAGCCAATAAATTCTATTATTAGTGCTTGTATTTATTATTTTTCAGCCATTTCAACTGATATCATCCTAAAATAGCTCCTCATTCTGCCTCTTTAGTGCTTGGCCCCGCAATTGCTGCTTGCAGCTATATTTATTATTATTATGTAACACTTTATAATAACTTTCATTAATAAATCATTAACGAGCATTATATAATATTTACTAGTTAATATTCACATACCTAGAAATATGAGATAATGTTTTCTAATGAACTATTAACATATAATGTTTAACAGATCTTTATTTAATGTAAATTGAAATGTTTACAAATGTAATTAAACTTTCAAATCATATGTTCATGCATCTTTCAAAATCTAAAAGATTTCACACAGAAATTATTGTAACGAATGTCCACTGAAGGCGAGATGTGGACGAACCCAAGTGCAGTTTATTGTAATTCAAACATGAATATCCAAAATGCAAACCTAATCCAAACATAGACGTAACTTGACTTGACATAAACAGACTTGACTTGGCATGGACAGACTTGGGTTGGCATGAACAGACTTGAAACAGACTGTCACAGAATCACCTGGCTCCACCCTCAATCAGCCCACGCAGCCATCTATTCGCTCTCTGTCACCTGATTATTTATCACATTCACCTGTTCAACACCACCACCACCATACTTAAGGAACATTACTTAAGGACTCACCTTCACTCGTCGTCCGGTCTCGTCTGGGATCACACGCGGATATTCCCTCCTGGACTCTCTTCAAAAACAAATTACTACTTACCTTCGTCGTCTTCGTCCTGGTGTACCGTCATCATCCATTGTCCTCGATCCTCTCCAACTTCGATCTCCTGCTATTCTAAGGAAAGTGGATAATCAGTGACTCTGTGTTCTTTGTGTGTGTGTGTGTGCTATGCTACTGCATCCTACCAGTTTTCACTGCCATTACCTACCTGTCAAATAAACTCACCTGTTTGATTTTACTCCGTCGTCTTCTGGTCTGTGTACAGCCTGACACAGACTTGGCTTGAACAGACTTGGCATGGAACAGGAACAAATACACAAACTCACCAAAAGCAGGTACACACTTCAATACGCGACAAGGAACAGTGGCTACATGAGGGCTACTTATAGCAAACAATGAGGATCACATGACACAAACCAACCAATGAACAAACAGACACATGACTTGAACAACCAATAGCAGGAATACAAGAGGGCAAGGGAAGCAAAAAACAAACCGCAAAAATCAAATACAAAATAAAAGACTTGAAAACATGAACATGAAACAAAACCCAAACCCCACATTACATGTCCCCCTTCTAAGGTCGGCTCCAGACGTCCAAACAAAACCCAAATCCCAAAGTCCAGGAGGGTGGAGCTGAGGCAAAACAGGGGGAGGGACGGAGGGCCAGGCCCATGCAGAGGAACAGGACTAGAATCATGGGGCAATGGCAGACCTTGGCAGTGGAGACATGGTGGGCCTGGACCATGAAGCAGTGGCAGACAGTGATGCCGTGGAGCAAGAGATGGCGGAGCAGGCAGAGCAGGGAGCCATTGCGGGGCAGGCAGAGCAGGCAGAGCAGGCAGCCATGAGGTCAGTCTAGCAGACTGAAGTAAAAGACAGGAGTAAAAATCCCCACAGTGGAACAGATGACCAGCACAGCCAAGCAAGGATCCACCAAAGTGGATCAGGCAGGACTGGATCATAGAGCACAGCAAGATGAGGAACGGCCTACTTGGCTGTGATAGGGCAGTCTGTGAGTTCATGAATGGGTGGCACCCCCTTGGGAGGTTCTGCAGCAAAAGCTGCCACCTCTGAAGGCACTGGCATGAAATCGTGGACAGGAGAGGCCTCTCCCCACGTTACAATTATACAGTGACTACCTTATTTTTTAATGTACTTTTGAATGTTAACAAATGTTATTAAACCTCTGTTCATATACTAAGTAATCCTTTTTTTTTTTTAAACATTTACAAATGTTGTGGGGGGAGAAACTTAATTAGTAATTTTAAGCACATCTCAAATTATTCAGGTTAACATATTCATTCTCTCATAATCACAGTCTGTAAAGGTGAATACATTCAATTTGTCAAGGATAACACAATAAAATTTCAGGCAAACTCAGGCCATATATTTGGTATGTGTTTGTTGAGTAGACTTCTACTATTTACACATCTTTACAAATGACAGTATCCAATCTGAAGTGGAAACTATTCATCATTTGTACATTTATGAATATTTACTAATCATTAATACCTTATGAACAGCCATCTTAGTGACAAACAGTGTCTCAAATGATTTAATTTCACCCTATTTACACATCATTAGAAATCATGTATTAATTTTTGGTTTTGCAGTACCCTATTTAAGTGGAAACTATCATTTTTAAATGTTTATAAATGTTTACTAATAATTATTACCTTGGACCATGGACTTAAGCATTTCATAATATTTGTTAATGATTTATTGATGAAAGTTATTATGAAGTGTTACCTTTAGAATATTACAACACAAAACAGTAACTGGTCTTATTTACCAATCTATCTGCTTAAACTGCACTACAGTTTAATGATTTGGCCAGAGGGATTTGAACAAAATCTACAGTATAGAAGCAATATTAATACTGATAACTGTCTTACCAAACACCACTTATAATAGGGGAATGTATTCTGACATACTCTAAGTAAAGGTTTTTGAGAAATTTAAATGGATAGTATATTGAAATCTGAATTAGTATATTGGTCTTTTTCTTGGTGAGTTTAATATGTTGATTTGAAAGCAACAAAAGGCAAAACATCACTGTGCATTTCAACCCTTTATCCAGATTGTTTGAAAGTTTATATTCAGATACAGAAAGTGTCAGTCATCTATTAAGCTACTGTTTGACATGACTTGCTCAGTTAACTCATTTGCAAAGAACAGCAAGAAAGTAGATACTCCAGGAATAACACAAGTGCGCGCACACACCCATTCAAAACACACCTGCCAGGTGACATACAATGCCTGGGTGCACTGGTGCGTATTGTCACATGATAACAGTTCCACCATTGCTGGTGGACCTTTCTCCAGACTCCACCCCTTTTAAAGTCACATGGGACAAACTCCTACACAAGCACAAGGAGTGTCAGATATCATAGAGTTTTCTCCAGAATCAGGTGACACACTGGAAGTCTGATTATTCATAATCAAAACTTGCTGGCTGGATTAAGAAAAGACACTGAAGTCCAGAACCTTTGAAGACAGGACGAACTGCATTTGAATTATAGAGGTGGGTCTGTACTCATTGACCTGTGATGAATATAGATGATCTTCCAAAATGTGTTTTTTTTTGTGAACAAAAGAGGCATCTGCTAAATTTACACTTTTTTTTAGATTATACTTTTGGTTTAAACACAGTATTTGTTACCATTAAACAGATTAAGTAACTGAAGTAGGAGTTTAGCAGCTGTTTTGTCAGCCGGTGTTCACCATGTCAGGTGAAGATCCAGTTTGACCACCAGTCTTTTCTAGGAAGAAGGAAGTCTTTGTGACATGCCATATCTTAGTGTTGTTGAATGTCACAGACAACCATTTAAACACTTTGAAAAAAAAAAAAAAAGATCTAGTTGTCTAGTTTTATCTATTTATCTATCTATCTATCTATCTATCTATCTATCTAACTATCTATCTATCCATTTAAATGTGAGGTCATATCAATGAACTTATAAGGGTTAGTTCACTTTCACATTCATGTCAAATTCTTTCACTTGCCAAGTGCTAAAACACTTGGTTTTTGTTTTAAGATCTACATCAAAAATCTAGCAAACACTGAATACTGAATAGCTAGTACAACATATATATATATATATATATATATATATATATATATATTATTTATTTATTTATTTATTATTTTTAATTAATTATTTTTTTTCCTTTTTATTCATGTAGTTATTATTGGTCTGTAAACAGAATGTCATAAAGAAATGGTTTAGAATTTATATTGATAATTTATCAGAATTTATATTTATTCATTAAAAAATATATATAAAAAATGATAATTGGATTATACTTTAATTAAGGTGTCTTTATCTTACAATGTTTAGCTTTAATAATTAAGCATGTGATAAAAAGTACTTATTATGTACATACATTTTGCAAAACTTACAAAACTAACATTTGCGGTTACTGGGGTTAGGCAATAGGTAGATTCAATGGTAGATTTAGTGTTAGGGTAAAATTAATAATTCACCTAGATATGAAAATTCTGTCTTTCACTCACCCTTTTCTCATCTAAAGCTTATAACTTATGTGCATCTTAGGTATTAAAATATTCTCTATTTTTTTTTTTTATTGAAAGTTTGCATTGAAAGTTCACACAACCAAAACTTTCATGCATAAGTACAAAAATGCCAAGAAAATATTATCCAAATAAATCAAGTAGTTTAAGTCTTTCAAAGAGACACAATTGCTTTATTTGATGAGCATTTATGCTGTTATACACTATCAATATGCATTCATAGAGCGTATTAAAAATGGTAAAAATGGTAGAAATGGTAAAAATTAAATATACTTCCATTATATAAAGTAATTGTGCCTCTTCAGAAGACTTTGATTAAAGAGATGATTACTTTTACAATGTCTTCTACAATATTCTGTTTCTTGAGGAAAACATTTCAGAAATTTTCTCCATATAGTCGACTTCAGTGGTGCCCCCAAGTTTGAACTTCCAAAATGCAGTTTAAATGCAGCTTCAAATGGCTCTAAACGATTCCAGACGAGGAAGAAAGGAAGAAGGGAAAATGACGATCTGTCAGTTCGCATCCCGTGACACCGTGTGGCCAATAGCAGATCGATACGTCACACCATGACCTCTAAGCTGAATGAAAAGAACTGCAGCACTGCGGGAAAGTGTAATAGATTGTATGTTTTTACATTTTAGATGTATTATTATTTGTCATGTCTTGAATTAAAAAAGACGCTGCAGAGCCTAGTCTAGTGTGACTGCGGCTTAATCAGGGTCAATACAGTTAGGGTATGTCAAAAAATTCCCATCTCGTTTTCTTCTTCAATGTCAAAATCGTCCTACTCTCAAATAAAACTCATAAAAAAAATAAATAAATAAATAAATGAAGTACAAAAGGTTAGGCAATACACCTTTGCACATTTGTACCTTATTTACCCCTAAAGGGTATATACTTAGTACCTAAATGGTACATATTAGTCCCTTTTGAATAGGCGCTGTCCCACTGGCAGCTTTTGTAATTTTTTTTTTTTTTTTTTCTGGTGCGTATAGGAATATTTACTTTGTTCCATCCTGGTTACTGTTTGATGCACATGATATCATATACTGCTATTCAGGTTGTGTTGTTTTTCGATGATTCAGTATTTAGTGGTTATGTCAATCATTGCTGAGTAAGTTTATCAAAGTGTACGATCAAAGGTCATTATTCGCAGCTGAAATGCAAATATTCAGTATATGTTTATTTGAGACAAAAAGTAACCCATTATTTCCTTTTGATAATTTGTGATGGGGCTGTTTATTATTTTCAGTCTAATTATGTTTTATAATCTTTACTTAATCAGCAAATCATCATCTTTTTCTCTCTCGCTCTCTTATTATTTTGTGAGGATAAAAATGACTTTTTATATTCACTTTGTTCATTGTTTGCCAAATTGTAGACTTTTATTTGATGCTTTTCTTGGCCATTGTTTTAGACTGAGCAAGTGAGTGAGACTGGAAAGTATTTTCACTGCTTTGAAGCCAGACATAAAATCAGACAGAAAAAGTGCAGACTACAGAATCAGGACACTGCATATATTAACAGCAGGATAAACCAATGAAAGGTAAATTTGGATGAATCACTTTAATGTTAGTAAAACAATAATATATATTTTTTATTTTTATTTATATTTTTGCTTTATTTTATATGCAGTCATTTTTTTTCCCTCATTCCTTTGTTGTCTTGAAACTACATTAATCAACAAATGGTTGATATAGTTTTGCTATATGATATGTGTTGATGTATATATTTGTGTTGATAAATAGCATTAGGTTTAGGGAAATTTTCAGTCTGTCAGTCGCACCTCTCAGGTCAAAGTCTTCGGTGTCTCACTGTTAATAGCTGCTGCCCTTGTTGGTGTGGCTGTGATTACGTAATCATTGCCATTCACTTAATGAATGAATCAGTCAATAAGTAAAACAAATACATTGATCACAAAAGAGTTTGGTGCGGAGGTGTGTTCTTTTTCAATAAAAAAAATTAAAGCTACGCTATATAACTTTTTTTTTAAAAACAACAAAAATTAACAAAAAATTATATAATCAGTACATCTATCTTCTAGACATGTTTTTGCCTTACCCTCAGTAATCCATTTATGGGAAAAAAAAAAAGTAAAGAAAAAAAGTAAAAGTAAAGAAAGTCTTGTGGAAAGACTATATGCAGTGGAAGCTCTCGTAACATGAAGTCACGATATTTGAAACTCAAACCAAATAAAGCTTGCAGAAAAAAAATGCTCGTAATAACACAAATCAACATCAGAAATATGTTTCACGAGTTCGCGCTTACATATAATAAACAGCGTAAAAGTTAAGTGTATTTGGCGTGCTGTCCGGGAGAGGGCTCCGAGCTCGGTAGTCATTCCCGAGCCCGGGGCACTCCCCCTGCCCAGGGAGAGGGGTCCGAGCTCGGCATTTGGCCCGAACCCAATAAGCGCTCCCCCTGAGCTGAAGGTGAGGAGACGGGGAGGTGGAGGGATGCTGAAAAACTAGAGATAAATGAAGGTAGGACTGCTTGGCTATTTAAAGGGATTCTGTTGAGGTGCTTGGATAGGGAGTGTGATTGCTAATGGTGAATTGGCCGTGTTAATTATCTGTGCGAGCTCCTCCCGAAATTTGTTAATAAAACATCACTTAGTTTACATAGCATCACAACCATGGTTGCATGGTCATGCACTGCGTCTTCTAGTGGACATTTTGGGGAATGAAATGCCAACTATCACACGCTGTGGTGCATCCACCTGGTGGGAGAGCACCATGGGAGTGACAGACATACACCTTACCATTTCCTTAGAAATGGGGCAAGCCGCTGAAGCCCCAGGCCACTCTCATAGCTTGGCAGAAATGGGGAACCCAGTTTCAGATGAAAGAGGGACATCCAAACCAAGTTAGGAACACAGCTATCCTCCGATATCTATACTATGTGAGCTATCTACCAATACTGCCAATATTACTGGGCACAAAACTGCCCAGACCACAGAGAGTGGGCTATCTGCTTACAACCCTAACAGGGAGGTAGCACAGTCAAGGAGACCACTACTTAAATACTTCAATACAAGAGGAGCAGTCACCAAGCTGGCACACAGCTATAATCAAATAGCTATCCCCCAAGGGTCCTAAGTGAAGATTGCCAAGACCACAGAGAGTGGGCTATCTACCTAAAAACCCTAATGGGAAACAGCACAGTCTAGGCAAAGGGCTCAAGGAGACCACTACTTAAATACCCTAGTAAGGGGAATAGTCACCGAGCTGGAGTACAGCTATTTTTTGAAGGCTGAAGATCGCACAGACCATGGAAAGTGGACCATCTACTTAAAATCCAAACAGGGGAGACAGCGCAGTCTAGGCGAGAGGTTCAAGGAGACCACCTCTTAACACTTAACACCTCTTAATAGCAGTTTCCTAGGCAAGGATTCAGCGCTTACTTGAGAGAGCTTGTGCCAAGGGGAACCCAACCTGGTCATTAAAGCCAGGCTAGAACACGGCTGCCCTCAGGCCGCTATATTCCAGAGTAAAGTAAGTTTGAGCTGGAGCATAACTATCCACAGACAGCTACAGTCTGAGCAGGGGCTGTTCACTTAAAGCCCTGAAGAGGGGGAACAGTCTACTCAGCCCAAACTTAATAAGCAGGATTCAGAGGGACTGGCCAATTAAAAATACCCACAGACTGGGAAGGCAGCTCATTCTTAAACCCATCTGGCTTTACACAGGAAGGGACATTCCCCATAATCAAGTTGGGAATACAGTTGTTCACACACAACTATGTTCCAAAATATATCTACACGCAGCGAGACTCTCCACACACTAGTGTTGTCACGGTACCAAAATTTCAGTATTCGGTACCAATACCAGTGAAAATCCATGGTTCTTGGTACCAATTTCGGTACCAAATCAAAACACAAAAACATGAATTGAACAACACACTATTTTTATTTATAACAAACAAAAATAAAACA
Organism: Labeo catla; assembly: GCA_012976165.1. NCBI lineage: Eukaryota > Metazoa > Chordata > Actinopteri > Cypriniformes > Cyprinidae > Labeo > Labeo catla. The sequence continues at coordinate 805,590 of VONZ01000247.1, forward strand.
AAGTTTTGACTTGGAAGCTGGTATTTTGGGCTGAGGTGATGAAGCATTTGCTGGAATCCCCATTTTTCACTGTATAAACTGGCACTTGATCCATACGTGTGAATTTAGCAACAGCTCGGTTCAGTTTTCTTGCCTCAGGTGAGTTTTTGTCGTACTTCTGCTGCTGAAAAGCATCTGGAACCATTGTCTGCTTAGGAGTTTGGTTCGTGGTCTTCTTCAGCCTGCAGCTGTAAAAGGAAAATATAATATACTTCAGTAAAACAATGGGCTGAGTCTGACTAAATGCAACATTAGATAAACAGAACTTTATATATAACTTTTCAGTAAATAACAAACCTCAGCTTTTTATAATAAATTTAGATAAGATTACTTATATTGAGTGTAAGATATCAATGTTACACAGACGGAAACTGTAGTATTAAAAACACTTTACAAAAAGATTCCATTTAACATGACTTAATAAACAAGTGTTACATAGCAATTATTCTTAATTTTAAAATGTATTAATAATTTATTTTAAATTAAAAGTTGTATCTGTTGACATTATTTAACGCACAATGAACAAACATGAACGATCAAATGTTTGTATAAAACAACACTGACACACATTAATTAATGTTCACTCACTGTAAATTGATGTTAGATAATAGATTAAGTCATGTTAATGAATAGTATCTTTTACCAAACTATACAGGACTGTATTTGACTGTACTTTTATTTAATCAAACTGCACAAACTATATTTCATAGCCTAGGACTGCTTTTCTGATTGCCCGATTTTAAGGCTATAAACCATACATTTGTACATTTGTTCTCTAACACACATATTTTAGCTACACAGGTCATTTAAAAGCCTCAGGTGTGTAAAAATAGTATTAATATTTATATTTATATTTATATTAATATTTTTTTTTAATAAACACTATAGAAGCATTAAACACTTAATAAAGAAGTTTATTCTAATACTCGCGTTAGCATTAGCCGCGCTTATGCTAACGATTAACTAAGCAAATGGCGATGTTTATTTAAGGTATATTTTTTATAACAAAAGCTCTAAATATAAAATTAAATTAAAACTTACCTACTTGAACTCTTTCATTAAATCTGGGTGTCGGTCTTTGAGGTGTTTTATTAAGTTCGATGTATTTCCTCCTTTTGAGAGAGAACTTCGATGACACCGTTTGCAAATGGGTTTCTGATGATCTACGATGTTGCCCTTGTCATCAGTCGCAAATACAAAATATTTCCACACGTGGCTCCTTCCTCCTTTCTTTTCAACAAGCGGATTCAGAGCAGCCGTATCAGCAGCACCACCGGTCACCATGTCTCTGTGCTTTTATGAAGAAGACGCAACTGCGCAGTGCGCACTTTTTGCATAGCGCAGCAAGAACCGGGTTGACTGGGTGCTCTGTACCACCGGTACTTAAGAAAACCTGGTACCGTAACATTTAACTTTTTTTAGTACCGACTTGGTACCGAAGTACCGGGTCTTTTGACAACACTACCACACACAATAATGTGCATATTAGAGAGGCACAGCCAGGCTGAATAGAGTTCCGCCCCCGTTTAGAGAGGGGCTGCGGCAACAGGGGAACAGGGCCGCGAGACACAAATGTTTTGTCCCGCATCCCTAAGAATTCAAGAATAGGAACAAACGCGAGCGGAGCACTGACATTGTGACTCATTACAATGAGTGCATAACACTAAATGTGCATGCTCAATGCTATCCACGGTGTCCAATGACCAAAAAGAGCGTCTGGAACCCACCAGGTGCTCAAGCTTGCAGCGGAAGATTTAAAAGAGTGCATACTCTCTCAAACTTTTCTGCAAGTTCTATCTGCGAACTCTGCGATCTGGGTTTTCGCCATGCCTCGGTAGCAGTGGGACCCGAACCACAAGATGTAGATGCATCCCTTATCCCTCGAGAAGATGGAAATACTCATTGGAAATACTCACAACGAGCACATTCGAGCACTGAACAAGCAAGCTCCTCACCAAGACATGTAATGCATAGATCGTGTGTGTCCTCATTTGTCAGAAACCTCGGGCACGGAGGCACACGCTTTCTAAAATGCTCACTTGCCTTGGTTTCTCCATAACACCTTCACGTGCACTGTCAAACAGAAAGCTCTTAAAGACAACAAAAGTTGGTGACGTGTTTAGCAGGCACCCTTTTATACTTCTGGGCCAGTACCATGACATTACGGGCCACGTGGACCAATAGGATTGGAATTTTTTCCACATGTGTTTCAGACACTGGTCCTGCTGGCGGCAGTCCTCAAAGTGTTCACTAGAGAACGCAGCACGAGTTCCCTAGAAGGGGAACAGTGGTTATATTGGTTACCAAGTCTACTATCTCTAAACAAGTTACTACTATTTTGAATACAGGTAAACTTTTTCTCTTGTCCTTTGGTTTGACGTTTCCTTTTCATGTTTAATAAAAACATATATTATAATGCATCTATGTGTATTATCAAGGTTGTGCAAAAATTCAGAATTGAAGAACTGACGCTCTTTCAATTCATTGGAGTTGGAATTTTAATTGAATTAGTTGGAATTGTAGTTGAATTGGAATGTCAGGAAGAGTAATTTACTGAACTGTAATTCAACTAAATTTGAATTTGAAAAGCAGGTATTGCATCCTCGGAGTTCTTCTACCCTGTTCTGTTTGCAACTTCAGTTCCGTTTAAAATTCAGGAACAAAACTTAATTTTTAACATCCATCTCTTTGAGGTTTTTTGGTAGACACAGTTGTTCATGACAAATAAGGTTGGGGTCATATGTCAGAAGCCACTGCAGCTATACAGTAAGTCATCTTTGACTTCAGCTGTGATTTAACTGATCTGCAAGATTTGGGTGAGACAAGAAGACATGAACACTTGAAGACATGAAGGCGGACACTTTCTGCTTCCTGTAGTGGTGCCCAAGCAGTGGTTGTGTATTTTATCATAGAGGAAGTGGATTAAACTCCAATATTTGTCAAATACACAGACACTTTCATGTATGTGACATGTTTTCATGTAGCAACAGAAACGCCTTTCATTCAGTACTTTACTGCTTTATCAGTCAGTATGGTGATCAGGCTGTTGATTGTGGCCCGTGGAATGTTGGTCCACTCCTCTTTAATGGCTGTGCGAAGTTGCTGGATATTGGCAGGAACTGACACACGCTGTCGTATACGCCGATCCAGAGCATCCCAAACATGCTCGATGGGTGACATGTCCAGTGAGTATGCTGGCCATGGAAGACCTGGGATGTTTTCAGCTTCCAGGAATTGTGTACCATACCCACCACCATGGGCCACTCAATCCACAACGTTGACATCAGCAATCCGCTCACCCACACGACACCATACACGCTGTCTGCCATCTGCCTTGTACAGTGAAAACCGTGATTCATCCGTGAAGAGAACACCTCTCCAAAGTGCCAGATGCCATCGAATGTGAGCATTTTCCCACTCAAGTCGGTTACAATGACGAACTGCAGTCAGGTCGAGACCAGTTTGTGCAGAAATTCTTTGGTTATGCAAACCAATTGTTGCAGCAGCTGTCCGGATGGCTGGTCTCAGACAATCTTGGAGGTGAAGATGCTGGATGTGGAGGTCCTAGGCCGGTGTGGTTACACATGGTCTGCGGTTGTGAGGCTGGTTGGATGTACTGCCAAATTTCTGAAACGCCTTTGGAGATGGCTTATGGTAGAGAAATGAACATTCAATTCACGGGCAACAGCTCTGATGGACATTCCTGCAGTCAGCATGCCAATTGCACGCTTCCTCAAAACTTGTGACATCTGTGGCATTGTGCTGTGTGATAAAACCGCACATTTTAGAGTGGCCTTTTATTGTGGCCAGCCTAAGCCACACCTGTGCGATAATCATGCTGTCTAATCAGCATCTTGATATGCCACACCTGTGAGGTGGATGGATTATCTTGACAAAGGAGAAGTGCTCACTAACACAGATTTAGACAGATTTGTGAATAATGTTCTAGAGAAATAGGCCTTTTGTGTACACAGAAAAAGTCTTAGGTCTTAGCTAAGTCTTAGCTCATGAAAAATGGGGGGAAAAACAAAAGTGTTCCCTATCGATACTACACTCGTACTGCGTCGCTTAGACGCTATGGGAAAAAGTCCTTTTTTCTCCTTGACTGAAGCCTTTTTTATAAACGCAGTGAAACTGCACGGCCATTGGATCGTGCAGAGAAACGAAACGAACCAATGACTCGGCAGCGGTGCTGCACGAGCCTATGGCGAAGATGCCCTCCGAAGTCCGCCAAAAGGGGCGGGGCCAATGGCTATATAAGCGGCCGCTTCGCCATAGGAAGCCAGATTTCTTCTCCTTCAGCGACGACTCTTCGCGCTTGCAAGAAAGAAGCCTTCGCCGTTGAGAAAGCACCTGCAGCGGAGTGATTCTGCAGCTGACTCGCCGCTCGTTGACGCCGGCTGCAACGCATCTTCTCCCCTGCCGCCATCCGGCGATCTCTTATTCGCTAAAAGAGCAAATAAGGCGTTGTTTCAAATGCCGCGCCGTTTTTGTCGTGCATGCAAGACTCCCTTGCATGCTGCTGATAATCACGGCGAGTGCGTCTCCTGCTTGGGACTTCCCCATGCGGAGGCGGCACTTAAAGAGACGGAATGTCCCCATTGCGGGGATATGAGTCTCTCCTCTGCGCTCGCGGATAGCGTTCTTTTCAGAACGCAACTCCGCCCCTCGCGCCCTCCTATTTCCTCCTTCACAGGAGCCTGTGAAGAAGAAACAGCGGGGTAGAGGATCTCGGCGCTCGGAGTTAGGTGAGCTCACGTCGGCTCAGCCCCCGCGTGCCTCACCTTCTCCACAGAGAGAGGGTTCCCCCGTTCTCTTCACCCGCCCAGATCTGTGTCCCTCGGCGGCTGCGAGTGACCTGGTCTTCTTCGGCGGGAGCGAAGATGACATGCTGGACAGCATGTCACTGGCTGCATCGGACGCGGAGGAGCTGTCGGGCTCTGTCAATGACCCCGCCCCCCTGCCGTCTACCGATACCAGCAATCCCAGGACCAAGACTGGCATGGACGCCGGGCTCTTCCGCGTTCTGACCAAGGCTGTGGACGAGCTGGGACTGGAGTGGTCTCCTCCAGAGGAGCCCCCACACAGCTTCCTCGATGAGTGGTACCTGCCGGGTCGCCGCCAGGCCCCTCGCCAGCGGGCTTCTCCGTTCCTCCCTGAGGTTCACGAGGAACTCACCAGATCTTGGCACGCTCCCTACTCAGCGCGCCTGCGCCCCTCGTCTTCCTCCGCCCTCACGACTGTCGACGGCGCTGAAGACAAGGGATACGAGAAGCTGCCTCCCCTGGATGAGTCAGTAGCCGCCCACCTCTGCCCGCCCACTGCCATCGGCTGGAAGACTAAAGCTTCCCATCCGTCCAAGCCGTGTAGAACGACTTCGGCCCTCGCCGGACGCGCCTAGACGTCGGCCGGACAGGCGGCCTCAGCGCTACACTCTATGGCGATTCTCCAGGTATTCCAGGCCAAGCTTCTCGCGCAGTCAGACAGGTCTGCCCTGGACCCCGCCACTCTGACGGAGTTGCGCAGCGCCACGGACCTGGCTCTGCGCGCTACTAAAGCCACGGCCCAGGCAATTGGCAGATCCATGGCCAACTTGGTCGTGCTCGAGCGCCACCTATGGCTCACGCTGACGGAGATCAAGGACGCAGATAAGGTCCCCTTCCTCGATGCTCCTATTTCCCCCACAGGCCTGTTCGGTCCGTCTGTGGAAGGATTCGCGGAGCGATTTTCTGCGGTTCGCTGTGACAGCGAACAGAATAAAACACAAACATTCTCAAAAAGAGAGCAAATTTCCTCCTCAAATCATAAAGGGTGTCTCGTGCCATCAAGATGGTCAGCTACCCGAGCCAATTATACCCCTGGCCACTCGGGCAGAGGCCTGGCAGGCTATCCCCGGAGTGTCAGACTGGGTAATGGGGATAATAAAAAGAGGCTACTCACTCCAGTTCGCTCGAAGGCCCCCGCGCTTCAACGTTTACAAAGTGCATGGATGCGGCTCTTTTCCCTCTGAGACAGAAGGGAATCCGCATCCTCAACTACCTCGACGACTGGCTCGTTCTGGCCCAGTCAGAGGCGGAGCTGTTATCTCACAGAGCCTTTCTCCTCAGCCACTTAGAGTGCCTAGGACTCAAGGTCAATCTGGCCAAGAGCGTGTTGCACCCCAGCCGACAAATCTCGTTTCTGGGAGCAATTTTCGATTCGACTCAGTTGAGAGCTATGGTCGTGCCAGAGAGAGCTCTGGCAATACGGCAACTAGCGGGCTCATTCAGGGCCGGTGCCCTCTACCCCCTCAAGAGGTTTCAAAGGATGCTAGGCCTTATGGCTTCTGCATCTCCAGTGCTAGAACTGGACCTGCTGCATATGCGGCCCCTTCAGCGTTGGTTGAAACCACGGGTTCCACCTCATGCATGGCGTCACGGACGTTTGCGTGTCAGGGTGGATCAGACCTGTGTGGAAGCCCTGGTCCCCTGGAAGGGCCCACAATGGTTTGAGAGGGGCGTGCCCTTAGGGTCGGTTTGCAGAAGGAAGGTAGTCACGACAGATGCCTCCAACAAGGGTTGGGGGGCGCTGTGCGATGGCAACCCAGCTTTCGGCCTGTGGTCGAAAGCAGAGGAAGGGTTCCACATCAACTGCCTGGAAATGCTGGCAGTATGTCACGCCTTTTGCGCCTTCCTGCCAGACCTGAAGGGACACCATGTACTGATCCGCTCAGACAGCATGACTGTGGTGTCCTACATAAATCGTCAGGGGGGACTCTCCTCCAGACACCTCTTCACCCTGGTGAAGGGCCTTCTGGAATGGGCTCAGCTCAACCTGGCTTCGTTGAGAGCGGTTCACGTACCGGGCAGACTGAACCAGGGTGCGGATATGCTATCACGAAGCAATGTCCCCTCGGGAGAGTGGACGCTTCACCCGCAGACGGTTCAGAAAATATGGGAGGTCTTTGGCAAGGCGGAGGTCGATCTCTTCACCTCAAAAGACAACTCTCATTGCCCAATATACTTTTCAAAGGTCAGGGATGCGTTGGCCCACGATTGGCTCAACCTCCTCCTGTATGCTTTTTCCCCGACGTCCTTGATTCCTCAGGTACTCAAGCGAGTCAGGGAACAACATCACAAGCTCCTCCAGGTGGCCCCTCTTTGGAGGACCCAGCCGTGGTTTTCAGAACTGTGCCAGCTGCTTTGTGCAGCCCCTTGGCCGATCCCCCTGAGGCGGGACCTCCTCTCTCAGGCGAACGGGTCCATATGGCACCCCCAACCCAGTCTGTGGGCCTTACACCTCTGGTGTTTGGACGGGAGTCTGAGAATCTCCCAGAAGGAGTTCTGAACACGATCTCCCAAGTTAGAGCTCCGTCTACTAGACGCCTCTACGCTCTTAAGTGGTCTGTTTTTTCCACCTGGTGTTCTACCCGTGGCAAAAATCCAGCCTCCTGCGACATATCTGTGATATTGTCTTTCCTTCAAGAACTGTTGGACAAGGGCCGCTCCCCTTCCACACTCAAGGTCTATGTGGCTGCTATAGCGGCTTTTCACGCTCCGATAGCAGACCAGTCGATTGGCAGGAATAACTTGGTTGTCCGATTTTTGAAGGGATCTAGGAGGATAAATCCTTCTCGTCCCCACACTATCTCTACTTGGGACCTATCTACGGTTTTGAGGGCACTGAAGAGTCCCCCCTTCGAACCGTTGTCAGATGCAGACCTTAAACCCCTGACACTTAAGACTGCCTTACTGCTAGCCTTAGTGTCAGTCAAGCGTATAGGAGATCTGCAAGCACTCTCTATAAGTCCCTCCTGTCTTGAGTTTGGACCAGGCGACTCTAAGGTTATCCTGAAACCAAGACATGGGTACGTGCCTCCACTCCGTTTAGGGCACAGGTTGTTACGCTCTCTGCTCTCCCTTCCTCAGAAGGCGATCAGGAGTTGAGTCTGCTCTGTCCAGTCAGGGCATTGAGACTGTACATCGAGCGATCCGCCTCTTTTAGACAGTCGGATCAGCTCTTTGTCTGCTTTGGTGGCCACCATAAGGGACAACCGGTCACAAAGCAAAGACTCTCTAGATGGATAGTTGACGCTATTACGCTAGCCTATTCCTCCTTGGGTCTGGAATGTCCCATCGGTGTGCGTGCCCACTCAACTAGAGGCGTGGCCTCCTCTTGGGCGTGGTCTAGCGGTGTATCCATGGCAGAAATTTGTGCGGCGGCCGGCTGGGCCTCGCCGTCCACATTCACTAGGTTCTACAGCTTAGACATCCCCGCCTTACAGGCTGGAATCCTTTCTGCATGAGTAATCACAGGAGGACGACCCCAGGCCAATGCCTTGTCCCACTCGTCATAAATGGGCCCCGCTGGGCCTACGTACGGGTTCGGTCGTTCTCTTCTTGGCATGGCGTGTATAGATCAGTTCCCATAGCGTCTAAGCGACGCAGTACGAGTGTAGTATCGATAGGGAACGTACTCGGTTACTGTCGTAACCTCGGTTCCCTGAGATACGGGAACGAGTACTGCGTTACGGGCCATACCATGTCGCTGCACGACCTAGTCGTCGCTTCAGTCGAAGTAACCTGGCTTCCTATGGCGAAGCGGCCGCTTATATAGCCATTGGCCCCGCCCCTTTTGGCGGACTTCGGCGGGCATCTTCGCCATAGGCTCGTGCAGCACCGCTGCCGAGTCATTGGTTTGTTTCGTTTCTCTGCACGATCCAATGGCCGTGCAGTTTCACTGCGTTTATAAAAAAGGCTTCAGTCAAGGAGAAAAAAGGACTTTTTCCTATAGCGTCTAAGCGGCGCAGTACTCGTCCCGTATCTCAGGGAACCGAGGTTACGACAGTAACCGAGTACGTTGCGTTTATAATTTTTGTCAGTGTATATCATAATACGATTTAATATGAATTATAATTAGCCACTATAAAAACAAAACCCATTAAAGGTCAGCGGGATCACTTGGGGTCCTAATGGAGTCCTATAGACATGGTTGTTTCTCAATTCTAAGAATGAGATATGAAAATTGAGGCTACCTCAAAAGAACGAACTCGGATGGACAGGAGTACATGAATGCATCTCTACAACAATTGAGACAAACTGTAATATTCCAAATTGTAATATACAGAGTCCTGAGGGATATATTCAACTATCAGCTTAAAATTTTGAGCTTGGCTTCGTTTCTCCTCTGACTCCATGGCTGTAAACTTGTTATTTGAATTATTGCACCTGATGATGTCAGGCACCATTATAAATGGTTGTTCCCAAATAGTGCTCTATAAAAGGGGCGACACACTGGGGTAATTTTACATTCAGGTAGGTTAGCTACATACTGAATTTAGGTTTTAAACACTGAACTGAGTTTTTTTTTTTTATTATTTTATTTTATTTTACTGTTTGTTGTACACAACAATAGTTTTAAATTTCTCAATGTTACCTTTTACACATTTGCTCTTCAATTTTCTGTTTGGCAGAGATGGATGTGGGGCCATTTAGCAGGAAACAGTGGGCATCACAGTCTTTACGGATTACAGCCAGAGAGCTCTCATTGGTTGGGAATCGTGGCAAGAACAATGCCATCACTGAGCGCTTTTCCAAGTAAGTCATATTCACTTTTTCTATTCATATTATCAGTGCTTATTACATGGCTAAAGGGAATATTTAAATTAAAAATATATATTTATTTATTTGTAAAAATTAACTTGATGAACAACAAATGTAAGAATCATACATTTTTGATGGTCACACATATTATTTTGGTCACATGCAATTTAAGCATATTTTCTGCAATCAGTTTTGTTGAGGGAACCAGAGTAATGCTAATTAAAAAGAGGCACAAGAGACACAATAAAAAGACAACCTGGATTGCTAGTAGGATTGCCATTCATTAGCAATATAATGAAAATGGTCCAAACAGTTAAAAAATTGTCATAACATTAAAATATCAATACAACTACTGAAACTATGACAAGAGAAAACACACAAAATCATTCTTTTGTCCAACATCAAGATTTTACAGCCAAGGGACTGGGGCATTATTAAAATAGACAGACTGCATATGTTGTTTAGAAATTCATGAGTTATTCATTTCATATTTCAAACCAACTTAATCACTTCACCAATGATTATCTTGATGAACAACAAATGTAAGAATCATACATCTTTGATGGTCACACATATTATTTTGGTCACATGCAATATATATATATATATATATATATATATATATATATATATATATATATATATGTATTATAAATTTTGTTCATAGTAAAAGCAGTTTATCTACAACACTGGTTTGCTGACATAGTTCTTATGGCCCACAAGTGAGAACAAGGAAAGGAAAGATGACAAATGCTTGCTGCTAGTGCCAGTAGGGGGCAGCCATTTTACATATACATTTGGACTAGCTTGCATATTTTTTTTTTGAGCTGTAACCAACCAATGTCCCCTGAGAATACTCTAGTGACCTTCCACCACTTTAGCAGTTCTTCTTCTTCTTTTTTCTGAAGTGTGTATATCTTTACCTCTAGTATCATTAAAGTATTTTTCAAAGAGGTTTCCAGGTTTGCCACAAGTATAGCCCCAAAAAACCCATGCTATGTCAGACGGGCAATGTTTTGATTAAACCATGTGTTTATACTTTTTTTTAGGGAAATACTTATAATTGTTTGTGTATATTAAACCAAAAGAGAAAAAATGTACTCTGATGTTGATCAAAAATGTTTAGCTTGACTGTGACTATGATACCTAACATGTACTTATACTTTTATTTTTCTTCTTTTTCCTTTTCCTTTTTTTCCAGATATCAGAAAGCTGCTGAGGAGGCAAGTGCAGAGAAGAAAAAAACAGTACGTTTTACTGGTTTTACTAGAATTTATTGTAATGTCAAACCCCATACAGTCTCTATGGGTTATATTTTGTTACATGAAAAAGATAATAAATTAACATTTCTACATTTGTGTTTCACAAGACATGACATGAGGGTTGAGTAAATAATAACAGATTTATAATTTTTGGTTTAACTATTTTTTTACACATTTGACTTTTAAAACATCAGAATCAGTGCAAGACATTGTTCTTTTAGAAGGCTAGTCAATATCATGATATTTGGTTTACTTTTAGCTCCCAGTAGTTAGCCATCAAAACACATTAGTTTATATGTAGTCTTCATGTCCTGTTTTTTCTTCCCTTTTCTTTCTTACCTTTTACAGCCTCATGTATCCTCATGAAATAGACAGGAAAGAGTTAAATTGCATCACATGCATCATTTCCTGTATGCAGGTTTCACTGCATGCGCCTTTTAATCATCTCCCACCCCTCCATCTCACACACATTCCCTCTTTCCCCCCTTTTCCTTTCACTTCTCTCTTTCCTTCCTTCATGTTGGCTGTTCAGTTGGGCTGGACTAGTTCTTAGAAGTTTCTTGCCTACTGCACATCTGGTAGAGCTTTATCACTGATGTCCAGCGCCCAAGGAGCTCGGAGAAGGCAGAACAGAGAAAAGACATAAAAAGCGCCCTGTCCATCAAGGTCTTTCCTCTCATCTCCTACAATTTCTCTTTCTGGTGTCTTGTTTCAGCATGGTTTCACAAAGACTGTTGCATGAATGCAGTCCTCTATCTACTCAGCCTGTCTTGACTTGGAGTAGTGAGACACGCGGTAGAAAACAGCCATTCTTTGTTTGAATTGTTTATTGGACCTTTTCAACATTTTTAAAAAGAAGAGTTTTGTGTATGCATTCTGCTCGGCATGTTGATAGCGGTGATGTAATACACAATGAAAACAAAAACAACAGCTATAAAAAAGTTGATTTTTGAATTCTTGTACTAAACCAGTAATGTAGTAATGTTTGATTAAATTATAGTAGTTTGGGGGCAGTGTGTCATTATTGGGTATTTAGTGAGTGCTCTAGTAGTGATTAAACCTTGACTGTGGAAACGTGGTGAGTTTTCCTGGACTGTTGTAGTAGCCTTGTGTAGAGGTTTTGTCCCATGTCTTGTCATGTTCATGTTGGATAGATTTGGACTTTCAACAAGTGACAAGTGAAGATGGTTGAAAGATTGCCCATAGTATGCAGAATTGTTATCTAGGGTGGTTATTATTAGGACTATAAAATCTGAGATTAGATTTTTTTTAATATAACAAGATATGAATGATATACATAATACAGGAGAGGTATATGTTACTGAGGATATGTGTACTATTAATTTTCTTGTAAGCAGTACTCGTAGCTGTAAGTAGGAACCACATAGCAACTCTCTGGCAAAACTCTAACACTGCGACAAGAAGCCTCACTCATTTTCTTACAGAACATGTAAAAATATTTCACCACAGGTGTTGCAGATTTCATCACTTTTACTCTTTCTCAGTCTGTTGACAGTTTGCCTCTCCGATCAGGAGCTCTGAGTGTACTGAAGAAACGCTGGGAACAGACAAATCAGGAGAAATCTGCTCCTCAGTTGACTGTGGCACCTGTGAGCCTGAAAGCTCATGCTGCTTCCAGCAAACCCAGCAATCCTCCAAAACCACCTGCTACTTCAAGCAAACTAATGCAACAGCCCAGCCTGACCCAAGAGTCAACCTCCCATGAGAGACCTGAAAAAATAAAAGCAGACATGGAAACTAAACAAAAGAAGTGTGCAAAAGAAGAGGAAGAAAACAAGACTGCATCCGATCCATGTTCCCCTGCAGAGAAACCAGCCATGCCCCTTAATAACATCAAAATGATGTATGAAAAGGGCAAAACCGAGGTGAGATAGTCACAAATGAATGTCATTAGCTGTCACTGTACTCTCTATATTTGACTTTCTGGTGCTTTGTGCAAAATTAACATAGCAAAATAGCTGTTAATAAATCGATGACACAAAATAGTTATCGAAACACAAATGTAATAACTTTATCATATAATTATCAAATGTAATAATTATATCATTGAGTTCAGATGGATCTTATTCATTATTCATACATTTAATCAATTTACCTGTCCATAACAGCTTGATATAGATATGTGTCCAATGGATTTATGTTTCTGGGCTAAGTGGAATTTACCTCCCTTCACCGAGTTCCCATCCCCCATTGTCATAACTAGAGGCCTGGCATGTGCTCACATTCCTACTTGATTCCTTGGACTCTTTTGGAATGTCTCATTTCATCTTAGTGTTGAGATAGCAGTCTGCTCTCTGAAACAGTCACTGAATCTAACATTGTCTTCACAATAAGCTGCAGTTATTTAGATAAGGAAAGCACAGTAGAAAATCTAAGTTTTTTTAACCCCTAAAAAATATATATTTTAAATAATATTTTGCTTGAAAAGAAGCTCTGTAGCACACAATATAAAATCCAAAAACAACAGCAAAAACCATACCTGTATAAAATTAAAATTAATATGTGGAAACCTCTTACAAATACGTATACCACAAACTTGGGCCATTGCGGACAATGAGTGTTTTATTTGACATTGTGAGAAGAGTAAAGTTGCCTATACAGTAGGAATGTTGTAGCACATTTCAGGTTCAAGGAAGCATTTTCCTTCCTGAAATATTTAGAATATTCTTAGGTAGTTCTCAAATATTTTCTAAAGGACTTTATTTTACTTTAAATTTTATTTTACTTTATTTTATTTAAATTTTTTCATGAGACAAAAATAACAGGCTTTGGTGGTGGTGCTTTCAGACTATATGGTGGCTGGTTTTGGGGGCTGCAAAACAACATTAAGCAAAACATTTTGATTAAATTTAAGTAATAATTATCTGTATCTGTAGTGAAAAGAGGTCTAGTGTAGTGTTCTTTCATTCAATCTCATTCTAATTTTTCTTACCCTTTTTTAAGCATCTTTCTTTTCTCATTTGCTACTGACAGATTCACAGAGACTATCCTAAAACCATCTTCGATAATGGACAGAGAACTTTTTCCCCTACATTTTTTGATCATTAATATAAGCTTTTTAAAACTGAGAGAGCTCAAAGTTAAGTTTTGCAATAGCAAATACAATATAAAGTGAAATTAAATTAAAAAAAATTAAAAAACCTAGAAATTAAAAAAACTAGATCCAATTCTTGGTTTTAATTCTTGACTATTCTTCAGTTATAAAAGTTCAATTAACAGATTAAGATTTTTTTTACATTATGCTTTTATAGTAATGAAAGCTGAACAGGAAAATGTGGTAAATTATTAGACAAATATAAGACAAAAATAATGCCACAATACCACAATATTACCAGTAATCAAAAACAGGTTTCATTTCAATTCCATAACATTTCTCTGTTAAAAAAAGAAAAAAAGACCCATTCATGTTCTTTGCATGTTTAATGAATTTCAGCAAGGAAGATTCAGCTGTTTAACTGTATTTATTAATGTGGTCTATATTAAGTATCTTACTTAACAATAGCTAGGTGGAGTTTGTGACTATGGCTCTGAGTCATCTTCTTTTAAATTCCACAAACCAAAGGGGTGTGATGCAGAGACAAGTATGTCTATTGTTCCATCACAGTGAGGCAGTTGTTTGAGCTGTATCTTGCCTCCCAAAACACTGGTTGAAAAGACAAAAGAGGGGGATGGGGGGATGGAAATCACATGCCACTGGTCACAAGACTTAAACATTATATGTGTTTATGCAAGACTAGTGTAATAAAATTGCTTCTGTACCTGTGCAGCCAAGTAACTAACAAAATACAAAATTAAAAACAAGCATTTTAACAAAGAATTCAAGCTTCACATTTCTGCTTTTCAAACACATTTTACTTAAATATGTGAATTGTAGATGTAAGCTGCCTTTAATGGACAGTTGTGTTATAAAATGCTGTAATTAATCTTATAATAGCTATAGTTAAGCATTTCAGCAACTTACTCTACCTCAATAAGAACACATCCAGTTTAAAGGCACTTCTCACCTCAATCAACAACAAAAGAGTGCATGTTAAATATATTCAACTAGTCCTACAATTGGCAGGGTATTGGTAGCTCTTGTGTCTGTGCTTACATACTTGTGTATGTTTTAACACTAGACATTCATTTGTTTACACTTATGCGCTTACTATTTTTGTGCTATTTTATAAACTGAGTAATTTAATCACCATTGGCCTCATTTATAAAATGTTGCACAGAAACCATCCTAAATTTGATCTTACGATCATCTCTCAAATATGCCTAGGTGTGATTTATAGAATGAATGTACATGCAGAAAGCGCATTTACGCCTCTCTTTTAGATTTGAAATCTATGAATCACAAATGATCCTGAACTTGCACACAACTGAATGGTTTCAGCTCTCTGCCTTGTAAACGACTCCTAATTAATGTCTTGAACTTATAAAAAATCACTAGTCATCATTTAAATCCTGTAATTTAGAACAACGAGTAGCAAGAACAGCTTACATTTTCAAAAACTTGCAGTACATTTTTTTACAAATATGAACTTTGGTGTGGATGTAATTTAAGCGTACACACACTCTAAGATCAAAATTGTGCATACGCACACTTTATAAATTAGGCCCCATGTGTGGTGAGTTAATGACTAGTTTTCAGATGGAGGGTTACTGACAGAACCTTACAAAAATGTTTTAGTTTTAATGCATACTTTCATGCTCACCTTGGTACACGCAAAACATGCCACACTCAGCTATAGTATTCCCATCTGTTTGCTTCATGCTTGTGTTATATGCCATTGATGATGTCATGCCACTGGTATGCGCATATAGTTTAAATCCCACTAGGTCTCTGGAGGACTGCAAAACCTTCCACAGACTTCCACACTGTTTGTTTTTCCGTCTGTCTCCCTTGCTTTTTTCCCTCACTGATATAACCTGGTTTATTGAAACAAGTTCATGTTCTAAATGTAGCCATTGCTGAATTTCAACTTTCAGACATAATGTGATTTTGAAATTGCTCAGAGATGCAATCAGTCTTTAAAGTTCTAGAGCATTTTACAGGAGATGTTCCAGTGGATTCATAGTTACAGCATAGTTAATGTCAACGTTGTGCTTTTTCCTTCTATGCTTTCAAGTGAATGCCAGTGTTGTGCGTACTACAAATTTCTGTGTCCTATAGAGGCAGATGCTTTCAGTCTGTCACTGGTTTACATGGTTTGTACTTATTCCTCAGGTGCAAACAGAAGCGAACTGCAGCTCAGAGGACGTGGACACACAAATGGGCAACAAAGGTAAATACTAGGAAACATGCACAGTCAAAATAGATGTTTCATCTCTCTGTATGATGTCTAGTTCCTAAAGGAGAATTTTTAGTTTTTGTTTTTTTTTTGTTTAAAAAAAATAAATAAATAAATAACTTCTGTCATAGGTACGCCTAGTCTGAAGCGCAGTGGCTCTATCAAGGACAGGATGGCGAAATATCAGTTAGCAGTCAGCAGACAGGCTTCTTTCACTGTGCCACGCTCTGTGAGTATGTTTGCAATATACAGTCCACAGTAATTAAAAAAACAAAGAACATGGTTTGCTGAAATGCATTCAGTTAATAGCATGTTTTTATTCTTGTGCATGTGGAATACATAGAGGCACAGGATAATTTCACAACTCAGTACCCTTTAGTGAGGACTCTCCCACAAACGGAGAGTCTGAGACTGGTTCAAGATCAATTATATAGGTTAGAGTAGTTTTCACACAGCTTAGAGGGCAAGAGACATCATAACAGACAGTGAATTTGCACACACAAAAAGTGACTTCCTGAAAACAAAAGAAGCCAGTGCCATTTTATGTGGGCATCCTTTCATACTATGCTGACGCACCAGTGACATGATATGGCTGCCATAGCCATTCCTTATGCATCATTCCTGTTATTCCAGAACTTGTATAAAAAATACATGCTAAGGGAAGTATACAATATTTTTAACCCCAGACCAATTTCCTTCTCGCACAACCTTAAACCACATGTAACAAATGTATCATGTTGTTTTATTTATACATTACTGGATTATTTTTAAAGTGTGCTGATTTGGAGTGATTTTCATTTTATTTCAGGCAAGCCAGTCAGAAACAGAGGACAGTGTTCCCTGCAAGGATCACAAGGAAATTCCACCACCTGCTGGTGATGGACAGAAAGTGGTACCTCATTTCTTTCTATATATAAATAAACCCATTGACAAACCTCCTTTAATAATGTACTAAAAATGAATTCAAGGTTATTTACACTTGTTAAAGTAAACGTTTCATATTATGTATAAAATATGTTTATCACAATATTAACTCATATTTATCATTGTTCTTTCTCTCTGATTTGATGCAGAATACACTTCCTGAGTCAAACTGTGCAAAGATCAATGGTGAGTCCATTATTTTTCTATTAGTATTCTATACTGAAATTCTAAGCTGATTTTATAAATAAGGAGTTACGGTTAACAGTTTCCAATGTGGGGAATAAGGAACTAACTGTTTAACAAACTAACCAATCTTACAGTGTTCTTAAATATCACATGCTTGGAGTGCTAAAATAGATATGTATTATGTACATTTAATAAAATTAATTATTGTCTCATGATTGCTCTTTAGTCCTGACATGTCAGCCCTCCCTGTAGAATCGCCACTGTCTTAAAGTATTACAGAGCTTGCTTTGTTCATTTTTTAATTAAGGGGTTTTGTTCGTTTTTAATTTTATTTTATATGTATTTTATTATTATTATTATTATTATTATTTTATTTTATTTTTTTTTTGTAATGGATGGAAATGGATAAGTACAGCACATAGTGTACAGTGTGTAGTGATGATCTGTAATTTCTTTGTGTTTCCTTTAGGAGAGCATGTCCAAACAACAAATCCCAGTGCTGAAACTCCAGTATCAGAGAACAAGGACCCTCCTAAAGTGGCCAGGGTCTGTGGTGTTCAAACCCATTTCTATTCATTTAAAACACAGAAGCTTACTAATTTATTGTCATACAAAGATTAATTTCAAACTGGAGAAAAATATTTTAGATTTAGTTCATAATAAATACATGATAGTTAAATTCAAAGGTAAAAATAATACAGTTAGTCTGTGATAGAATATAGAATATGAACTTAATTTCTGTAAAGATTTTGGGACAGTCTGCTAACTGCTAGTATGGAATATGTGATTTTATACCATAGAAGTCTGTTATTCATACTAAATACTACATTTTATTGCTAATAAGATGGTTATAACTCGTGTTTTCCTGGACAGAAATTTAATCTGCCTGCCCAGGAAAGATGTGTGTCCTGCCTAAAGACTGTTTACCCGCTGGAGAAACTTGTTGCCAATCAACAGATTTACCACAAGAGTTGCTTTCGCTGTGCCTTTTGTAGTACCAAACTCAGGTCAGTTGTTGTTTTAATTTGCTGTGATTTCTTAAGGAATATTCTGGGATTTCAATACAATTTAAAGAGTTCACCCAAAAATAAAAATTCTGTCATCATTTATTCACCCTCATGTTGTTCCAAACCCATAAGACTTTCGTTCATCTTCTGAACACGAATATATTTTTATGTCTCTACGCATCTACCACTTTAAACTTTTATTCATATATAAACATAAACAGAAGACATAACAAGTTTCAAAGACATATGACAAACAGAAATGGAATAATGAGTCCCTGAACAAAGGAGGGATCAGTAACAAAAGTTGCAGTGAGTATCTGGTGTGGCCCCCAGCTGCTTTAAGTACTGCAGTGCATCTCATCCTCATGGACTCGACCAGGGGTATATTTACCAAAAGCATTGTTAGCCAACTATCTGCTTGTTAAGTCTGACGTCAGTCATCACCTCTTCCTTGTATTCTGGGTCCAAACACTCCATCATATGACACGAGAAAACAACAAACAGTACTAATTATACACTCACAATGTGATATAATACTACCAAAAAATTATGATCTTACCTTTTGACTCCAGACAATAAAAATATAAATGTAAATAAATCAATATAAAAAATATTTGGTGTTTGAGACGCTGTGAGCAGGGAGACTTTAGCTTAAATGTTTAATATAAATATACACAGTGCTCATAAACGGCAGCTGAGATAGTATTCTCAAGTGAAGTGAGTTAGTTCAAACGAACATTCAGCGTCACAAACTTGCTTGGTTGGAACTACAGCTCTCCCTTGTTAGTAAGACATATAGGCTCAATAAATTATGCTCTTGAGCACAATAAGCAAGCTAACATGCAGTACAATCTATATCTTCCATTCTATCTAAATATAAGTGCATTTTATTCTATGTATTTTTGTGCGTCCTCTGTAAGCAAAGTTTTTGAATAGTGCGCATGTGCATAAATACCTAAGGGAACGCACTGTTGAACTAATGTGGTTTAAACAACAGAGATGCAAAAGTGTTCGGGAAACAGTCGAGACTAGCTAGTTTGTTTCCACAACAGTGCATTGTATTATGGAGGTTAATCAGCGAGTTACGTCCTTGTACGGGAAACACACCCCAGGTTTGCCAATTCTTGCTGTGTGGTATTTTGGTGTTTTTCAGAGTCCGTTTTACTAAAATTCTTTGAAATGTTTTGCTGAGTTTATTTCACATATCAGAATTAGTATTACTATTATTTTAGAATATAGCCAGGCCAGCATTGTTTTTAAAACATAAATAAATGAATTCAGTGAAAAATATTTTCATTATGTATTGTATGTTACCTGTTGATATTGTAATGGTAATGTTCTGTGAGGGTGGATTTACAAGAATGAAACATCATAATGTCAAATAATACAAACAGAAACTGAATAAATGTAAACAAGGCTAATAAAGTAGTTTTTACATATTAATCACATGCATTAATGTTCATTTTGACAGCCTTAGTTTACTTATTAAAATAATTAGTCAATATTAGTAAATTATAACAACCTACTGAGGCCAGATTTTAGATATCCTTCATATGGCAATAACATGTCTTCTTTCGTGTCCCTCTTATTTTAGTTTGGGGACTTATGCTTCCCTACATGGCAGCATCTACTGTAAACCTCACTTCAGCCAGCTATTCAAGTCTAAGGGCAACTATGATGAGGGCTTTGGCCATCGACCACACAAGGAAATGTGGACACCGCAAACAAACGAGGAGGAACCTGAGGGAGGTGAAAGCTCAAAGCCCTTTCTCGTAGTGAAGCCTACAGAGCAGTTGAGCCCTAAAATCGAGGAGTCACGACCGGCCAAATTCACTGATCTGACTGTAGCTCTAGAGACAAAAAGTCAAATGACCAGCTCCACAGAAAAACCACAACCCACCTCTGTGGAAACAAGAAAACTGAGAGTCGCGTGGCCACCTCCTGCAGACAGTGATGGAAGCACCAAAGTCTCTATTCCAGCCCCTGAAGTTGGAAAGGGTTCATCCAAGCTTTTCAGAGCAAAGTGGCCTCCAGAGGAGGAAACTCCACCTGCCCAGCAGAGCCCTGAAAGAGCAGAACTGAAAAGTCTGCGGCGTACTTCCTCACTCAAGGAGCGGAGCCGTCCCTTTTCTGTGGCACCAAGACTGCCATTATCCAATGCTTCAAAACAAGACACGCAAGCATCTCACAAGGTTGCTTTGGTCAGACGAGGCTCACTGGAGGACCTTCATTCACAGTCAAAAATAAAAGCAGACAAAACTGAGGTGAAAAAAGAGGCAGAAATCCCACATGAAAAGACAAAGGACAGTGACAGCCAATCCAAGGAGAATATTGAGAGTCCTGAAAAACTTGATAGGAAGGAAAAGATGCCCCCTTCTATCCTCAAACAGACACAGCAAACGAAAAAGGAGGTTGAGCCACAACAAACAAAAAATGAAGCTGATACACAAAAAAAAGATAAAGAGTCTCAGACTCAACTAACAAAAAAAGAGTCTGAGCCACAACAACAGGAGGTTCTGAAAGGTTGTGTTGAAGATGAGGAAAAACCGGTGAAATGTTTAATCACTTCTCCTGAACTCCAGTCTTCCCAAGACACATTCTCTCCACCTGTGGAAGAAAAAGCCCATAGGACATCCCAGGATGTGGGCTTCTGGGATGGTGAGGAGGCTGAGGAGTCTCTGACTGTAGAGGAGATGATCAAGAGGAATCGCTACTATGAAGATGAAGAAGATGAGGAAGAGGAAGTGGCAATAGTTTGACAATATATGTCATCGATCGCTTTCATTTATTATTTACTCTGAAAATGTAACTGGTAGAAATTCAACATAATGGAAAAACAAGTGCTTTATTATATTGTGACCAAGTACTATGGTACTGTACATATTTTCTTTAGCCCTTTTTCTTGGAACTTGGAACTATTGCTTGGAACTTGAAACTATACTTTTTTGTATTTTGTTCTTTGCCATCCATGTTTTCTTTTGGTTGCTGTAAAAAATACTTTACAAAAAAAGTTTTAAACGTCACTGTTATTGTTTCTTAATCTAAGAATGTTTTGTGTTGATTTCAGCTAACAAATCTCTTCTCCTTTATTTTCAGCCTTTGACAGTTCATCAGTAAGGATAAGAGCCAAATATGTTTTTGGTTACTCTTCTAGCCCATATTTAAAAACATTTTGCACTGTTTTAATGATTATTAAAATGACACAATAAACATGATTTCACTGAAAATGAATTGGGGATATAAAGTGCATAATTTCAGTTTTATATTGAATGATAAATGTTAAAGTCATTAAGCACTTTATGTGTAAATATACATAGTACATAACTAAAGGTACACTGTAAAACATTTCCCTGTAAAAAAAAAATGGTAATCTACTGGCAGCTGTGGTTGCCAGCATAATACTGTAAAAATACTGTGTGCTACTGTTTTTGAAATTAACAGCAAAATGCCGTTTTGTCATCTACAGCATACAACTGTAATTTAGCAGCATATATCTGTTAAATTACATACTGTTCATAACTCCATGATCTCAATTTTCAATGCATATTATACCCTGCATTTTCTGTGTTACAAAAGAGAACAAAGTCAAGTTATGTTTTGTTATTTTATTCTGATACAACACTAGATAAACTTTTACAATATTCCCTAAAACAGACATGCATACAAACTTACAAACATGCATAAAGTCTTTATTTGTTGATTAAAATACAAATGTACTCTCAAATCAGTCTTCAGTGAACACCAGATAATTTTTTTTTTAAACAAAATTTATAAAAAAGATTATAAAAGATATCAGATGAAATGACTGGTGTCATTAATCATACCTTTATGTTCTGTTTGGAGCTCAAAGGTTTGGTTCCCACTGGTCTTCCACTGTATGGGCAAAACAGACATCAGTTCTCTACGACAATATCTTCATTTATCCTCCAAGAGAAAGTCCTACTGGTTTGAGACAGCATGAGATACTTCTGGACTCATGTTCTTCTTCATCATCTTGGGTCTTCTTCTGCAGTTTTTCCAGTTATTTTAGACACCTCTTTTCTTCATGCAGCTTTGATCCTCTTTTCTGCATTTATTCCAATAAAGTATCTGAAAAATAAGAGGAGAAAAGCTTCAGAGCATATTCTTGTATATAATTTGATTTGATCAAATTAAACTTTCTAACTAAAAACTATTTGATTAACTGAAGACTCTGAATACACAGCATAAGTCATACTTGCTGCATTTATAATCAATGGATTCTAGTATGAGACACATTAAGGTGGATCTTTTCCTGATAATGGAAACTAGTGTCAGTCTGGAGCGTGAGCTTTGTTTTAGTGAAACAAAATGCAGACATATACTTACCAAGAAGGATCAACCTAGGAGTCACAGGCAGGTTACCCATTTTCTCAAGGTCAGAAGGTGTGGCAGACATCTATTAGTAAAGAAAACCATTTAAAATAGTTCACAGTATCTGCAAATGTGTAAATGTTAATTTTTAAAAGCAATAAGTACTTTAGAAATAAAACAATAAAATGCAGAGCTGCGAAAATGACCGTGCGAAATGACCGTGCGAAAGCCATGTTGAAACCAGTGAGCACAGGAGAGTTCGACGGAGAGAACAAACATGAGGTCAGGAGCTGTCGTCGGGGTAGACCCGACAAAGGGAGACTGGCAGAGAGTCCTTTATAAAGGGGTGTGGCTGATTGGAATCAGGTGCAAGTGATTAGAATTCTGGTGAGGATGAACGGGTGGGCGGTGCTACTGGAGACGTGGCAGGTGAAGGTGGCAGTGGTGAATGTCTGACACTACCTCCAGGGGCGGCTCCCGACGCCCTAACACGACGCCGAGGGCGGCCACGACCGCGAGGGGCAGGACGATCCAGGTTGTCCCGATGGAAGTCCGATAGCAGAGTGGGCATACTCGGCCCACGGGAGGAACCTGCTCCAGCCGTGTTGGTCCTTGTGACAGTATGCCCGGAGGTAACGTCCCAGCTTTTGGATCTTTCTCTCTGTCTGGCCATTGGTCTGTGGATGATAACCAGATGAGAGGTTAACCCTCTGGGGTCTGAGGGTGTTTTGGGGCCCTGGAGAAGTTTTGACATGCCCTGACATTTGTCCTTTTTTCAGTATCTTAAAAACATGTTAATGGCTAAAGTCTGATTACACTGTAATCAGCACAAACTGGGCTACAATAATATGTAAGCAACATGAATGTGCATGTTTGTGCTTTTGAGAAAACAACATTTATGCGTGGTTAGTGAAAATCAAATTTTTTTAAGTCACTGAAATAAGACCAAGAAACGCATTCAGAACATTTGTGCACAAGACTTTGAAGAACTGGATGTGGTAGGCTAGAGTTTTTTCTACAAAATGATGTGAAAATTATCTCGTTCAGTCGTCCACAAAAAACAATATACTTATTTAAATTTTCTAAGACATGTTTTGTGATCGAAAGGGAATATGCGAGGGAGTGACAATGGCCATTGAATATTTAGTGATTCACACCTGAGAGACAAAAGGTCCTCCCCTAATGGCCCATCAATGAGACTGTGACTGTCAGGTAAGAAACAATGTGAGAAGATTCAAACATTGGAGTTTTAGATTATCTGTATTTTATTTACAACACAGTATAATATAAACATGCATTATGAAGGTCAAACACATTATTGAGTACACTGATCTAACCACAGAGATGTGAACAGATGGTGTGTAATTCCTGAAAACTGTTTTCTGAATTCTGTTCAACAAGTAGCACAAGCAAATCATACCTGATATTTAAGTGCTTGCAAAACTCATTATCAGTAGTTAAGGAAGTTATTTTACCAATAGAAAATCAGTGTAGTTGAAGATCTGATGTTGGTACAGTGCTCTCACAGGAAAAGTTTGCAGGATTCATCTGTTGTGCAGGTATCAGATCACAAACAACTAAAGCAAAACAAAAAACATATATGAGCATGATAATATCAGGAGAAATTTAAAGCATCCTTGCTGAATAAAAGCATTAGTTCTATAATTTCTATCCCAAAAAATATTCATATAGGTATGTAGTCACTAACATAAATAAATGAATAAATCAGTGCGCATGTTGATAGGCCTGGAGCAATATTGTTACTGTTACAGTGTGAGTGAGACGAGAGGCGAGCGGATCCATCTGCAAGCTTTTAATGGGACGAGGCAAAGACATGGTTAAACAGGCAGGGTCAAAACAACAGCAAACAGGTATGTTAGGGCGTGGCACAATAGAATTCCGTGAAACAGGCGTGGGTCGATCCGTGGCAAACGTAATCCGAAAAGGGACGGGACGAGACGAGAGAATAATCCAAGAAACGAGCTAGAGTCCAGTAGGCAGGCGGCGAGACAGTCGAGACGAGAAGGCCAGGCAAGAAAGCTATACACGGGGAACTAGGAAATACTCCGTGACCTTTTATAGCGCCGCTGATTGGTCACGGGTGCTGACCCAATCAGCGCGCTGGATGACGGGGAATGTAGTCTGGGGTGTAGTGCAACAGTCTGAGCGCAGTGACAGGGTGAGAGCGACATCTGGTGGTGAGCGGACTACAGGTCACCGACCAGGACATAGCCCCCAAAAGAGCGGCTTCCAGACGCTCCAACCGAACAACAGTCCAGGGGAGCAGTGGGGCGGGAGCGAGACAGGGCGAGGGTTGGAGGACCAGGTCCATGCAGAGGACCAGGTGACTGAGGCAGGACCGACAGGGCAGGAGCCCACCAGGGCGGAGCCGGAGGTGCAGGAGCCCTCCAGGGTGGAGCCGGAGGCAGAGCAGGAGGCGCCGGGGCCCTCCAGGGCAGAGCAGGAGGCGCCGGAGCCCTCCAGGGCAGAGCAGGAGGCGCAGGAGCCCTCCAGGGCGGAGCAGGAGGCAGAGCAGGAGGCGCAGGAGCCCTCCAGGGTGGAGCAGGAGGCGCAGAAGCCCTCCAGGGCGGAGCAGGGGGCCCAGCAGGAGGCGCAGGAGCCCTCCAGGGCAGAGCAAGAGGCGCAGAAGCCCTCCAGGGCAGAACAGGAGGCGCAGGGGCCCTCCAAGGGCAGAGTAGGAGGCGCAGGGGCCCTCCAGGGCAGAGCAGGAACCCGCATCAAGGACTGGGACCTGGGGAGAGCAGGGACAGAGGAGGCAGAGAGAATAAGGAGAGAAGCAGAGAGTCCAAAGGATAACGCCGCCTCCATAGGAGGTTCTACAGCCAACGCTGACACCTCTGGAGGCATTGGCGCAGCTTCTCTAATGGGGAAGGCCTCTGGAGCTGACTTGTGGTCAGACGAGACCTCTGGAGCAGACTTGAGACCAGACTTGAGACCAGACGGGACCTCTGAGCAGACTTGAGACCAGGCGGGACCTCTGGAGCAGACTTGAGACCAGGCAGGACCCTCTGGAGTGGACTTGAGATCAGGAGGACCTCTGAGCGGACTTGAGATCAAACGGGACCTCAGGAGCAGACTTGTGAACAGACGTGACCTCTGGAGCATAGTGTGCAGGCCATATGCTCAGAAAAGTGACCGCCAACACACTGGCAGACATGATGTAACGAGGCTCCGGGAGGTCGGACGAGACTTGACAGGACTCTTGATAATCAGATGTGTCGTGACGAAACTCTGGGCAGACAGTGGAGCTGTGACGGGGCTCTGGGAGGTCAGACGAGACGTGACTTGACTCTGGGCGGTCAGACGGGAGGTGACTTGACTCTGGGTGGTCAGACAGGACGTGGCTTGACTCTGGGCGGTCAGACGGGACGTGACTTGACCCTGGGTGGTCAGACGGGACGTGACTTGTCTCAGGACAACAAGCTGTGACTTGACTTAGCTCGTGGAGATCTGCTGGGGCCTGACTTGGCTCGCGATGGTCAGCTATGGCTTGGCTTGACTTGTGAGGATCTGTTATGGCTTGACTTGGCTTGCAAACATCAACTGTGACTTGACTTGGGTCGCTATGGTCCGCTGTGGCTTGACCTGGTTCGTGGAGATCGGCTGTGACTTGACCTGGTTCATGGTGACCAGCTGTGGCTTGACCTAATTCATGGAGCTCAGCAGTGGCTTGACCTGGCTTGTGAAGATCAGTAGTGAGTTGACTTGGTTCGTGAAGATTGACTGTGACTTGACTCGGCTCACTAAGACCAGTTGTGGCTTGACTTGATTAGGAAGATCCGTTCTGACTTTACTTGACACAAGAACCTCAGTCTTGACTGTACTTTGCTCAGGAGCGGCAGCTTTGAATTGGTTTGACTCAGGAACCGTAGCTTGGACTTTGCTTGGCTCAGGAACAACAGTTTTGACGTTGCTTGAATCAGAAACGGTTGCTTTGACTTTGCTTGACTCAGGAACGACAGCTCCGACTTGGCTTGACTCAGGAACGACAGCTCTGACTTGGCTTGACTCAGGAACCACGGCTGGACTTGACTTGACACACAGTAAACACAGCTTTAACTTGACTTGCCTTAGGAAGAGCAGCTCTGACTTGACTTGACACAGGAAACACAGCTCTAACTTGACTTGACACAGGAACAACAGCTGTAGCTTTACTTGACCTTGGAAACACGGCTGTAACTTGACTCGACACTGGAAATACAACTGTGACTCGACTTGACAGAGGAAATACAGCTGTAGCTTGACTTGACTTAGGAAGAGCAGCTTTGACTTGCCTTGACACAGGAAACACAGTTTTAACTCGACTTGACCCTGGAACCACAGCTGTAACTTGATTTGACACAGGAACAACTGCTGTAATTTTGCTTAACTCTGGAGTGGCAGCCGTATCTTGACTAGACTCTGGAACAGCAGCTGTAGCTTGACTTGACTCTGGAACAACAGCCGCGACTTGACTGGACTCGGAAACTTGACTTGACTCAGGAAATGCAGCTGTAACTTGACTGGACTCAGGAAACACAGCTGCAACTTGACTGAACTCGGAAACTTGACCTGACTCAGGAAACGCAGCTGCAACTTGACTTGACTCGGAAATTTGACTTGACTCAGGAAACGCAGCTGCAACTTGACTGGACTTGGGGGTAGCAGCTGTGACGTGACGGAGCTCCGTTTTCGCCGCCATCTTGTGAGCGCGCACCGGCGCCGCCGCCATCTTGCGAACGGGCACCGCTGTTGCCGCCATTTTGTGCACGGGCTCCGCTGTCGCCGCCATGGTGTGAACGCGCTCCAGCGCGGCCGCCATTACCGCGTTGTCGCGTTCCTCCTCTGCGACATCCACAGTGAAAGATGAGCCGACACACAGTAGAGCAAAATCAAAAAAAGCAGCTAGTGATGAACGCGGACCTTCGCGTCTCAGCCTCGCCCTTAAAGGCTGATTTACG
The DNA here is from genome assembly GCA_012976165.1 of Labeo catla. Lineage (NCBI taxonomy): Eukaryota > Metazoa > Chordata > Actinopteri > Cypriniformes > Cyprinidae > Labeo > Labeo catla. Next base: position 833,179 of record VONZ01000247.1, read on the forward strand.
CCATCACAGAATATTTCAATAATAACACAGTCCGGGGGGGTAGAATAATTTGAAATGGCCAAAAACTCACGGATATATTGCTCGAGCGTGCGTTGTCCTTGTCTTAACCGGAATAGAATACCTGTTGTCCATACCTGTTGCGAGCGGATCCATCTGCAAGCTTTTATTAATGGGACGAGGCAAAGACATGGTCAAACAGGCAGGGTCAAAACAACAGCAAACAGGTATGTTAGGGCGTAGCACAATAGAAGTCCGTGAAACAGGCGTGGTGAATCCGTGGCGAACGTAATCCGAAAAGGGATGAGACGAGAGAATAATCCAAGAAACGAGCTAGAGTCCAGTAGGCAGGCGGCGAGACAGTCGAGACGAGAAGGCCAGGCAAGAAAGCTATACATGGGGAACTAGGAAACTAGGAAACTAGGAACAAGCACAGCGATAAACACAACAACAATACTCCATGACCTACAGAGAGAAAGTCTGGGGCTTTTATAGCTGATTGATCACGGGTGCTGACCCAATCAGCGCACTGGATGACGGGGAATGTAGTCCGGGGTGTAGTGCAACAGTCTGAGCGTAGTGACAGGGTGAGAGCGACATCTGGTGGTGAGCGGACTGCAGGTCACTGACCAGATTCGTAACAGTTACATTAGCAATCACTAATATTGCCCATGTGATTTTTATAGTTATCATATGCACACATGCTTTGTATTTATTATTATACAGTATAAAAACAACATCTGAGAAACTAAATTATTATTAAGCACATTATGTACACGTTTGAGCAGATATTTGCAGACAGATTATTCAACAGTAAAGACTGGTCTAAGCATTCTTATACATTACTTTTATATCGCCCTACTTTAATGTCAATTTGTTTATGAAATATAAAACATTCCTGACACCTTACAGATGCATTGAAAAGTTGCCTATGATATTTCAAAATGTTGCACTCGATTTCACATATTTTAGTCAGGAATTATAGTTTTGGAAAAAGTTCAACTAGTAAATGCGTTCAAGTTTATGTCTCAACAACACATTATCTAATGCCAATAAAAAACATTACTTACACTGTATAAGAGATCCTCTCGTCAGCTGCCTGTAGCCGCACTCGCGTTCTGTTTGTGAGATAAACAAGTTTACCCTGTTCCTCTCAGCACGTCCTCATCCGGAGTAAATACAAGGCTTTTTCCTCTCAGCGCTTCCTTCCAAAAACGAAAGTATCCGACACAAACACGTTGCTGCTTTGTTTACGAGTTGATGTGGGCGGTCATTTCGCACGTCTTTCACGTGGATGTTTGTAATAACAATAGCGCCGCACAGCCCGTGGGCATGATCTAATTAGCGGTAATGAGGTCAGATGGGAAAAACAGGACATGGTATCGGTTTCATACGGATTACTTACACACAGAATATGTGTTTTCGATTAAACTTACTTCATTTAAAAGTAGACATTCCAAGCTTTCTATAGACATATCTCTGGTGTTTATGTGTCATGTATTCGCTGAGTTTTAGTGTACATTTTCCTGTACATTTTCTTTATTTACAAAAACCACGAACATTTGTTGATATGTTGAGCGTACACAAATAAAAGTAAACTTTCTACAGATTCAGGTGATGTATTACTTTTATGTGTCCAATTAAAATTGAGGGAGCAATTCAAGTTCTTTTTGCTGACATCTGGAAAATATGCGAGTGCTCCTGCCGGCGGGTTAGCCGACCCCAGGATGTTAATCTGAAGATTGCTGCATAGTATGGGTGTTTCCTTTTGTCTGAACATCTATCAGTTCATCTTTTAAGTGAGTGGCGGGGCAAACCGAAAGTTGATGCCGAAAGTAAACACTCTCCTGCCTTCACTGTTGATACTGTGACTTTTCTTGTTTGTATGTATTCCTTTGTTGGCATTTTCCACATTTCGTTTTTCTCCCTTAATAACAAATTTGTTCATTCTGATGCTTGATTTTATCAAACTAATGGCTGTTAGTTTATATTTCTTTAGTAGCTACATTTTTAAATTAATGTAAAAACAAGAACAAATTGTAAAACTAAGTTATTTTGTAATGTGGCCACGGGTTGAGAACCACTGGCTTAGATGATATAAAAGTAATGTCTAAGAATGCTTAGACCAATCTTTACTATTAAATACTCTGTCTGCAAATATCTGCTCAAATGTGTTTGTAATGTGCTTAATAATACAACCCCAAATCAGAAAAAGTTGGGACAGTATGGAAAACGCAAATAAAAAAATAAACTAGTGATTTTTAAATTTACTTTGACTTGTATTTCATTGCAGACAATACAACAGCACATTATTTAATGTGTTCCTCATGATTTTTAAATTTTTTTTCTCAAAATAAACACGTATGCCAATTTTGGTTCTTGCAACACATTTCAAAAAAAGTTGGAACAGTAAAGCATTTACCACTTTGTAATGTTGCCATTCCTTTTCACAACACTTAAAAGACGTTTAGGGACTGAAGACACCAAGTGATGAAGTGTTTCAGGTGTAATTTTGTCCCATTCTTCCTGCAAACAAGTCTTAAGGTGGGCAACAGTACGGGGTCTTCGTTGTCGCATTTTGCGCTTCAAAATGCGCCACACATTCTCTATTGGAGACAGGTCGGGACTGCAGGCTGGCCAGTCAAGTACCTGTATCCTCTTCCTCCGCAGCCAGGACTTTGTAATGTGTGCAGAATGTGGTTTTGCATTGTCTTGTTGAAATATGCATGGGCGTCCCTGGAAAAGATGTCTTCTTGAAGGCAGCATATTGTGCTCCAAGATCTCCATGTACTTTTCAGCATTAATGGTGCCATCACAGAAGTGCAAGTTACCTTTGCCAAGAGCACTGACACAACCCCATACCATGACAAACCCTGGCTTTTGGACATGTTGCTGGTAACAGTCTGGATGATCCTTTTCTTCTTTGGTCCGGAGCACACAGAGTCCATTTCTCCCAAAAAATACCTGAAATACTGATTCATCTGACCACAGTGCACGTTTCCACTGTGTGATGGTCTATCCCAGATGCCTCCGAGCCCAGAGAAGTCGACGGCGCTTCTGGACACTGTTAACATAGGGCTTCCTTTTGGCACAGTACAGTTTTAACTGGCATTTGTGGATGTAACTACGTATTGTGGTACATGACAAAGGTTTGCCAAAGTAGTCCTGAGCCCATGTGGTGATATCGCTTGTAGATGAATGACGATTCTTGATGCAGTGCCGCCTGAGGGATCGGAGATCACGGTTGTTCAGCTTAGGTTTGCGCCCTTGTCCTTTACGCACTGAAATTCCTCCAGATTCCTTGAATCTTTTGATTATGTTATGCACTGTTGAAGGTGAAATATCCAAATATCTTCCTATCTTTCTTTGATGAACATTGTTTTTAAACATTTCAATAATTTTCTCATGTATTTGTTGGCAAACTGGCGATCCTCGGCCCATCTTTGCTCCTAAAGGGCTAGACCTTTCTTGGATGCTGCTTTTGTACCAAATCATAATTACAATCACCTGTTGACATGACCTGTTTGAAATCACATCATTTAACCAATTTACCAGATTACTAGCCCTAAATTGCTCCTGTCCTAACCTTTTTTGGAATGTGTTGCAGGTCAGAATGACAGGAAAGGACGTATATTTACAAATGAAACGAAGTTGACCAGACAAAACATGACATATTTTGTGTTCATATGGTCTGCAATGAAATACAAGTCAAAGTAAATTTAGAAATCACTACTTTTTATTTTTTTTATTTGCGTTTTCCATACTGTCCCAACTTTTTCTGATTTGGGGTTGTAATTTAGTTTATTAGATGATGTTTTTGTAGAATAATAAATACAAAGCATGTGTGCATATGATAGCTATAAAATCACATGGGCAATATTAGTGATTGCTAATGTAACAACATAGTTGCTCCTGGCCTATCAACATGCTCACTGATTTATTCATTTATTTATTTGTTTAAGTGACCAGATACCTATATGAATATTTTTTGGGATAGAAATGATAGAACTATTCCTTTTATTTAGCAAGGATGCTTTAAATTGCTCCTGATATTAACATGTTCACAGATGTTTTGTTTTGTTTTAGTTGTTTGTAACGTGATACCTGCACAACAGATGAATCCTGAAAACTTTTCCTCTGAGAGCGCTGTACCAACATCAGATGTTCAACTTCATTGAAATTCTATGGTAAAACAAGTTCCTTGACTACTGATGGTGAGTTTTGCAAGCACTTAAATATCAGGTATGATTTACTTGTTTCTCTTGTTGAGCAGAATTCAGAAAAGAGTTTTCAGGAATTATGTCTGTTCACATCTCTGTGGTTAGATCAGTGTGCTTAATGAAGGTCTTTTTATGTATGTTTTGATGATACTGTGTTGTAAATAAAATACAGATAATCTAAAACCTCATTCTTTGAATCTTCTCACATTGTTTCTACCTGACAGTCAGAGTCTCATTGATGGGCCATTAGAGGAGGGCCTTTTGTCTCTTAGGTGTGAATCACTACATATTCATGGCTATTATCACTCCCTCGCATATTCTCTTTCGATCACATTTTTGTGAATGACTGAATGAGATGATTGTCACATCATTTTGTAGAAAAAAACTCTAGCCTACCACATCCAGTTCTCAAAAGTCTTGTGAAGCAATGTTCTGAATGTGTTTCATGGCCTTATTTCAGTGACTTAAAAATTTTAGTTTTTCTTTAACCACGCATAAACGTTGTTTTCTCAAAAACAGAAACATTTACAATTATGTTGCTTACATATTATTGTAGCCCGGTTTGTGCTGATTACAATGTACAATCAGACTTTAGCCATTAATATGTTTTTAAGATACTGAAAAAAACACAAATGTCAGGGCATGTCAAAACTTCTTCAGGGCCCCAAAACACCCTCAGACCCCAGAGGGTTAAAGGGAATGGGAGATGAGACTCTGATTGGTTTATTGCATGTTACACCCCAAAACACACCAATGATGCATTAGGAGAATAGGCACAACCCTATTGAGACCACATTTTTTCTGTTGTTAAACTAGCAATTGTGGATTCAGACACGATCTAAGTGCACCTGCACCATGCACTTCAAAGCATGCACTTACATTGTTAAAATAGGGCCCATAAACATTACAGGGGACCTATGCAAAATTAACTTTTACATGGTGTTTGAACATACATATGTGTTGGCACTGTGTGCACACAACTACCCTATAATGATAAAAATCCACCTACTCCTTTTTTTTTTAAAATCCCCAGTGTCTCAGAACAAGCTGTTCGCAGAATCTGTACAATGTGATGCCACATTGCCCATACCTATCGCTCATGACTGTTGACGGACATTACCCTATTAGCATAGGTCCCACCCTGAGTGAGCCACACACAATCTACCATTGTTTATCTTTGTGCTAGAGCATTAAAAATCAGCATTCAAGTTAGAAATGTCTTCCTATTAAAGCTACATAATGTATTCAGTCAAGAGCAGTGAGCGATTTTCTGTTTTTCTTTTTGTTTTTTTTTTCTGTTTTTGTTGTTTGGCTCATATTAACAGCATAGACAGCAGTAGGTACTATATATTATGCTGATATCAGTTATTACACAGATCTAATAATATTCTGGTTCCACCCCACCATTTTAAGGTGTCCTCTGTCACAATCTCTAGCTGGAGTGCCCATGGTTTACTCTAGAGGGCACTCCATCTCACTCCTTTACTACTCCACCCCAGACTGCATTTCCCAGAAACCCCAGCCTAGGAACCAATTACAGTCATTCCTGATTGCATGATGATTGCATTCTTAATTGCATTCCGTGTTTGTTGATTTCCTAGTTTCTGTGTTTTCTTAGTTTTGCCCTGCCTGTGTTTTTACCCAGACTGTTTTCTTGATTATGATTGTTTGCTGCCTGTCCTGACCATTGCTTGTTTGTGGAATACTCTTTTGCCTCTGCTTTGGATTATACTGTTTGACACTGTTTGGTCATGTTTGTATAATAAAGCCTTGCATTTGAATCCCCAACTCTGTTCTCTCTTTTTTACAGCACAAAGTCTGAATGAACAGATAAAGGCCAGAAAATAACGCTAATTTAATCCTCTGGGGTCTAAGGGTGTTTTGGCACCCTGGAGAAGTTTTGACATGCCCTGATATTTGTGATTTTTTCAGTATCTTAAAAACATATTAATGGCTAAAGTCTGATTGCATTGTAATCAGCACAAACTGGGCTACAATAATATGCAAACAACATTAATGTACATGTTTGTGTTTTTGAGAAAACTATGTTTATGCGTGGTTAGTGAAAAACAAAAAAAATTAAGTCACTGAAATAAGGCCATGAAACACATTCAGAACATTACTGGATGTGGTAGGCTAGAGTTTTTTCTACAAGATGATGTGAAAATCATCCCAAAATCGTTGACAGGAAAGTTCACAGGTGGTCTCCTTGACCATAACAGGCTCTGGATCAGAAAAATAGCAACCGCCATTACAGGGAACACTGAGGAAAGAGGAACCGTCTCTGTGACAATAAGTTTTGAGGCCCTTGGAATGCCAGCTGCTCTAGCTGAAACTAGCGGTGGGTCCGCCAAACTGGAAACCAGTCTCAACTGCCAGTAGAATCCCTGGGTGTCTTCAAATGCAACATTCACGATGCTCAGAAACACTGGAGTGGCATCCGTGACGGCTGAAGACTGTGGCTTGATATCCATAATGGCTGGAGGCTCTGGTGTGATGGCCATATCTTTTGAAGTGTCTCTGGGTTGGCAGCCATTTTGGGAAGAGACTCTGAGCTGGAGGCCATCTTGTGAAGAGACTCAACACTAGCAGCCATCTTGGGAAGAGACTCTGGACTGGCGGCCATCTTAAAAAGTGACTCTGGACTGGCAGCCATCTTGTGAAGAGACTCAGGACTGGTGGCCATCTTGAGAAGAGACTCTGAACTTGCGGCCATCTTGGGAAGAGAGTTTGAGCTGGCGACCATCTTGTAAAGAGACTCAGGACTAGTGGCCTTCTTGGGAAGAGACTCTGGACTGGCAGCCATCTCGGAAAGAGACTCTGAGCTGGCGGCCATCTTGAAAAGAGACTCTGAACTGGCGGCCATTTTGGAAAGAGACTCTGATTCTGATGCTGGGATCACAGAACAAGGAGGTGCAGAAAACACAGGCGTGGTGACCATAATCACAGGAGCTGCTGGTGGCCATGATGGGTCGATGTTGGCCACCCTCCAAAAATTTATTTGGTGTTTCAAAGTCCATTGCTTCACCCACAGTGAAAAGAGAACCACATAGCAACAGAGAATAATCCATAGTGTCCCTCAAACTACCATTACAATACCCTCCGGGTAAGAGTGACTTAGCTGGCTCATTGAGTCCAAAACGGAACAAGTCCTTAAACAAAATCTCATCATAAAATGGCACACGGTATAAAAAAAAAAACTCACAGAATTGACGAACACTACTCTTCAATCAAAGAGTCTTCTTGCTGAAGACGTAGTAGCTGGTCAGCTGGGTCCATGATTAGCCTGGGTTGCTGAATAAAGCCGCTGGATCCGATATGACTGAGTATTCTGTAACGTGGGAGTCATGACAACAGAGTTGAGGATCCAAATGCAAGGCTTTATTATGCAAACATGGTCAAACAAGCAGGGTCGAACACCAGCAAACAGCAGTGATGGTAGTGATGATACTAGTGATGATACGTTCTGTGCCGAGGCTTCGGAGCGTGTGTCGAGAAATTCTGGAAGCTTTCAGTGAAGCGCTGAAAATCTTAGAAATCTTATATACCATCAGAAAATACACATTGTATTCATATAAATAAATTAGTCTATGTGGAAAAAGATTTTTTTCTTTACCGTTATTTCTAAGCCTTAACTAGCGCAAAATACAGTGTACCACAGATCACATCAGGTCATCTGTAATGTATCTGCTTGTTTTACACTCTTTAGCCACCAGGTGTTATTGTGAGCAAATAAAGTCTCAAGAAATGAGCCCTTTTGTGAAGCACTTGGCTGAAAATCAAAAATTAATACAATCCAGCAATCAAAACGTAAAAAGTAGTATTCAAATAAATGTCACGTCTGGTTTTGGGGTTTGTTTTCATGTTCATGTTTTTGTGTCTTTTATTTTGAAGTTCAGTCATGGTCCCGCCACGTCACGGCTCTCACCAAAATTTCCCCAAAGGGTGATACAGAGCTTGGGCCAAGACTGAAAAGACTGATTACCAGTCTTGAGCATCCACCATTGATCAGCTGGCATCCCTGTGATCTCAACACACTCAAGTCCAGTGGGCATCCCTCTGTGTACTGTGCTGCCCCTCGCCATTTTGAGCGTGTGGGCTGCACACTGCACTCCAGGGGCCTCTTCTGTCCATGAGTCTGCTCCAGAGGCCTCACTTGTCCACGAGTCTGCTCCAGAGGCCTCTCCTGTCCACAAGTCTGTCCTTGAGGCCTCTCCTGTCCAAAAATCCGCTCCAGACCCTCCATTCATGAACTCACTGTCTGTCCTGTCACGGCCATGGAGACCGTTCATGAACTCACTGCCTGTCCTGTCATGGCCAAGGAGGCCGTTCATGAACTCATTGCCTGTCCTATCACGGCTATGGAGGCCATTCATGAGCTCATTGCCTGTCCTGTTATAGCCATGCAGGCTGGTCATGAACTCACCCTGTTCTGCCGGCACTGCCATGGCTCCATGATCCTCTGGATCTGACATGGCGGACTTCTCCTCCTGTTCCATGGCCCAGGTCCGCCATGGTTCCATTGTTTGCCTCTTATCCAATGCCCAGGTCTGCCATTGCCCCATGGCACCATCTTTGTCCTCTGCCATGTTATGATCCAGGTCCTGTTCTCCTGCATGGGCCTGGTCCTCTATCCCTCCCCCAGTTCGGTTTTGGGGTTTGTTTCATGTTCATGTTTTTGTGTCTTTTATTTTGAAGTTTAGTCAGGGTCCTTGTTTAGTCATGTGTTTCCCTTGATCCTCATGTGTCCCTGCCTTGTGTATGTGTCATGTTCTCATTGGTTGTTGTAGTCATGTGTCTTGTTTGTCATTGGTTGGTTTGTGTCATGTGAACTGCATTGCTTGCTATAAGTAGCCCTCATGTTGCCATTGTTCCTTGTCATGTATTGAACGTATTTTCCTCTGTTTGGTAAGTTGTTTAATGTCTGTACTCAAGTCTTTGTTCGTTGTTTTGTCTTCTGGATTTCACTTCGGATATTATAATAAAGCTGCACTTGGATTTATCTTTAATTTGCCATTCAGTGGACCCTCATTACAATAAAGTGCCGGGTGGAGGATAATGAAACAAGATAATATAACAATATAATATTATATTGTAAGTACTGTTTTTGAAAACAATAATTTGCATCAACTACAGCCAGTAAAACAACAGAAAATGTACCCTTGTAGTTGAAATAGAGGGAGCCTGAATTTCCAGGGGCCTGAATAACAATGTGCTTTCCATCCATTGCCCCGAAACAACTGGGAAAGTTCCATCTTTTCTCAAATGTCTTTGCTGTGTTCCTCCACACATCTTCTGTGGGCACTGGCATAAGATGAGCCTATATCCTCACTCAGCAACACTTATTGGGCAAACCTTTTGGCAATTCATACATATTTTACAAGGTGGCTAATTTGTATGAATTGGTACGACCCCACCCGTACAAATTTGTATGTGTTTTGCTAAATAGTAAGTATTTTATGAGTTCCTCAATTCGTATAAATTTGTATGAATTACCAACCCCTAACCCTGCCCCTAAACCTACCTGTCACTGGGGTCTAGACAAATCATACAAAATTGTACATATGAGATCATACATTTGTACTTGGGGCTTCTGGTCCCCAGCTCTGCACCCGAGATGTGACTTGTTAGCTCCGCCTCAACCCTCTGAATCCATCACTCCATCACGGCCCATCAACCAGTCACTTCCACCTTGGCATCTTGTTCCCTCTGGTTCACCATGGGCGGTCATCCTTCCAGCTCCACTGGGCTTTCTCATCTCTCTTGCTCCACCTTGGTCAGTCATTGCTCTGCACCACAGATTTAAGCCCAAAATATACTTCAGGTTTTTTTTTTTACAGTCGAACATGCAGCCTTTTAAAGCATAGTCTATTTGAGGTCAGTGTGAATGCAGGTAGTTGACACATGCACTCTAGAAAGCTTCATCTTTAGTTCAATGTATGCTCTATTTTTCTCCAGAAGTTATGAAAGATGAAAATGTCTCTATACTCTTTTAAACTAAAGTTGCTGCTATCTCATAACCCTCTCACATAAGCGCTTATCAGTGTGTCCATCTGTTGCAGTCTCCGCTATTTTGATGTTGTTCCATCCCTTTAGTTTCAATTTCTACTGTGAAACAACAGCCCGGGCCAGTGTTACACCCTTGTGGAACAACTGATTAGTGCAAAACAATTTTAATGTGAATGTGTGACTCATCTGCGATTCCTCCCTCTACCCTTTTGGTTCTGGTAACCTCATCCTTCCTTCGGGCTTCACCTCAGTCCTCGGGTGCTCGAGCTGCACCTCAGTCTTCTGGTACTCTGGCTCCACTTCGGCTATTGGTTGCTGTAGCTTCATCTCAGTCTCCAGGACCATCAGTGTCACTTGGTGTAACGGGACTCATAGGAAGCGTGAATAGATCCAAGTGCGAGCTTTATTAAATAGATCGTAGTCAAGACAGGCAGGGTCAAACGCCAACAAACAGTAACATCCAGGGTAAGGCAAAAGCGTAATCCAATTAAACAGGCAGAAGGTCAGAATCCAAGAGAGCAGTCCAAAGTAGCAAAATAAACAAGACAATGAAACAAGGCAAAACTATGGCAAAGATACAGGGCAAAACTATGACTATGGAGCAAAACAAAACCGTGGAAATAACAAGGCAATGAATAGGGAAAATGCTTGATAGAGTCCGCACAGGCAAAACAATACTTCGCCATGGCTGTTTGGCATGGCCCTCCTTATATGGCTGCCAAATAGGAAGTAACTATAGAAGCAGCAGAGGGAGCGGTAACAGACAGTCCATGGGTGAGGGCTCCCTCTGCTGGCGTGGCATTACACTTGGTTTCTGCAGCTCTTTGGCTCTGCCTGGGACTTCTCCTCCATCTACTCAGCCAGTCATCTCTCTGGTTTCACCTGGCAATCCCCATCAAGGCTTCATCATGTGTCAGGTCTGTCACAGGTTACCTTCCTATTTTTTTTTTCCCACACCCAACCTTATTGCACTCATAACAAACATAGTGGCTACCACTTTTCCTTAATCAGCTTTTGTGGAAATTGAGGCTCCTCTAGAAATCTCAACTTCAGTATGGCCACCTGCACTGTGCCTTCTAATCACTTTGTTACATCTCCTCTATATGTTCTGCCTTCTACAATATCCTCACTCCACTGAGCTCTGTTCATCCCAGAACCCATGTGTGAATGTCCTCTCCTGCTGTGGCTGACAGCCAGTGTTGGGGAGGTTACTTTGGAAATGTAATAGGTTACAGATTACAAGTTACTTGATTTAAAATGTAATAAGTGGTGTAACTTTTCAATTACTTTATTAATGTAACATTACTTTTAATTACTTTTTGATTACTTTTCTAAATTTCTAATATTTTCAACTGTTAATGATTTTGAAACATTTAAACTAGGCAGAGTTAACCTTACAGTAGCATTCAACACTAATTACTGTCAGACTTTCAAAATTTTTTATCACTTGAATTAAGATTATAATAAGGGATAATATAAATTTTTATTTGGCGATAACAACGATAACACAGCTGCTTGATAGATTATTTAGATGTTTTGTGTCAAAATTATTAGACACGATACACTGATCTGAGTTGAAATATTTCAACGCAAAGCTTCCATGAAGAAATTGCTAGCAAGCATAGAAGTTGCTAGCAAATGACAAGTTCAAACTAGACATTTTTGGGATACAGTGCAGTCATACCACTTTTCTTACACAACATTTCACCACATAAATAATGAAGTAGTAGTACTAGTTTGTTAGGTATCTTATAATCCATTACAGTGTACAAAAAAAGGCAGCAGCTGCGTTTGTATGAAACAATAGAGCAAGGCCACGATACCAGGATGACAGAATTAAGAAATTGTCCACATAATATTGAATTAAGCTTTAATATTTTATTAGCTAACCAAACGCAAAGCTTCCACCAAGAAAAATTATCAAGCATATAGCACTGACTTAAGTTGCCCGAATGAGCCTGAGCTGTGTAATCATTTAATTTAAAGCACAGCCACCACAAATTCAGACTTTTTTTTTTTTACTTATTTTTTGGGCTTTTTATGCTTTTTATGTGATAGGACAGTAGAGAGATGACAGGAAAGAGCTGGGAGGAGAGAGGGTAACGAGATCGGCAAAGGACCTCAAGACGGGATTCGAGCTTGGGTCACCGTGAGCGCACTTGCGCTATATGTCATAACATAAATGAGGACAGGTGTAAGTGATTAACGAATGATGACATTAACAAGAAATGGAACAGGAAAGACCAAATAAGGACACAGGAGGGAAAAACCAACAAAACCAACACCTACCTTGCCAGCCAGTGGTGTAACCAATGGTGGAGCTGTTTAAACTAGGACATTAGAAGGATTATAAGCAACAGCTTTGATATGAAAGTCTTGAAAATCTTGAATAAGTCTCATGAGATCGCTCACATCACCAGACCAGCTCCATTCCATGATCCTCTATTTGGTAAACTGAAAAACAAAAATTCCATTAGGAATTTTCCACCATACATACCACCATACATAACCAAGCTTTTACTCTACCTGCTACCATTCTTTCATCTCAAGCCCATACCTATGCTATAGCCCTGGGGTTGGACTTTATTTTCTTCAGTGGCTGCAGCTTAATGTCATTGACCTAAAATATTCCTTCAAGTTTGCTCATACAAAAAAGTACCCTTTTCAGCCTGAAAACAGAAGTGTGCCAATTGTAAATCCAAAAAAGGAGAGACAAGAACATCCCAGATTACGTATGTAACCATGGTTCTCCGAGGGAACAAGACGCTGTGTCGAAAACACATTGGGGAACGCCTTCAGCGTGACCACGCTCTGAATCGTATGTGCAATCAATCCAATAGATAGGCGAGATGTCAGAGGCGGGTGACGTCATAGACCAGGAAGCTTAAAAGCACGTGCACTGGAACCGGCATTCAGCTTCAAGGCAGAAGCAAGCGCTCACAGGGATGCCGGAAGTATGGCTCGAGACACAGCGTTTCATTCCCTTGGGGAACCATGGTTACATACATAACCTGGGATGTTCCCCTTCAGGAACTCGAGCTGCGTCGAAAACGCATTGGGGAATGAGATGCCCACGCCCCTATAGTTCCGAGTCCCTGCCTAGTGTGTGCTAGAGTGAAGAACAGAAGAGCCGGGAGCGGCTCACAGATCTAAGTCATAGAACCTGACGAATGCAAGAGGCATGGACCACCCCGCAGTGTTGCAGATGTCCTGCATGGGGACACCCATCAGGAAGGCTTTGGAGGCAGCCATGCCTTGAGTCGAGACCAGAAGCTATGAGGTGTGCACCCTCAGGGGCCACACCCACAACTTCCACAACTCTGGGCGAGGGTGAAGGATGGTGCCCATCACCTGAGAGAGGAGATCCCTCCTGACAGGAATCTCCCATGGAGAGCCGCTGACAAGGGAAATCAGGTCCGAGTACCATACTCGGGCCGGCCAGTATGGGGCTACAAGGAGTAGACGGACCCCGTCCTGGCGCACTCTCTCCAGAACTACCGGGAGCAGAGCAATTGGGGGAAAGGCGTACAGACGAAGCCTCGGCCATGTCTGTACCATGGCATCTGGCCCTTGGGGAGCTGGATGAGTCAGAGAGTACCAGAGGGGACATTGCGATATCTCTTGAGCGAGAGGAGTTTGTCCTGGGACCAAGGATCTGGTGCACCAGCTTGTACAAGAGGCGTGAACGCAGACCTCCCTGGTGGTTGATGTAGTAGACCACTGCTGTGCTGTCGGTGCACACCAGAACATGGCCGTCTCTTAGGCCCGAGAGAAAGTGTTTCAGAGCCAGAAACACGGCCAGCATCTCTAGGCAGTAGATGTGCCACGAGAGATGGTGACCACTCCACAGACCACTCCCCAGCCGGTGAGGGACGCATCCGTCGCTAGCATTACACGGCGACAAGGAACTCCCAGCACCGGGCCCTGAGACAGGAACCAAGGCTTTTTCCACATATCCAAGGCACGTAGGCATGGCCCCATGACCTTGATCATGCGAAACAGGTTTCCCCTTGGTCCTGAGCCACCACTGCAGGGGTTTCATGTACAGCAGGCCAAAAGGTATCATGTTGGACGCTACCATCAGACCCAACAGTTGTTGAAACTGCTTCACAGTGAGTGACCGGCCTTCTCTCAACACTGGCAGGGTTGGCACCGTGGAATGCGGTGCACCCCGCTCTTCCCCGATAGGGGCTGCCCTCACCATCCTAAACCATGATGGTCAGGACCGTTTTGTCGAGGACATCCTCGACTGAAGCACGACCCTCAGGTCAGGCTTAGCCTTGGAAGCCCCTGACTTCTGCTTTTGTGAAGCCCGGTATGAGGAGCTGGTACACGGCTTGGGCTGCTCCCACCCAGCAGCCCCTTGAGCTAGAGAGCTAGAGAGGGAGATACCGCTGGAACACCGCTGCTTGTTTATGAGCCTCCTGGTACCTGCCGAAAAGGCCAGAAGGCGCAAGTGGGGCGTCCAGGAAGAAGACCTTGTCCTTCTCTTTCATGTTGGACAGGGCTGCCATAAACCGCCCAATGGCACGGTCGGTCTCCTTAGTGGCGTGGAGAGACAAATCAGCGGTTCTCCTGAGCTCTGTGATATCATCTTTCTTTATCTCGTCGTTCTCATCTAGCACTTTGAGCAGGTCAGCCTGGTATGCCTGTAACACCGACATGGTGTGCAGACAAGAACCAGCCTGACCCGCAGCCCCTTACCCACCAGCGCTGAAGTTGTACGCAGCGGCTTGGAGGGTAAGGTCGGAGCCTTTAAAGACGATGCCGTGTCGGGCCGCAGATAGCTCGTAAGCTGTTCCACCCGGGGCATCGTCTTATAAGCGCTCTCTGCTGTCCCTGCCACATTGCCATAATAATCTGAAGCAGGCACAAAGAGGCGTGCCAAGAATGGTCTTCCCCACGACCTCGACATCTCGGCGTGGAGGTCGGGGAAAAATGGCAGGCTCCGATGTGAAGGTGGTGGCCTATTACGCAGGAACCGCTCATCTAATTTACTCCGCTGCGGTTCGCCCTGTTTCTCGGTAGGCCAATCAATGTTCAACTTGGCTGCCGCACGAGTGACCACCTCCAATAGCTCCTCATACTGTGGTGTTTGTGGGACTTCATCAACGCTCTCAATATCAACCTCCTCGGAGGAAGATATACGGAGCGTCGAGCCTGTTACCCGGGGGGAAGAAACTGCAGAGCGGGCTTCCAATCCCAAAGAACGGGCAGTGGATCTGATGGGTGAGGAAGGAGATGGGGGTTACCCATCTCCATTCCCTCCAACAGATCCAGCTGCGAACCCCACGAGTGCAGCCGCCGCTCCGCCTCGGCAGAAGTGGAACCAGACCTGAGAGGAACGCTAGCGAAGGCTCCCTCCTTGAGGAGAGCCTTCTGGGAGCGGAGAGCATGCAGGCTGAGGCACTCGCAATGTGGGCCGTCGGCTCGCTCGAGAGCTGACTCTGCATGATCCGCTCCCAAGCAAACCATGCATAGACTGTGTGTATCCCCACTCAGGATGTAGCGTGAGCAGGGAGGGACACACTGTCTATAACGTGGCTTGATAACCTCTTTCCTAGCCTTTTTTGACATCATGCTCAAAATAAAAGGAGTGCAAACTGGCACAAAAAAAGGAGCATGACAGACACACACAGAGCGCTTAGCTGAATGACAGAAAGCTGAATGCCGGTTCCGGCGCATATGCTTTTAAGCTTCCTGATCTATGACGTCACCAGCCTCTGACATCTCGCCTCTCTATTGGATTGATTGCACATACGATTCAGAGCGTGGTCACACTGAAGGCGTTCCCCAATGTGTTTTCGACGCAGCTTGAGTTCCTGAAGGGGAACTCCATCATAATCCAACCATCAAGTTGTTGAATTATCAATGGAGGTGATAGAGTGGAAACAGAACTCAACAAAGAAAGGATTTGTGTGGTTTTCTTAAGTGTTTTTTTTTTGTCGACTTACAACTTGCATGCTGTATAAATGATAATACATTGCTAAAAATGCTGCTGAAGCAGCTTATTTAACATTTTGATGGGAAGCAGCAGTTACTGCAAATTCTGGAAGGTAGCTCTTGGGTGTGTAAGGGAGCGTGGGGCAAACCCTAACACTTGAACGTGGGGTTCAGAGTATAATTTTCTATCCACGTTAATTTCACACTTGTCTAGTACAAATATGTAGCTTTGCTTCATAATTACAGTGTGTACGTTTTTCGTTATTTACCTCAACAGAAAGGAAGTGAAAAGTGACAACATGCCCCGTTGTGGGGTACATTGTAACATGCGAGGGGCACGTTGTAACATGACCATATGACAGCTTAAAAGGTTATCTGATCGAATGAAAAAAATATACACAACAAACTAAAATATTTTGTCAATAAAATAAAATGATGAAATTTTTCAAATAGAATAATGGCATTTTTAAAGAATTAAAATTCATCTAATTTTTCACAATGAACACATCGTAACCATGCGTGGGATGGCCCTGATCGCAAAACACATCTATACAGTATAGATGAAAACAATGTGCGCAAATAGATGAAACACATTTAGACGTTCAGAAAAACACTCCCCTGCTTCCAAACACAGCTCTCATAGAACACGAGACACATAGACGGGCCAAAATGCTTACATTTCTTCAAATAATAATTCCTCAACATTAAACATCGATTGTCAGTCCTTATTCACCTGTTTCTTGTGGTTTCTTTTTAAAATCCATCAAAGTAAATAGTGAAAATTGCATCGCTAATGTCACAGAATAGCATAGTTTAATATAGCGGGGCAGATTGTAACGCAGTGTTAAAACTTTCCCCATCAGCGCGACTGGAATTTAAAACTGGTTCGTGTCTTCTGCTGGTTTCTGGTATCTGACCTTCTGAACTGACAAATAACAGATTGAAGATTAAAATAATAGCAGAATTGTCTCATTTTAAATGAATACTAAAAACTGAGATTAAAAATTTACTTCAGCCAGAAATTTACTTTTACTATGGTAAAATAAATAT
Source organism: Labeo catla (assembly GCA_012976165.1). Lineage (NCBI taxonomy): Eukaryota > Metazoa > Chordata > Actinopteri > Cypriniformes > Cyprinidae > Labeo > Labeo catla. Next base: position 850,398 of record VONZ01000247.1, read on the forward strand.
TCAGCAATATCTTCAAAAGGCTTTTGAATTTTGGCGCACTTTTTTCTCTGTATAGTGTTGCTATGGCAACTAGTAAACACCGTAAATTTGGTTACGCTAGCGTGTGTGGAAATATTTAAACCAGGCGTGTTACAACTAACCCCGCGCACCCCTACTCTTCATACTAAATGTACTGATGTTCTCTGCATCTATACCAGGGGTGGTGAACTCCAGTCCTGGAAGGCCGCATCCTTTCTTCAAAGAGATTTGAGCAGACCTAAGTTAGACTGAAGCCATTCATTTCTACCATGTGCCTAAGAGCTTGAAGGAAGTTTACCATTTTGTTCTGAGATTTTCTAGGATTGCTGAGCTCAACACACTGAAAAAAGGGACATTGGTTTCAGTGGACAACTAAGGCCAACAAACTTGTGAGCATTTAAAGTCTTGCCTCACCTCACCCCCCATCTTCAGTGCTCATTTACTGTATATACCGATGCCAGTGACACTGGTTTGGGTGACATTTTGGGACAACAGAAGGATGCTGAGAGGAAAGAGGTTATCGCCTATTCAAGCAGAGCCTTATCTGGGGCTATACTTAGCTATACTCCAACATAAAAAGAATATCTTGCAGTCAAGTCTGTCACCGACCATTCTTCACTGCAATGGGTTATGAGCTCCACCAAAATTATCAGCCGCCTTATCTGAGATTTAGTCATTGAGTATTGAAAAGGATTAAAATGATGTACTACTCTTATCTTTATGATCAAAAATTATGGAGAATTATCAGGAAAATACTGCAAGCAGTTGTAGAGAATTGTGCATCCATCCTGCCACTACCCAGAATGCTGCATCCATCTTCAGAAAAGAAATTCTGACTCAGTGGGGTGTACCAGACTTCATCCTCTCAGACAGGAGGGAGGGATTTAGAGAGTTTTATGAGAACAAGAATTTTACTCCCAAGTTAACCACAGCATACCACCTACAAACCAATTTAACTGCAAGAGTGAATCGAACCCTCAAAACCATGATGGCAGCCAATATGGATAACAACCACAGGAAATGGGACCAGTTTCTGCTCGTGTTCTGAAAAGAAACAAAAAATGGAAAATAACAGTCTTATCTTGTTGATGTATCCTTGCTGCCATGGAAACTAGAAGCCTGGTTTTTGGCCTTTAGTGTCTTCACACACAGATGAAACTTATTAGAGAAGTTTGAACTGTAACATAATATACCTCTGTAAATGAATACAGTTTAAATTCATGTCTGGAAAAATGTGATATTTGGTGGTTTAAAATGCTGTAAAATGTTTAGAATTGTTTTTTTTTTTATGTTAAATATACTTGAAGTTCAAAACGTGTTATTCATGTCAAATTGTAACGCCACGCCAGCAGAGGTAGCCCTCACCCACTGACTCTCTGTTACCGCTCCCTCTGCTGCTTCTTGGGTTATTTCCTGTTTGGTGGCCATTTAAGGAGGCCTATACCAAACAGCCATTGCGAAGTATTGTTTTGCCGGTGCGGACTCTACCAAGCATTTTTTCTGATTTCATTGCCTTGTTTTGTTATTTCCACAGTTTTGTTTCTTTGTCATAGTTTTTGTTTTGTTTTTTGCCATAGTTTTGTCTAGTTCCATTGCCATAGTTTTTGCCTTGTTCCATTGCCTTGTTTATTGTTACTTTTGGACTGCTCTCTTGGTATTTTGACCTTCTGCCTGATTTCTGGATTTCGTTACTGTTTTTGCCCTGGATACTGTTTGTTTGGATATCGACCCTGCCTGTCTGACTACGATCTGTTTAATAAAGCTCGCACTTGGATCTATTCACGCTTCCTCCGAGTCCCGTTATACAAATACAACTTTAAAACTGATGTTGTTGAAAATTCAAAATTGTGATCTTTACTGGGGACACAAAAGGCACAGAATCCCAGGAATTACTTGACTGCATTTCTCAAAAGCATTATGAGATTGTTGATTGTAGGGACTATCGGTGGCGATGAATCTATGATCTACTCAGGCTTACGATGATTTTGGGAAACACAGCCCTGATTGATCACTGGTGAGTGATCAGTAAGCGTGATCATATACTGTAACACTAAACAAATGATGTGGGGAGAAGACATTAGCATAGTCCCCTTCAGAAACTGAAAAAAAAATCTGTATTTCAGATTTAACACGTTAAACAGCAATGTGACTGTTACTAAAAAAAAATGCAAAATAATTCTCAGCACCAAGAACTGGCTACATTTGATTCATGATGATGTTTTTTCCACCATTCTAAAAATTTCTAAGTCGAACATTATAGTTGTTTTCCTTCTGGAGATGGAAAGTGCTCAATCAGTTTCCTTATGACATCCCTTCTCCCAACAGTAGGCCTGCAGTGATACTGAGGCATATGCTTGTCGGGCATAAATTCAACATTCACACCATTCTTTCTTTGGATGCATAACTCAGGAAAATATATTGAGTGATGTGGGTAAATTCTTTGTACAGTTAGAAATAAAATTCTTACTTAAAGCATAATTTCCAGTAGTGTCTCTGCATTAGAGGTATTGTGTGGGAGATGGCGCTGCGAAAAAAAAACTGCATTACATTATTATGAGTTCTTTCCTCAGCTGTGTTTTATTTATTTTGTCACGGGTGAAGAATCACACGACAAGGTAGCTGAGTGACAAATCCCCAGAGAGTGAGTTTTATTTACAATAAGTGAAAAGGATCGTGAAGAGAAGGTGTGCTCGGGGCTGGCGTGGCTGGTGCTCGTTGTTCTCTTGTGCGGCGGTGAAAGGCTGTGTCCCAGTGTGCTCCAGTGTGGGCTGTCGGTCACTAGCTGCTTTCTAGGCGAAAAGAGAGAAAGATTAGTCATCCAGCTTGAGCAGTGTGAGACGCAAGTCTGACTGATGCTGCGTGTGTGCAGTTTTTAAAGTGGTCCGTTGATCCGATGCAGCTGTGACTGATCAGCCGGTGGCGAGGGTGTGCAGGTGTAGCGAGTCTGTTGCCAGGGCGACGCTGATTAGTCCAGGGACACTCGTCACAATTTATTTAATTTCTTTTTTAATTGCTGAATGTCTATATTTATTTATTAGCAAGTAGCTTAGTTTTGTAGTCATGTGTAGCAAAGACATTAAATGGAATTCAATAAGGAGATGTTCTGGGATTGTAATTATGATCTGGGTTATTATAAGCTTTTGCCTTTAAAAATGTTCTCACAACTTTTCTGTTTTACAGAATTCTACAGTTTTATATTTTTAAATTCAGCAAAAATACATAACACTTTAAAAGAAAATCACTCTCTCTCTGGTGTAATACCACGCCAGCAGAGGGAGCCCTTACCCATGGACTGCCTGTTACCACTCCCTCTGCTGCTTCTATGGTTACTTCCTGTTTGGCAGCCATATAAGGAGGGCCATGCCAAACAGGAGGTTGTGAAGTATTGTTTTGCCTGTGTGAACTCTACCAAGTGTTTCCCTGTTTTCCCTGTTTTCATTGCCTAGTTTTGTTATTTCCTTGGTTCTTGTTTTATTTCATAGTCATAGTCTTTGCCCTGTTTCATTGCCATAGTTTTGCCTTGTTCCATTGCCTTGTTTATTTGATACTTTTGGACTGCTCTCTTGGATTTTTACCTTTTGCATGTTTCATTGGATTACACTTTTGTCTTGTTCTAGATGTTACTGTTTGTTGGAGACTGACCTTGCCAGTCTTGACTACGATCTGTACAACAGAGCTCGCACTTGGATCTATTCACGTTTCCAACGAGTCCCGTTACATCTGGATTGCATGCTGGGAGCGGAAGTGGGGTGTAGGGTGTGAGAGTGGTATGCTTGATTTGGTTTCAAGTTTAAATCTTTTTTCCTTTTTGCTATTTATGTTTTTTGGGGTTTAATTTATCATGCTTTGGTATATTATTTGGAATCAATAGAAAAAAACAGAAAAAAAAAAAAAAAACACCGGTGTGATTCCTTCACTGATAAGGGAAGTCATGGCATCTCTCTCAGGTGAGGGAACGCTTGGTTTCTCTATCAAGAATGGATGTAAAGTTTCATCGAATCAAGTGTTTATGGCAGAAAGTGTGCTTCTAGCAATGGGCGAGGTTGTAGGGCACGAAAATTTGGCCTCCAGAATGAACAAGGCTGTCGTGTTTTTTTAAAGATGAGAAACTCGTAAACAGCCTTGTTGAAAAGGGAATTGTTGTTTCCCGACACTCTGCTGCAAGTAATGCCTTTGGGTGTACCTGCTACTAAGGTCACCATTTCAAATGTCCCTCCTTTTATTTCTAATGAGCAAATTTGGAAAGAATCGAGTCACTTTGGAAAGCTTTTTTATTTGGTAAGGCAAAAATGGCAATTTGGATGACAAGAAAGAGCAAAATGTTTTTTAGCAGTGATACTGATCATTTGAACATGTTCAAAGCTCTGGTTAAAAGTAGGTTGGTTATGGAGTGTAAGTATTATGAACTGGTAAATGATTCTGAATCTTTCCATTTGTCACAAACTAGACTCAGAATCCAATAGCAAATGTAACAAAGTTTTTTTAAACAATGTGCAGAGAAGATAAAGCAAGGCAGATGGTCAGACGAAGTAAAGCTGCAAGGTTCAGTCCTAGTAGCACAGAGATGGCAACAGGTGGGTGAAACAATCTGTCACTGAACGAGTAATCCACAAGCGGTTCGGCAAATAATCCACAGCGGCTGAATATCCACACAGAACAAGAGACACTGGAGAAAACAATAAGACATGACATGAGCGAACAACAATCTGACAACAAACACTGCAAACGCGAGGCAGATATAGGTAGTGGTAATGCACAACAGGTGCAGCCGCTCTGATTAGCTCCCAGCACCAGGGTTGCTGGGCAACGCTAACAAGCAGTCAGACCGGTGACAACATCAACACAGACACATCCACACCCACACAGGAATGAACACACAGACCCATGAACCATGACACTATTGTTTATGGGGTGTTGGAAATGTTTTATGTCTACCCAACGAAAAGGGAGGTTTTGATATAATGTTGTAAAAGAAGCTGTTTTTATTTATTCTAAAAAAAAAAAGAAAAAAGAAAAAAAATATATATATATATATATATATATATATTGATGTAAGAATATGCATTTATGAAGTAATGTATTTATTTTAATGGTGTATGTTTTTTGTGCTAAAGGATTGTAATTAAAGAGATGTTGAAAGGTCTCTCTCTCTCTCTCTATCCTTTGATTAGGGTTGTAGCTAAACTCTTCAGGTTAGTGGGTCCCCAGGAACAGGGTTGAAGACCTCTGGTTGAACGGAGATAATTGCTGGAATAGTAACTAGTGACAGGCTTGGGCTTGTATTCAAGCAGGTTCTGTGCACATTCTCATGTTGTGAACACTGTGAAGACATAATTTTCTTGCAGCTACATAGCAAGTCATATGACAGCTGATGCCGAAATGGAGTGCTCATGAAGCAAATATGGCACATACGTTTAAGTTATGGCAACTGAGATCATCAGGTATTTATCAGGTAGGGGTGCGCGGGGCACAAACCAATGTGGGGTTAGTTGTAACACATGTGGTTTAAATATTTCCACGCATTCTAGCATAATGAAATGTGCGGTATTTACTAGGAGCCATTTCAACACTATATAGGAAAAAAAGTGCACTTTTTGAAACATCTTTGAAGATATCGCTAAACATTTATTTTACCATAGCAAAAATACACTGCTGGGTGAAGACAAATCTGCTATTATTTTACTCTCCAATCTGTTATTTAAGTTGGAAAGTGCTTTCCATATTTGGATCAACATAGACTACATTTGTGAACGCACATTTTCTGCAAAGTCGCGATCAAGTCATGCTTCCATGCACGTCTTACAAACAACATTTTACAATCGCAACTTCATTCATTCAACTGGATGCCATGGCGGGTCAGGGAACTTGGGAAGCCATGGCCGAGTACACAGTCCAGACGGCCATGGTTGATCAGGGAGCTCGGGAAGCCATGGCCGACTACACAGTCCAGATGGCCATGGTGGGTCAGGGAGTTCGGGAAGCCATGGCTGAGTACACAGTCCTTGCGACCAAGGAGGATCAGGGGGGTAACCCGCCCCCCCCCCAAATTTTCTTGGGGGAACGTAGGGTAGTGTCAGCCTGGGAGAGTACAGGAGGGCCAGGCTTAGGAGGCGCTGGCACAGGAGGGCGCTCTGGAGGCGCTGGCACAGGAGGGCGCTCGGGAGGCGCAGGCTCAGGAGGGTGCTCTGGAGGACGCTCAGGCTCTAGAGGGCACTCTGGAATACGCTCAGGCTCTGGAGGGCGCTCTGGAGGACACTCAGTTGGCTTTGCGTACCCAATTCTTAAATTGGGAGCATCCTCCTGCTCTGGAGGACGCTCAGGCTCTGGAGGGCGCTCTGGAGGACGCTGAGGCTCTGGAGGATGCTCAGGCTCTGGAGGGCGTCAGGCTCTGGAGGGCGCTCAGGCTCTGGAGGGCGTTCAGGCTCTGGACGACTGGACGGGACCAGCGGAGACTTGGGAGGTCTGGACGGGATCAGCAGAGACGAAGGAGAGAGTAATCCAAACTGATCTATTGTGTCCTTATGGTATATTTGGCTTGCCATATTTGACGCCATAAATTCAGAGCGCGGGGCTGTCGCAGGCTTACTTGAGCGTGGGGCCGTGGCTGGAGTCCGTGAGCAGGCCACGGCCGGAGTCCGGGAGCGGGCCGCGGGTTCTGGGCTGAGGATGAGGGAGGAGCTCTGGAGAACTGGGGTGAGCAAGGGAGGACCGGAGGGAGTGAGCTCGTTGGAGCAGCACGTGGAGGACGCTGGCTGGTGGTGAGCTGGAGCAGCCGCGTATTTACAGATGGGGGGAAGATTAGAATCTTCCACATCGACATAGTAATTGGAATTACAGAGAGCAAGGACATAGTTGATAAATTCCGCTACGGGTTTGCGGCAATCGTCAGGAGTTACGGAACAGAACAATTTGTCATCATTTAGCCCCATCTGAAAACACGCGTTGATCATCGCATCGCTCCAACTCACCAGATGTACAAAGCTCATATTGCTCCAACGGCCTCTCCGCCTGCTGAATGTTCATCAGGAACTCCTCAGCAAAGAGCATCTTGTTTGTGGTCGGTTATTCTGTCACGAGGTGTCGTGTGCGGGGAATGAGGAGTTGGGACGAGGAGATCAAGAACATAGAGTTTATTTATATAATCCACACTAGAAACAGGAATGAACAGGAACAGCAGGGAATCCACGCACAAACACTACACAAGAGACTTTAAGAACCGACAAAGACACAGGGAACAGAACCAAACTTAAATAACCAGGCTAATCAGTGGAAGACAGGTGTGAATGATTAAACAATGACATAATAATTAGACACGGAACAGGAAAGAACAAATAAGGGCATACACAGGGAGAAACCACAGAAACAGTCCACAGGGGTGTGACAACTACACCACTGTTTATTTATATACATTAATGTAATCGTTTAGATATCATAATATTTATAATATTATAAATATGGTTGGTTTGTATTGGTGATGGCCAGACTTGCACTTGGACCATAGTGCGGCCCAGTGGAAAAAAAGTTTGAGAACCACTGGTCTAAACATTAACCCTACTTTTATGTCGTATTGCCCAGAAAAAAAATATTTTGTTGGTTTAACTAGAAATTGTACTTCATGTGGTAACATCTACAATAACTGGTTTTGTTGAATGAAATAAATTATTTAACCTTACTGATTATAATTTAATTCAACCATCCTGGAAAAAAAAAAAAAAAAGTTTTATTGAAGCATAACAGTCAGTAGATGTAACTTGATTTCTCCATTTAGGTAAAGTTGTCACCATTGTTGAGATTCATGTGCTGATTCTTGATCTTTGTGTGAGTCAAAAAGACACAGCTCAAAACACTTCCTGTATAATAAAAGAGAAAAATCACAATATCTGATTGTCATGACATCATGAGACTAACAGCTAACAGCTATTCTCAGACATCAGACTCCTGATATGATCTGTGAAACTAGTACATGATGACTAGGTCAGTAAGTAATCAAGATCTGTTCAGAGTTTCTCTCACAACTGTTGTAATAACAAATGTGCCTTAGAAATACGCAGTTGCAGTAATCAGAGAAAAATTGATGTTAAGTATTCAAGAATCAAGAGCCCAGTTAAATCAAACACTTATCTCCACAATGGTGACTTTAAACTTGATTATTTTCAATAAAACATCAACATCTAAACCTCAATTCTCAATAAGAAGTTTAGTATGAAAGAAATAAAGTTAGAGTGGATTGTAATAAGTGTGAGAGAGAGATATATGTTGGTGATTTTTTTTTTCTTTTTACAGTGGTGCTGAAGAGTAGCGCTGTTCATTGTGATTTTCACTTTGCTTCAACTTAAAATATACAATCATTTCAAATCATAATTTCTCATTGAGCCAACATTCACTAATCATGGAGCAGGTGTGCATGTTTTGAATGTGTTTGTTCTAAGCATTATTGGAAGTTGTATGTTAGGTCAGTGTAATGGATTTAAATTGAAATAACATTCTCTCATTTTATGTCACATAATCTTGATTGAACTAGGTTATAACAACAAAATTAGAATTATAGGTAGTATCAGCTAGAAATACCACCTTAAAGCAACAACTGCACAGGTTCACTTTTTACAGTGTGTTTATGAAACATAAAACATTCCTGATGCCTTACAGATGCATTGAAATGTTGCCTATCATATTTCAAAATGTCATACTCGATTTCACACATTTTAGTCAGGAATTATAGCTTTGGAAAAGTCCAACTAGTAAATGCCTTCAAGTTTATGTCTCAACAACACATTTTCTAATGCCAGTAAGAAACATTACTTACACTGTATAAGAGATCTCCTTAGCTAGCTGTACCCACGCTCGCCTTCCGTTTATGAGATAAACAAGCTTAGCCTGTTCCTCTCAGCGCATTGTCTTCTGGGGTAAATACAAGGAGGCTTATTCCTCTCAGCGCCTTATTCCAAAAATGAAAGTATCCGACATAAACACATTGCTGCTTTGTTTACGAGTTGATGTGGGCGTTCACATGTTGTGCATCTCTCACGTGGATGTTTGTAATATCAATAGCGCCAACAGCGTGTGGGTGTGATCTAATTAGAGGTAATGAACTCTGAGGGGAAAAACCAGACATTGCGTTGGTTTCATATGGATTACTTTTACACAGAAAATTTGTTTTTTATAATACTTACTTCAAAAGTAGACATTTCAAGCTTTCTATAGATATATCTCTCATGTTTGTGTGTCATGTATTTGCTGAGTTTTAGTTCATTGTAGTGACGCATTTCAACTGGATATTCAGGGAGACTGAGAAGACTGAAAGAACACCCTGTATATTTTCTTTATTTAAAAAAAAAAAAAAAAACACAAAAGTTTGTTGATATGCCGTCAACGCCTTAGCCGATCCCAATTTCCTTTAAGAGCCAGTTGCACTTGCACCATGATGGAATTTGCAAGAGCAAAGACTGACCGCTTTTCCATGTACACAATAATAATCTTTTACACTGTAATTCTTTCATTTTTAATATTTGACATGTTTGTGTGCCGCTGTGCGTCCCTGTGTAATAAGCAGAGTGTATGTGAGTTGTGCACCCACTTATAGGTGCATATTACTAACACACCCTTTAAATAAATAATTAAAAAAAAAACAGCAGCATTGGCTTTCGACCAGGTTTTAGTTGGTCAATGGCTCAGTCGTTTTCAGTTGCCTCAAAATAGCAACGTGCCAACAATGCACCTGAACACACCTCGTTTTCAGATCAGCACGCCCATGGGCGAACAGATGGGCGCAAATGCATTTGCTGTTTAAACAACGTGCTGCTGGACATGAAAATGATAAATGTGTCTGGCCGTAACTAGCAAAAAAAAACTTCTCACACCTGGTAGGTGTATGATAGGGCCCTATGTGTTTATAATGCAGTGTCTTTAAAGTCCTTGTTGATGTAGTGGTCAGGTGTCCCGATGCTTTTGACCATATAGTGTAGCTATAATATGTACATTGTAAGCTTTGCTTTCAAGTAATGATGTAAAAAGGTCACACTTTATAATACAGAACCTAACATTAGTAACACATCAAGCAATGTTAAAATTGTTCACACTTTTATAGTAATCCACAAGTGTGCATAATAGTTAATAGTAATAGTTAATAGTAATACTTATTTATCCAACTCTATTAAACTATTTTGGCACTGTAGTGAATTGACATTGGGTGAAAACAATTCTACAGTATTAATAATACTAGATGTGCTTCAGACTTAAAGTATATTTCATTTGAACATACAGTAATTGTACTACATACATACCACAGTTTAAACATATTTTAACTGCAGCAGAGTTTTTCATTGTGCAGATCAGCATCAACACACTTCACGTTGTACTACCTTTTTGCAAGATTCTTTCCTCAGTTTTGTTCGAGCAGGATTGTTTGTAAAAATAAAAGCATAAAATAAATGTCTACATATAGGTATTCATAAGATATTAGGGCACTAAATATGCAAATAAATGTGTTAAATCTTTATTGCGCAACAAAATAATTCAGGCCTGCAATGCTACAAGTGTCATCCATCATTTCATTATAAATCCACTGGGGATAAAAATATTAACAGTTTATGATGACATGGTTATAACTGGATCAGTAACCCTATTTAGGAGAATTAATATGGTTGAAAATCATTCTTTCAAACTTTCCACATACCAGTGTTTATATAACATTGCACACAAACTGACCTGCTCGGCAAAATTTGCAAAATGTCCATTGCCAACTCAGTTTCATGTCTGCGATTATTTCCCTTCCTTTTTCCTAGCAAAGACATCAATATCTTCTATTAACCCCTAAATAGGTTGCAGACAGTGGCATTTATAGATTTTGTACTTAAAGGTAGGGCATGAATTGAGCATAAAAGAGTAGGTGAAATAATGGATATAACCATGCAGATCATACAAATTAATTTAGTGATTTTTGGTTTCAAAAACAGTACTGTACTGTTTAAATATCTGAAGATTCCAAGTATCCTTTAACGTGCTTTTCTGCTGTTTATTTCAAACAGCTTCTGTTTCTCTGTAGGCTTTCTATTAGATGTTGAAAAATGGCTGCAAGGATTTGCTACCACTTAGGTTTAAGCATCTGTGAGGTTAGGCTGTAGTATTGGGCAATTGAGCCTGACTTGTATTTGGGGTTCCAATTCATCCTAAAGGCTTTCAAAGGTGGTTAGGCCTGGTACTGCCAAGATTTGTGGTTTATTCCGGACTTTCCCAATTTCTGTTGATAAAAGACTGAAACACATCAGACAGGCAAATCTTGTGTCACATGTTTAAAACAATGGACAACTTGAGACTCCACAAATAGTTGGATAAATGTAAATAAATACATAAATGATGCTCATTATTTTTGCTGACAGTCTGACAGCACCTCCCTTTCCATTTAGACAGCTAGACTGTTATTGGTCTTCTCTCTTTCACAGCCTTGTCTCCCATATCTTACTTTTATTCTTTTTGGTTCTATTTATTAAAGAAAGAAAGAAAGAAAGAAAGAAGTATTCTACTGTGATTTTTGTGATTCCTGATTTAGTTCTGTCCCTTTTACTTATCCATAACACATAAAGCCATCACAGCAGGACAGTTAATGGTGTAATACAGAATTATAGAGATCTGATTATTGCTCACCACACCTTTCTATCCTCCCAAGGCAAAGGTTACCTGTCTTTTCCTGTTAGATATTCCCCGAACCTTTCAAACCCATTAGACAACAGTGCAGACAGATTCCTACATTTCTATCTTCAATATGTTAACCACAGATGTAAGGTGTGGACAGAGCTTGACTTTGTTTTGTTGACCTGTTGCCCTGGCAACAAGCATGCTGCAGCAGCCAGACATTTAGAGATTATTTTTCATCTTTAATTTTTTGTGCTGCATGTTTAAGTGTGAGGGAGTTTTTTTTGTTTTTTTTTTCTTTCTTTCTTTGGTTCTTTCGTTCTTTCAGGTATTTCAGGACATTCACTCAATCACTTTAAAATGCCATCTAAACTTTAGTGCCACCCAAACTTTAATAGGATTCTTGTCGACCCTTCTTGGATATGCTGAGTGATGCGTTAATGGCTTTGGTCTAATAAAGTTTAAAAGTTGTTATGTTAATGCTAGTAAAAACAGTAAATGAGTGTGTGCTTGCATATGTGCGTGCACATTCTGACCATGCCATCTCTAAATTTGTACATGCAGATAACAGAAACGATGTTTCAGTTTTGTCTCTAAGGAGTTCCCAAAAACTGTCTTTTGCTTGAAGTAGACCTGATCCTTTAGACTTCAGATTGAGGTGAACTCCCTGGTGATTCTACAGTCCAAGTATGCAACATGCAATACAGAGCTCCAAATAAAGTCCACCTTACACCATCTTTTTTCCGTGTGCTAAATTTGTTTGACACATGGCACATGCAATTCGCTATTGAATGTTGAGGTCAATGGCTCCATTGTTAAATAAAGTCACTCTGTCTGCTATGAGGAGCGTGACCTCTGTGAAACACAATATTAAAGGAAAATATTTGTTATTTGTATAAGCCCAATGGAGGACATATTGGGAGATTCCTGTGACCTGAGACATGGAGTATATGACCAATGGAAAGAGCAGTGCATAGTGTATTGATGTTAAGTGTACACACAGATAAAGTTTTGCCCATTTACTGAAAATGTTGTGCTGCTTCATTTGGAAGTATGAGTGGTATCATTAACAAAAATAATAAATCACTGGAAACTACTCGAAAACCATCTTAAGAAATATGAACAAGCTTTCATGCACAAGGCAAGGAAGCAATTATTCTTCTAATAGTTAAATGACAAAATACTTTAGGGAAGTTAAGAACCTTCTGCAGTGTGACATGCTGTACTCTTTCTAAAACTATTTAAACAGCATTTTCTAATACATTTTGTTTAGTCTTGTTATCCCCTCTCTACATAATATATTGTCATATCTTCATTTTCTGATGTGATCTGATGGTTTTGTTGGTGTTCCTGATTCCTCATGTCTCTTTGTTTTAATTATTGTATTATTCATTTAATACATTTTACTGCACATGGATCCTGCTTCCATCCGTCTTTGACTAACCAGTGTTACAGACCACCAGACCCTAAGTGGAGCCAGAAACATTACAACCAGGAGTGTGTCTCCTCCTTCATCAGGGTCATCCTTCCTTGAAGGCATGGGCATAAAATATGGGGAATTCGTCCCCAGCAATTTGTTTGTTTGTTTTTTTATTTGTATCCAAAATGAGATGTGAACATTACGGAGCGCTAAAAGCTCTCAACCAGTGTATGCTTCATTCATACTCAAAGCTGGAGGGTGTTCTCACGCAGAAAGTCCAAAATGGACTCATAGAAGTAATAAATTATATGATGTGCCAGGAGTTCCCTAATGTGTGTGTGTGTGTGTGTGTGTATGTGTGTATAAAACACTTGAGATTTCTGTCCCCTTCACTTCTGAAATGATGGCTACGCCCTTGCTTGAAGACCATAGACAACTTCACAGTTGGGGACATTGAGAAGAAGCAAACTCTCACCATTCCAGACCCAGAACCATTCCCAAGTGGTCGCTGTGTTTCCTGGCCCAGTGGTCTTGCCTAGAAGCAGCAGCACCTGTTCCCGAATGCTTTGCAATGGCCAGGAGAGCCATTTCTGAACTCCCTGTGATACTTGCTTGTTTTATTATAGCCATGGAGGCCGTCTATGCCATCTATGCCATGAGTTTGTTTCCCTGTCTCTGTTTCACTGTGGTGGTCTTCCACTCTGTTCTGCCATAGCCTGCAGATCACCAGTGGTCCCCTGATCTTCTAGCACTGTCCTATCCTTGTGCGCTTGTGTTGTATGTTTGCCATTTTACTTGGTTCTTGTTACTGTTTTTACTGTTTACCCTTGTCATTAGTCAGACTTTCTTCCAGCATAATTCTGTTAATGTTATCGATTGCATTGAAATAGCCTTATTCATGGCCAGTGTTCATACATTTCATATATTTTATGTACTACAGATGTTGTATTAGCGTAATGTGCTTTTTTTCTAATGTCATACAGATAATGTCATGATGACCATTGTTTCGGTCTTACCGAATGCAGTATGCTGAGGGCAATTATACTGTTACTGGATAAATGTCTGTATGATAAAGTGTTAATGATACAAAGTTTGGATTGGAGGGGCTGCAACCATGCTGTCACTAAAAAATGTCACATGCAACAGATATTATGCCAAGATGTCCAAAAAAAAAAAAAATTTAAATTTTCTACCACTGATATTTCATTCAGTTGTGTGTGTGTGTGTGTGTACAGTATATATAGATTTGTTTAGACATAAATTACTGATACTTTGAAGTTTTGAAATAATAATAATAAAAAAAAAACAATAACAACTTAAATCAGTACTAGTGCACTGTCTGACTGATAGGTAGCTGCTTTAAAATGCTCAGTCATATTTGTGTTTAAGTTTTGTGAAGAGCACTACACCAGGGGTGTGTTTCCTGTACAACGGCGTAACTCGCTGATTAACCTCCATAGTACGATGCATTGTTGTGAAAAAGAAATAGCAGTTTACGACTGTTTCCCGAACACGGCCGCATCTCCATCGTTTGAACCATATTAGTTCAACAACGTAGGGGCATTGTTAATGACGTCACCGAGTAATAACTTATGCTATTTAATGTGCATTTATGCGCATGCGCACTATTCAAAAACTGCGCTTACAGAGGAACAACCACATAAGTTTGTGACGCTGTTTGCGAATGTTCGTTTGAACTGTGGTTTCGGGAAACACAGAATCGTTGAACTATGTTGGTAACGACGGAACTTGCAACCATAGTTGGCTAACAGTGCTTTTGGGAAACGCACCCCAGAGCGGTACTCCATACTTTCTTCAATACCCATTTAGGCAAAGTGTTTTTATTTTTAGCTTTTTAGCTTTGCAGCTTTATCATTGCTTCAATAATACTATATTTTAATAATTCGAGTTTACATTTTTGAGTTAAATATCAATTATTAAATAAAAAACAGTGTTCAAAATTGCCACCTTTCCTTACCCTAATTTGTATGATTATATTTTAGAATTTCAGCTGCAACCAATGGATGGTTCTAAAAGGCTGAAGAATCATTAGCTGTTAAAACAAACAAACCTGATTCAGAGTAGAGTTTACAAGCAAAAAAGGAAAGTGACAGCAACTGTAAAACAACTCATCATCAGATAAAAACAAGATACTGAGTGAATGTTCTTGACACATAGTATACATCCATCAAATACTTTCACTTCAAACTCACCAAATCCCAGCCTCAGCCCAATCAGAAGTACCGGTACTTAGGTAGAAACCTGTACATAGGAGCCTGATAAAAATGCTTATTTTAAAGAAAAACGTCAGATGAACTTAGAGGCTTGTGCATCTGAACTCTTCAATTGTTTTCAGTTAGCCAAACACAGTTTCACCTCAAGCCATCATATTCATCTGTGCTGAAAAACTAAAATATATAAAAAAAAAAAAAAAATATGAAAGTTCAGCAGTACCCAGGGGCATCGTTAGGGCTAATCATTAGGGCCTCAAGCCCTGAAAGATTTTTCTCTAGCCCCGAATGTTTTTGTATCGCCCTATAATTTCCGAGGAATTCACTGAATTTGTCATAGTTTGAATTAATTAATCAAAAGCCGGTCATTACACTTCAATCAAATCGCGATATGGACTATCTGTAAATATTATGCCACAAAATACCATTTAATATGAATCCTGCAGGTTCTGCGTGTCTCTTTATGGATGAATGGTGCAGACGCAACAACATCTCCAGAACTGTTCTGAGAGTGCTTCATGAGCACTTCAGTGACAGAAATGTAAAGGTGTTCACAGAAACCCGTCAATAAAAGTTTGGTTTAGTTTGTAGACATTGTGCCAGAAATACATTATTATCATTCAGTAGAATGTACATGCACGTCCTGATTTTGCAGAGTTAGATGTGTTCCTGGGTCAACATATTTTGTTGACCCTGGAACAACATTTTAATCCAAAAATGTAATCTTGACCACATCCCCACACCTAAACCTAACCTTACCCATGAGTAATCCCTAAAATCAGAGGAAATAATAGATGAATGACACTAATGTACAAGCACCAAACACTGAGTGTAAGCCTAAACTTCACAAAAACTAAAAACTGATTTTTCAAATCTGATTGGTTAATCACAATGTTGTTCCAGGGTCAACAAAGATGTTGATCCAGGAACATGTCGTACTTGGTAAAATCAGGTTCTGCGAATGTACATACCTACAGTATTACAACTACTACTACTGTTGAAAAATTAATAAACTTTGTTACACAATATTTCTTCCATCTTTTAAATTTTAATAGTACATCCCCTTTATTTGCCAAAAATAAAATGTAATTTTCATTAATTAAAAGATAAATTAATATTTTATGCCTTTATTTCATAACCAGAAAAATGTAAATACACACCACAGAATTTTATAAGGCTGCTGTAGAAATAAATAAAAGTTGTTTTATGCATTTAAATAAATAAACATGCTGAAACAAATCTGGTAAAAAATTAAATATAAGGTGAGAAACAATAAAACATAAATAATAAAATTACATTTAACTATTAAAAAGGAGTTCAGAAAAATTAAAACAGAAAAAAAAAATTAAAAAAAAATAAAACGGAATTTAGTAAAAATAAATAAATAAATAATTGGGCCGTATTTTTGCATGCAAATATATATATTGAAATGTATTATTTTATTAGTGTAATATATTTTTGTAAAGTTATAATTTTGTGATAATACTTTGATGTATTTGCTATTTGCAGTGATTACTATTTACTATTTTCTCATAGTGTAACAATGTTGTTTTGTGCTTTGTGCAAAGTATCTGTCAAATGAACTAAAATCGAAAGCACAATATGACTTTGCTCACATGATGAGTTCATGATTCAATATTTTTAGAGTATCAGAAGAGGGGTGAGTCAGGTCATAAAACTTTTTTCTTTGTTTAAATTGCACACTGAACATGGGTTAACTTGGAGCTCTTATTGTTGAGCTCTCAAAGTTCACCAGATTAATGACTTTAACTTTAAAATATGTCAAAGTTTCTCATGGGGGGCATTGCTCCAGACCTCCCTAGAAAGATCCAGGTTCACCCACCTGTGTCTAACAAAATCTTACTCAAGTATGATGTGAGCTCCTATCCACCACTACTAGCCCCTGATGTTTTGCCACCAGCCCCAGATGTTTTCAAATCCTAGAAACACCCTATTTCAATTTAACTATAGCTGATAATTGACTGGTTTTTTATCTGTTGTAGAATGGCAAATGGATCAATGTACCATGAACTTAAAGGGTTAGTTCACACAAAAAAAATTGGTCCAGGGTCCACTAGATGGAACTGATAGGAGAAAAGATGGACTTAAGAGAAAAGGTGGTTGTTTCAAGAGAGTGAAATGGAAGTTGGAACAGCCCAGGAAGCAATGTGGGTCTTTCTGTTGTCGCCTTGTGTCGGCAGCGTCTGGACTAAAAAGCTGCACTTGAACACACAGCACTGACTACAGCTGACTGCAAACTATTATGTGTGTTCTCACCCTGCATGAGAGGAAATAGTTGTCTATATCAGCAGCTATCAATAATGTATATTTGTCATTCAAAAGGAGAAACACGGATATAGGAGATATACACAGATATACAAAACGTAAACAAAGCAGCGCTAACTTACCATTTTGAATATAATTTACATTGATTGCTTTATTCATTTTGAGTGGCTCATGTTGTTATGAAAATATTTGCATATTGGAATGCTTGGGTAAGATCATGTAACATTAGAACAGTCTTCTGTGTGTGCCACCTTCATTTACTAACTTGTTTTCATTACTTTTGCTTTAATTCTCCAGCACTGACTCGTTCACTAAACTGAGCATCCAATCAGAGTTCTTACTCACACAGATGTCCCTGGCGCTGA
The DNA here is from genome assembly GCA_012976165.1 of Labeo catla. Lineage (NCBI taxonomy): Eukaryota > Metazoa > Chordata > Actinopteri > Cypriniformes > Cyprinidae > Labeo > Labeo catla. The sequence goes on from VONZ01000247.1 coordinate 868,346, forward strand.
TTCAACATGTTGAATCGGGCAAACTCCCTCCGACATAAGCCAGACGAGAGCCGATGTGTCGGATACACCAAACAAACTAGCCGGACAGACGTCGGCTTGGTGTGTCTCGGCCTTTAGGGTGATAGGTTGTGACCAGGTGTGAATGGATTGTACAGGGTCAGGATCCATTTATATGTTATTAGGGCCAGTGATGTAGCCCAGGAAGTGAGCAGAATACTGGACATGTCAGATGAGGTGTGTCAAGTAAGATGAATAGAAGAGGATGTAATTTATATCAGTGTTTCTCAGCTTTGGTCCTGGGGATCCAGAGCACTACAAAGTCTCCCGTATTGTCAAACCAAGTGTAGTTTGTGCAGCACTCTGCAAATTAACTTAAAATTTAATTCAGGTGTGACAATAAGTAAATATTAAAAGTGTGCAGTTCTATGAGTCCCCAGGGCCAAAATTAGACAGTCAGACAGTAACACTTTAGTTTGGGGACCAATTCTCACTATTAACTAGTTGCTTATTGACATGCATATATTGGCTGTTTATTAGTATTTTTAAGCACATATTAACGCCTTATTCTGCATGACCATCGTTTAGATCCTTTAATCCTATTCCAGTGCTTGAAGTGTAAAAAAGAAGTGCTGGTACTCAACTCCCCCATAATTATTTGTTAATTAGCATAATTCGTAATAAATGTATATCATTACATAACTTTTTCAATACAAATAAGCTCAAGTCCTGACTATACCTGACTGTTACTTTAAATTTCATAATTCACAATGTTTGTATAGTGCCACAATCAATCAATAATTAAATAAACGTTATTAATACAAATAAGCATAAGTCCTGACTGCACCTTGTTGTACTACTATATGGATCCATTCAGAACCACTATCTGACCACTGCATAAAACACATTTAGCCAGCATTCATTATAAAACACTCATGTTTTTAAACCGAATACACACTACAAAAGAATAATTTACCGGCATCTGGACACAAGTCACTATTCTCTGCATCATTAGCACTGTTTTTAACTTACTGTTTGAATGCTTTCACTTTTAACTGGAGTTTACCATTTTAAAATAATATGATCGCAAAAACCTCCTTAACGTACTGATTCGAGGGCCCGGTCTCATAAAACTGCATATCAATAGCACGATTTTCTGTTTCTATTTGGCGTGCTATTCATACGCTGAAATTGAACTTTGGCGTGCATGATATGCATGTGGTTGACGTGCATATAATACAGTTTTCGCGTGCCTATTATATGCATCTACCCCACGCCTAATCCTAACATAGAATGACTCTGTTTGCATTCATTCATGTGAACAATATGACAGGTGAAGGATTACAAATTTAAGAATCTGTTTAAAATATGCCGATCCTATGCATATTTGTTATAGGTTCCAATATAACAACATGAACTGAAAAAGTTATGTATATTGTGACAGTCTAAGAGCAGGCAGCCCAGGCCCTGAGACAGTAACCTTTCAGTTCCTGAACATCTGGCAGGTTTCCCAAGTTAAGTGTGAAGTCTAATCTCAAGGTACAACTGTGCCTTTTGTTTAAGCACCTATGCATTTGAATGACACTTGTATGCTAAATAGATCAAGGCTGGGAAAAATCTTTAACTGAGCTGTTTTCCTGTACCACATTTGCATGCTTTGTTTAGATTGCTTCCACCTCTATGTACTCCTCCCACTTCAAACCTATATACTCTGCTGTGCTGAGCTTTGAGAAGACGACTTTTTGAAGACTGCAGTGCAGAGCAGCGAGTAACTGAATAAAGAGAAACTTCTGCTTCAAGATATCCAAAAACGTCTCCTGGTCTCTAAGAAAAAATTCACAACACAGGCAACCCCTCCTGGTAGTGTGATTTATATAGTGTAATTTTTAATGACGCTTTGACTCTGAGTACTGGCAACATGTTAGAAGTGCCAGTATGCATGAAAAAGTGCCAGTACGCAGCAGGCTAAAATACAGAAGTGCTGGTACTGCATACTGGTGCATACCGGCCCGCTTCAAGCACTGTCCTATTCCATAACCTAAACTTAACAACTACCTTAATAACTATTAATGAGCAGAAAATTATGAGTTTATTAAGGCAAAAGTCATAGTGGATATTTAGTCAATAGGAAAAATTGGTCCCCAAACTAAAGTGTGACCAGTTGCACCAATCAGGATTTTAAAAAAGGAATTATTCAAAGCCAGAGAGTAGTGGAACTTGATGGTAATGTCAAGTTTTGTTCAGGTAGCAGCAGTGAATAGACTTATGACCAGAGCAAAAGAGAGCAAGGCAGGTTGATGGCAGCTGACAGACAGCATAATCAAATCCAGGTGCTCAAAAAAAAAAATCTAAATTTCAAACAACAATGTTGTACAATGTGGCAAGTCTTCCAATGTCAAATTAACGACTGACAAAAGCAGCAGAAAAGAAGTAGGTGGTACAAAACTGTTTTATTAGTATCGTATCTACCAAAAAGAAGAGTGGCATCTTAAAAAAAAATAAAAAATACATCTGAAAGTTGCAAATGGCCATCAGCTGTGAATAAATGTAGCTGTTTGCCCATTTTTCTTTTTCAATTTGTGACTTTCTAGTAAATGTCTAGTTAAAGTCAAAGTTAGTTATCACCAACTGGGTACTTCTTACTCCACTACATTAGCCTGGTAGCTTCAGTTACAACAGCAGTTATTTTTCCAGTAACTGTAGCATTAATTGTGGTGTGCAGTTTGTTCTTGCTATCATTAGGTCTGTAGCCCTCCCAGTCTACTAGATATTGCAAAAGGTGACCTTGGCATTTTGAGTCCAGCAGGTAGGCACTCAAACTGCCTCCTTGCTGTCAACCATCTGAGGGTGATCTCTGGACCTTGGAATAGTCATTATCCCTCATACCACCAGCTGGTTTAAACAGAGAGACATGGAAAGTGAAAATAATTAGGGAGAAGAAAGGAGAAGTCATCTGTAAGAAACAGGAGTTATTTGCCTTTTAACTTTAAACTTTAAATGGACCCATGTACCTTGCACTGAGTTTACGACAGGGAAGGCGGAGGCGAGGATTCCAAGTGGAGAGCCACACCCACTGGCCCTGGCAGTACTTTTAACTGCCGGCTTGTTTTTGTTTGTTTTTTTGTTTGTTCGGTTTTTTTGACGTTGTTCTGCTCTCTTGAGAAGCATGTGATCTCTGTTCCAAATACTCTTGCTGTGACGCACAGAGTCATCTACAGCAGGGACATCTGATGGCTCACCAGACCAGGGAAACATAAGTGGTTGGTAATCCAATACACATTTAAAGGGAATGAGCCCTGTAACGGGCTTGATAAGAGAGTTTTGAATATACTCTACTCAAGGGAGCAACTGACTCCAGTCATCTTGGTTGAACTGGCAGTATGAGCAAAGGAAATGTTCTAGTTCCTAGTTGAGGTGCTCGGTTTGTCCATTGGATTTGGGATGATAACCAGATGAAAGTCTGACAATAAGTTGTTTAAAGGCAGATCCAAACATAGGAAGTAAACTAAGGTCCCTGATCTGACACAATATTCTCAGAGGGTCCAAACAGGAGAAAGACATAGTAAAAGCCAGGTAGGGGTTTAAAAAGGCCTACTGGGGATTGTTTAGAGGATTTTAAAGTTGCACAGATGTCACAGCTGCACACAAAGATGTTTGTGTCAAAGACAAGAGAGCTCTACCACAAATGGAACAACCAAATGGTAGCTTGGTTGCCAGGTGACCAGATTATAATGAGGTATGGATCCACCTAAGAACTTACAGATCTTTTATAGATGTCCAGTTGCTTTAAAGATTGTCTAACTGCTACCTTGAAATATACTTTATTGAAAAAATTAAAATCTCCTTATCAATCAAAGCTGAAAATATTTATGATATTTTATATACAGTATATTATAACACACACTCAAACACACATACTGTATAGAAACTGTTTTTTTGCAGTATGCAGTTAGACATAGCAGGAAATTACAAATGTGGGGTCACTCTCTATATATTGGTGACTTGCACACCTGTAGCTGTAGAGGAGAAACTGGTTGCCAACAACATGTATATAAATCCTTTTATGACAGGGATACGTCTTTAAGGGAGATACTGTCTGACAAAGCAAATACACAGCATTTTTCCTTGGATATCAGTCAAACGTTTAAAATAATTCTGGTTAGAGGGAAAAGCCTGTGTTCATTTTTCCCCATGTCACTCAGAAACACCTGTGATGTGGTGCGCATTTTCCTACTTGAGGCGATTAATTATGACATCATTGTGATGGGGAAATCAGTGCAATGACAGATCAAGGGTGAAGTTCTCCAAAAACAGGCTTAAAGTCATTAAGTGATCAACCATGACTTCATGAAAAAGGATTTTGTTCAGTTGCGTGTGTGTATATATGTAATATATAATATATAATATAATCTGGGAGGAAAAAATAAAACATGGAGACAATTGAAAAAAAAAAATTGATGCATTGCAATAGAGCTATTTGTTATAGTAGCCCAAGTCTTGACAACGTGTAGGTGTTGCTGCGGGTGTGAGACATTTTTGTCTTCCTGCCAGATCTGCTAATTTATAATATAATGCACCATCACAACAGACTAGGGGGAGTGGCACTTAAGTCTAATAATCCAGGAGAGAAGAAACTTAGACCCCAATTCTTTTCAAGCCAAAAAAGTAGAGTTTTTCTGTTGAAGTACTGAATATCTTACCACAATCCAAAACATCACTGTATTGTCCTGAAGCCATTTGGTATACATAAAAAAGACTTTAAAGACATTACTACTTGACGTAGTAACTACACATTGTGTCAAAACTAAAATTGTTATGACTATAATTGGGTCTCTTAGATATGATCTATTATTTGTATTATTTGACAGAGTTTATGCAGACTAACTCTAACCAATATAGCAGTCTAGAGCTAAAACATATAAGCTGTGTGTAACTATCCACAACACTGTTCAGCATTTGGGGGGCAGCAAAGGTCAAAGATAAAATAAAACAGAAAAGACTACAGGGTATCACTGATAAAAAATAAATAAATAAATAATTAAATAAAGATAAATTTAAAAATAATAATAATAATAAAAAAACAATTTGACAGAATGACTCCATTTTAATAATGGCAACTATATGAAGCAAAGACCGTAAAGTCACTATCAATGAAGAATAATTTTTCTCTGTAGAACATGTTCTGCCTACATACAGTACTTCTGCAATTAGAAATTACAAGGTGGCACAATAGGTCCCCAACTGTCTCCAAACAGGACTGTGTTTCCCAAACCGTTTTTAACCTAAGTAGATTGTAGAAAACATTGGTTTACACTGCATTTGGAAAAAGCACCAATGTCAATGTCTATGTTTTGTCTCTGTATATTAAATGCTTTGGGAAGATTCAGCCTAATTTTTTTTTGTTTTGGGGTTGGCACCAAGGAGATATATTATACCTGGAGAAAGCTATCCATTAGCATCCTTATACTTGGTAAATTAGTGGAAACATTAAATATTGCATGTTTACATAATTCATAAATTCAAACCAGTTCAATTTGGATACCACTTTTGAAATGGAACTGTGGCAGAAATGGGAGGGATACAGTTTTAAAGTAACTCCACCTCTGATCTAACGCCCAGCATATGCTGCTCTCTCAGCCTCCCACCCCTAAAGCATCTCAGCACTTTAAAAGCAGCCCATGTTGCATTTTTGGGCAATTTTTATCTAATTACTATCTTTATGTCTTTAGATACCAGATTTCTCCTGCGCATATGCACTGCTTCTTCCACTAAATATCAAAGAGGGACATCAAAAGCAAAAGAGAACCAGAAGAGAGAAGACTATTCACTGAAATTTACATAAAAAAAAAAAAATTCCTGATCTGCTGAGATTTTCTGAATTGGACAAATATGGTTTCTTTTCATTTTTTACTAACACTTTTTGTTAGCATTCAACTCAGCTTATATGGCTCCAACTCCCATGTATTAGGCCTAAGGAAGATCTGTACATTGTGCAATGGGTCCTCAGGGGAACCCAAGGGCCACAGAGGTGAACATTTATCAGGGGAGGAGATCACATCCATGCTGGCATTAGGTGAACCCTGTGGGGTTTACACCCTACCGTGTGCTCAGGGTCTTCGCTGTATTCCTCCTCTTGGAGAGCAAAGCCCCCTTCAGGCACTGCTTCAGGGACGAGGGGTTTGCAAAAACATCAAAAGTACCTTTACTGACAAACCTCCACCTTCAGGTAAGATGACTGGTCTCAGTGCATCTCTTTAGACTGAGTTGAAATTCTTAAAATTTTGTCTGGTAAAAATGTTTTCATTTATCTGACTAACCTAAACAAGCTCAACTTGTAGATGTATATACTAGACAGAAAGTAAATACCGCTCACATAAAATTGTGAATTGTGAATTGTTGAATGTATGACGGTTTATAACTGACCTATACATTCAAGACTTTCACTTTTTCATTTTTTACATGATTAATATGGATGACCAGCAAACTTCTTGTACAATCTGTACTTCATCTGTACAATTAGCAGCATATGACTTTTTTCTATAATGGTATAAAGAATATTGTTTTTATGTTATCAGATTATCTGTATGTTATCAGATTATCTATTTTACAGTCCAGGCTATTTTTGTCCCAAAATAATATTTTAAGTACTATCACCTATGTGCTGTTCAATTGAACAAAAGCTATACTGTAATCATATTAATACTACTAGTATTCTGTTTCAGACTATCAACCATCAACCTCTGAAAACACAGAAAAGGTAATATTTTTGACTGTAAATTACTGTTCTACAATATATAGTGTCTCCACTGTGTGATTTTTAGTCTGAAATGAATACAGATGTTTTCAAAATGTATTTTCCCTGATTTTGTAGGGTCCTTGTCGCAAACTGCTAAACACAGTCCTCCAAAGTATAGACCTCACAATCATTCATTCAATTCCGGACATCTACATCCCCAACTGTGACAGACAAGGATTCTTCAGGAGGACACAGGTGTGTACTGGACACAGAAAGTGTTTTAGGACGTTCTGTTAAAACATTTCCAATGGTTCTTTAAATGTTTTGTAAATCCATATGCTGTGGCCCATGATCATGATGTGCATTGCCACAATATAATCTGTTCTCTATAAACAATAACATAGTTCATATTCTCTTTTTAACCTTCTTGAAACAGTGTTGGTCATCAAGAGGAATGCAAAGAGGCCACTGCTGGTGTGTTGACGAGAAAGGATCAAAAATTCCACCCCGTAAAAGAAGCGATGGAACTATCGTGTGTAACAGTGCCTGAGAATTATGATACAACTTGACATCTAATGTAAATCTGGACCTGAAATCTGTTTAGTTAGGACTAAGAGAGCATCAGCAAAAGAGATGAAAGACACTGAGAACTCTATGACTATGAAGCAAGTAGTATATTTACAATCATTCATCTCCCTCTGGTTGTCAAAAATATGTTTGCAGCATTATGTGTCATTATTTCTGATGCATACATTTAACAGAACAGTAACAGTTAATGAAGTTATTTTGTATGTGTGTGTGTGTGTATATATATATATATATATATATATATATATAATTTAATTTGTTACAAATACCAGATAGAAACAGATAGAAAGATTATATACTCCCTGAGTCATTGTCATTAATGTGCTGTATGCCTGGTTCAAAATTTATGAACTATGCAATAAGACAAAATTGCTGTAAATATAAAATGTTTTTGTTTTTTTTTTCAAATTACTTATATTTATGTTGCATACATATTAATTGCTTATATATTATATAATATATTAATTGTCCTTTGTTTATATATAGCAAAAAAAGAAACATCTTTTCACATTTAGCTGCCTTAAATGCTCTCTTAACAGCTTTAGGTACTACTGTACATCTCATTCTCATGTAGTACACTAGATTTGCCGTTTTTTTTTTGCTGTGAGATGCTACCCCACTATTCCATGAAGACATTTGCAAATTCTTGAACATGTCTAGGGGCACACAGACATGTTCTCATGCCTCCCTGCAGAAAGACTCACACTGTTCACGCAGGTGATCAGAGACCCTGGGCATCTTTTTCTGCTGTTTTTCAAAATCAGACAAAAGTCTTTTATTGTCCTAAGTTATTGTAAACTGTGATCTTAATTGCCTTCAACTTATAAACTGTCTTAAGGACTGTTTCACAGGTGCATGTGCAATAATTTATTGAACAAGTATGAGAAATATTGTTTAAACCCTTTCCAATAAGGATCTGTAAAGCTTTTACAAAATAATTATTAAAATACAGTATCCTGAAAAAAGGGATGTTCCTTTTTTGCTGACACAAAGTAAACCCTGTTTCTGTGTGTGATTTTAAAGAATATATATAAATGTAACTTAGATCAAGTAAAGAGATTAGAAAACCTTTTTCAATCAAACAAGCTACAAAATAATGTCTATGTTAGTCTACATTCAAACCGCAGGCCAAAGTGGCCCAACTGTGATTTTTCTGCTCATATGTGACATAACAGTGTGAACTGCACAAACCACATGAAATCTGATTGTAAGAATTCATACAACTTTTAAATCGCTCTAGATATCAGTCATTTCAAAGATTTCACATATGAGTAGTTCTTTGGTCTTCAGATGGAAGACAGCCATGATGGCAGTCAGTGGAGGGACTAGAAAAAATTTGTCTCTCTTCTCATTCTTGTCCTCTACCTCCTTATCTCCTGCGCACAAATTTGTGGGCATCTGCAGAACATCAGCTTATAAATAAATGTGTTAAACACTGAATACAGTGTCTTTACATGTTTATGGTGTGCTGCACATTGTCTTGTTATTGATCTACTGCACATGTGGGTTAGTTCAGGACTGTTATCAGTTCATACTCAAATCTGATATTGGCCACATTTACAAAAACAAAAACAAAAAAGAGAGCAGCCAAAATCAGATCTGAGCAATAAACCAAAACTGAGTACTAAGGCTCACATATGTGAATGTAGCCTATGTAGTCCAGGGCAATCCTATTTGGTTTTGCAATGCAACCCCAGCCTGAACAGTCATATCAGAATTTTATTTATGTCTTTCATATCTAATTGTTATGTCACTCTAGATTAACATTTGTCACAGTTCTGCAATGCTTGGTACTTCATTTGGGTTGACAGATATATAAAAGCAAAACTCAAGGGATTGCATCAGACATAATTACTGTAACATCACGCCAGCAGAGGGAGCCCTCACCCACTGACTCTCTGTTACCGCTCCCTCTGCTGCTTCTTGGGTTACTTCCTGTTTGGTGGCCATTTAAGGAGGCCTATACCAAACAGCCATTGCGAAGTATTGTTTGGCCTGTGCGGACTCTACCAAGTGTTTTCCCTGTTTCATTGCCTTGTTTTGTGAATTCCACGGTTTTGTTTTGTTCCATAGTCATAGTTTTTGCCCTGTTTCATTGCCATAGTTTTGCCTTGTTCCATTGCCTTGTTTATTTGTTATTTTTGGACTGCTCTCTTGGTATTTTTACCTTCTGCCTGATTTACTGGATTACGCTCTTGCCTTGCCCTCAATATTACTGTTTGTTGGAGATTGACCTTGCCTGTCTTGACTACGTTGTGTTAAATAAAGCTCGCACCTGGATCTATCACGCTTCACAAGAGTCCCGTTACAATTACAAATTTTGCTGTCTTTCTCCTCACACATCCTCCTTATCGTCTGCTCATGAATCCACTGGTTTGGCTGCTCATCATCTTATAAAATGACACTTTATTGACTTGCTGCATGCTGTCTTTGTTATCGCTGTTTTGCGCATACATGAGTTCAAGAGTGACCAGTTCACACTTGAATTTGAAAAGTATAATTATACCACTTGTACAGGATTTGACAGTGTGGAAACTCCTGCCAAATGTATAACCTTGAGTTTTTTGGACCATATAAAAAGGGTTGCACAATTCAGTTTCTCAAGCTTCTGCCTCGCTTCAATGGTGTTCTCCCCATGCTAGTAATCATCAGAGAGGCATTTTCTTACTAGAGCAAGAAGTGCATTTGGCACCCCTGACCCGGGTTATGAAAACTGTGAATTTGGCCTCTGAGGGGGACCTACATTTAGATTCCAGTCTCTTAACTAAGAAGTCAAGACTAGATTTGATATTAGAACCTATTTCTCCTGGAAGGCTTTATTTGTGAGATTCCAACCAGGAGCAACCATCTACCTCAGGTGCTAGCCCTAGTATATATCATGTCCGATTTGGCCCCGGAGGGGATCCTCTCTTGGATCTTCAGTTGAGGTTGTTGAGACCATTTTAAATGTTAGAGCTCTCTGTACAAGGAGATTATACACACTCTTTGTATTGTGGTGTGTATAGTGCCATTAAGACCCAGCCCGCTGCCCACTTTGTCCAGTGCTGGATTACTTCCAAGAATGACTGTCAGCTGTGCTGTGCCAATTAATGGTACTTCTTTAGGGAGGCTTTCTATAATATATCTCTTTTACATGGTGCCAGTCGATTGAGGCCTATCTGCCCAATGAGAGATCCTTATTGGGATCTTTCTGTAGTCCTGGAAAGCTTATTAGATCCTCTATTTGAACCAATAGCTTCTGAGAAAGGTCTGACCCTTAAAATGGTTCTGTTGTTGGCTTAACTTTCTGTTACCTTATCCCTGCCCCCAGGCTAGTCAAATTATTTCTGCATCCAGACTGGATTATATTCTGGAGGAGTCCTTCTCTACCATTCAGTTGGTCATGTTTCAGGTCTTCTTCAGGCCATTTCACTCACTGGAGCAAAAAACTTCATTTATTGTAGGACTTACATGATTTACATGAATTGTAGGACTTACAGGATTTACATGAACCATTCTGACCAGTGGCATAAGTCCAGTCAGTTGATGGTATGTTTTAGTGGCTGCAACAAGGGTACTTTAGCTACAAAGCAACTTATGTCACTATGGATAAAAGATGCAATCTCACTGGCTTATTAATTGCACAATGTGACTTTGCCTCTGGATTTTAAGGGCCAATATACTAGGAGTGTTGCATCGTCTAAGGCAGAGGTTCTCAACTCTGGCCTTCAAGGTCCACTTTTCAGAGTTTAGTTCCAACCCTGATCAAACTCACCCTTCTGTAACTTTCTAGCAATCCTGAAGGCCTTGATTAGCTTGTACAGGTGTGTTTCAGGAAAAACCCCTGGTCTAAGGCATTGTGTAAGAGTGTGTCTTTACAAGATATTTGTGCTGCAGCAGGCATCTTGACATGCATTCATATTATTGCACAGTTTAGATATGGATTAAACCCAAGGCTCTCAGGTCCTTTTGGGCTGATCGATTAATTTGCTCACAAAACCTGTGCTAATGTATGCTTATGCCTTTTTATGGTTTTCATGCAACCTGCAGTATCACCTGAATTGGCATTATTGCACATAGGCCGATTACCAGTTTCAGGGTATCCTGCGATTTCAAAACCACTCAAATTTTTACGTTATACTATTCCTGCAGTATGCAGAGAGTAACGCAACCCCTCCCCCTCCTGCTGGTTGAGCAGTCAGTCAGCTGTGTTTAGGGCCAAAGCAGGTGAACCCCTGTAACATATGTAATCGGCAACCGCTTGCGTTTTTTGTTTTATTTCAGCCGTTTTCTGTTCTGGACCACAAACTGCATTGCAATAATTTTCCAAAATGTCATTTGTGTAAAAAAATGGGGTCTGTAAACAGCCGCTAACACAAGCCAGAGACACTGAAGACAGGCGCATGATGCACAAAATAGTAGAAAAAGATAATCTTAAATACTGATTCAGGGATTTATATTAATGTGATTCTGAGGGAAACTGACTGTCTCCAGAAAAGTTTAGATGTTTTTTTTTTCATCTTGTCTCTGTATAATGCATAATAAAGTAATATCTATAAGTGCAGCGCTGCTTTGTTTACAGAGGTAACCAAGGAAATGCTGTATTGCCACTGTTCCAAAAGCACCACCTGCTGTCAGAGAGTGAATTTGTATTCTCATTTAGTTCATCTGCTGTTTTTGTTTCATTCATTCATTGAAAGTCACGAAATTCACAGCCGTTTTAAAATTTTGACTTATCATTAAAACCCTATTTGATTACCGGGATTTGAAAAACTCATGTAAATACTGTCCAACATTATGCAAAGTTATTAACAGTCTCACACAGGTGCAGCATGCAGCATTGGTTTGATTCACTTTCAAGTTGTTCTCTCAACACTGCAGCTGAAAGCCACTTTGAGGAAAACTCTTTTCTCCAAAACGCTGAAGTCTTATCAAATTCTGCTATTGCATCTGCAATAGCCAATGGCTTTTGGCTGTTCAAGCAATGGGCAGGGCCATCTGCTATATACAATAGCTTGACGTCAAACACCATAATCTTAGAATCTTCTATTTCACTAAGCTATGCTGTTTACAAGAAGCCTCTTATCGATCATTGCTGAAGGTATGCGCTTCAATGGGATGTCCATTCACTTCCTCACCTCTGCCGCTAAGCATAAAGCAGAGGTAGCTTGGAACAGAAAGTTAGGTGATGGGCCTGCGATATGTAAATTCTGCACCCTCTTGTTTGCCTAAACCTCCCATGTTTCCTTCAGAATGTTTACTCACTGCATTTCTGCCTGGGCAGCCCCCACACACATGCAGTGGTACCTGAGTTTTTCTACCAGCCAGTAGACTGGGCCCACTACCACCAGTGAGCTGCTGGTGGACCCCCTCCCTCTGGGTGGTGGTGACAAAAGGACTTCAGTAGCAAGCCATGCGTACGCTTTCCTCACCCCCTAAGCTGGGACCTGAAGTTTGTGGGAAAAGAGCCCTGTCGCTGACAGCCTGTGAGGAGGTTTACAGGGGTTCACAGACCCTCATCTGTGGATTCATCACCTTTCACACTCACAAGCAGCAAGCAGTCATGGGTGACTGGTGCGCATTTGGGTTGTAATTGCCATAGAGAACAGCTGCACACTTTAGTTGATCTGACCGGTTTAAAAAGCACTCTCGTTCAAGATGGCACTACTGCTTGCTTTACTTGTGAGAAACAGGTGAGGGACTTGCAAGCTCATATGCTTGTATCCAATTTGGTGTGAATTATTGCATTGTGAGGTGGTTTACATTTAGACTTTATTATACACCTAAGTGCTCTCATCGCCATTCAGAGCCCAGGTTATAACACAAATCGCAGCGCACTTTAATTAGGTTTTATAACCTGGAGATTCTTTCCTGGAGATTCTTTCTTCGCGGGCCTCCCTAAACCTCACTACCATCTGGATCATGGCACCAATGTAACCCCCCTTGGGTCCTACTCGCACCCGCTTCGGGCGGTGGTCAAACCTAAGTCTCCGGCTTGAGAGGCAGGCACACTAACAAGAATGCTAGAGACTGCAGCCACCTGCGTTACACTTTACTGGAGGCTGTCTCCACTAGGTCCAATACCTGACCCGAGGGGGCGGGGCGGGCATGCTGCGGCATGTATGTAATTTCCCCCCGTATTAACTCTGGGTGGATTAGCAGATAACACTGCTTTACATGGCGTGATTTTACTCATTCCCCAAAACGGCTTTCAGCCACAGTGTTGAGAGAACGACTCTAGAAGGAAACATCTCGGGTTACTCAGCATAACCATGATTCCCTGAGAGGAGTGGAACGAGACACTGTGGAGGTCAGAGTGTAAAAACCTGCTCAAGTGCTTGCATATTGCTTGTTCAGTGAAAGATTCTGAGATTATGCCATTTGACGTCGAGCTATAGAGCGGATGGCCTCGTCCGCCGCTCAAATAGCCAAATGGCATTGGCTATTGCAAATGCAATAGCAGGATTCAATAAGGCTTCAGCATTTCAGAGAAAATAAGTTTTCACTAATCGCTACCAGTAAGGACTACACTTGGATTCCATTTCTCTTGTATGCAGAAGATGATTTAAGATGAATCCAGTCAATGCTCACAGGAGGAACACAGTGATAAAGAAACAAATTTGCTAAAGCAAATAGCTAACATCAGTAACCTTATTTCACAACCACGATGTCAGAAAAATAAGTCAATCCATACTCACAGTTGAGCAGAAACTCATAGAGTTCACAACAAAGGACTAAGATGAGCAAGAGGGCAGCGTAAACTCCACCAGGTTTCCCTCTTCCACAAACTGACTTATTACTTCTTCTTCTTTGGTGTTTTACGGCAACTCGCATCCATAACGTTGCATTACTGCCACCTGCTGTTTTCACTTGACCTTAGTATTTATTAATTATACTAAGGTGAATGTAGTTGAATGTAATGCTTGTCCCTTGCCTGTTTAAACCTCTGGGGTCGAAAAACACGCCGGGGTGGTTTGTGGCAGTTTTTCTGATAATGCCAAAAAGAACTTCAATTACTCCGTCATTTTTGATCATATAGACAAGAGCAATACATCAGTCGAATCTGTAAGGAGTCTACTTTTATTTGTGTACACTCATAATAACAATAACACTCTGTGGTTTTGTGAAATAAAGAAAACAAGGGTGTGCAGTCTGCTGCATTGGTCTCTGTGATCGTCATTTAGAAATGCGTCACTAAAATGAACTAAAACTCAGCGAATACTCCACACAGAGACATAAGAGATATATCTATAGAACGCCTGACATGTCTACCTTTAAACAAAGTAAGTCTTATCGAAAACAAATATCATGTGTTAAAGTAATCTGTATGAAACCAACGCCATGTCCAGTCTTTCTCGTCAGACCTCATTATTTTTAATTTGATCATGCCCACAACCTACTTACACTTTTGATATTATAATCATCCACTTGAGGTGCATGTGACGTACTGCCCACATCAACATAAACAAAGCAGCGAGACTTGTCTTCATTGTTCATCTCGGCTATTTGCATCTTGTTACTGGAAGAAGATGCGCTGTGAGGAGTAAGATTTATATTTCCCTCTGAGGAAGAGGGATGTGATGTGACACACAGCGAGATCCACCAAAGGAGTAAGTCTTTCTTTTATTAGCCTACTTACGTTAGTTGTTGTGTTACTGTGACATAACTTGTACACATTACAGTAGTCTGATTTTTTCCAAACTATAATTCCTGACTACATGTGCAATCAAGTGAAACGTTTCATCTCACTGCATCGAAATGTTTCACGGCGCCATGATGCTTTTAATGTTCTATAAAATAAAAAAGATGCGATATAAAAGTAATAGTTTACACTGTAACACTGAATGATAGAGTCTAGATTGTTTAGACAAAACTACTGTCATATACTCTGTTTACGAATAAATGTTTATGATGTGCTTAACAATAATAAATTAGTTTCCCAGACATAAAATGGTTTTGTATTGTATAATACATACAAAGCATGCTTGTGTTTTATGACTATAAAATCATATTTATTTATTGTATAACAAAAGGATAGAAAAGTAATATTAGTTTATTATTAATACTCTGTACTATAGTAAAGTTTGTAACCGCCATGTTGACGGGTAAATATTACTAGGTTAAACTGGTGTGCAAAAATCTGACAAACACTCAGACAAACGTATATATATTTTTACCTTACTTGCTGGTCTTAATCTCTCATAAATTGCATCGACACACAGCGTAGATGTTCTCCGGAACTCTTCCGCTCTCGCGGGTTCATCCCCGGGCAAACGGCGCGACGCTGCCCGCTGCTTCAGCGTCTTCCTCGGTCACGAGTGCCGCAGCACAGCGCGACTTGACAAAAGAAGACAACATAGAACCCATTAAATATACTATCTACAGTGGACGCTTACAATAAAGTAATACCCCGGTATATTTCTGACTTACATATGTACTTCAAGCACTCGCGCTGTGTCTGACATGAAGGACAAACAGATTTTCCAGTCATTACAAGCGATGCAACACATTCTGTGTAGTCCGTCCCAAGCTGTTGCGGCGTTGTAGACACGGTGTTGGGCAAATCGTGTCAATCCAAATAATAAATTAGGAAAATAAAACGACCTCAATAGAACGCTGCCAATGAGGCCATTACTGCAAATACAGTAGTATACAGCAATTTTAAAAAATACAGTAAGTCTCTGTATTTGGGGTCTGACATCACAGAAAATTCCCATAATGCAATGGTTATTACAGTTATTTACTGCAAAGGGAATTTGCAGTATTATACTGGGTGATATACAGTTAATAACTGTAGAAATTACAGAAATGTCTAACAGTGTAGGCGATGCTATGCTAATTCTGTAAAAGACAACTTCTCCATTTGCATTGAACTTTGAGCTTCGCAACTTTGCAGATTTTGTTTATGCCCGCACAGCTACATTACACACCAACAAAAGTTAAAAAGGTGAAATCGTATTATATGACCCCTTTAATATGTTTTTAAGATACTAAAAAAAAGCACAAATGTCAGGGCATGTCAAAACTTCTCCAGGGTGCCAAAACACCCTCAGACCCCAGAGGGTTAAACTTGAATTTGCAAATAAAATCTCATAAAGTAATTCCTGATTATTTCTGTTTATACCAGACCATATACTCATAAGAGCAGATACAGAATCACTGCATATTAAAACTTTGTCACATGGTTCAATCCATTCTACTGCAATTAATATTGCATATAGTTCAACTGCATATACACTTAAATAATCAGATGTTCTTTTATTAATTCCCAATTGATATATAGGGACATATAGGGTAGACCGGGTACAGTTGGTACACTTTTTGCTTTTTACGTTGCCACACCAAAACTAGGGACTGAAAAGAAGTGATTTTTCATATGACATTTCTTTTACTTCTTTACTAAAATATTAATTTAGTTTTGTGTGACTAAACTGCATGTACCGCAATAGGATTCTAGTGTGGGTACAATTGATACATTGTGTCTCAACTCTACCC
This sequence comes from Labeo catla, assembly GCA_012976165.1. Lineage (NCBI taxonomy): Eukaryota > Metazoa > Chordata > Actinopteri > Cypriniformes > Cyprinidae > Labeo > Labeo catla. The sequence goes on from VONZ01000247.1 coordinate 885,141, forward strand.
CGCTGACCACCTTGAACATTTCTCTAGATTTTACAGTGATCTTGCATGACATAAAGTCATGCAATATGTCAGTTTTTAGAGCACAGATTAAGGTTTACGAACATGTAAGTTAACTTTAACAGTCATGTATGGATAAGAAGCTATTCATTGTGGAAATGACATGGTGAAATGAAAAAAATTACCTTAGAAAAAAACTTTCACCTATATCTTTGTGTAGCTCCTGCTACAAAATTTGTTGCAGCTTTCATTTTTCTTATGTAAAAAACAATTTAAATGTTGTATAAAGTTGTGGTAAATTAAATGTAGCCAGGAATATTCTAAATAGTTAGGCCTGTCATTTTTTCCCTTTGTAATGTAATCAGGTTCTTTGGTAAGGATAACGAATCAGGAAGAACAGCGAGGACAAGAGGGGAGAATGCATGGAAATAGCAGAAGATAGAGATGTTGGATTGACAGCTCCCTGTATATGTGTTTTCAGAAAGAAATACTAGCCTTATAGTCCATCTCAAAGACATTAGAGAGGACTTTGAGTAAGTTAACTTTTTTGAGTTACTGCTGGCTAAGCGTGACTGCGAAGTTCCTGACTAATTTAAAGTGCGTCACAGACATTAACGGAGAACTATTGGCGGCAAGCCAATGCATCTCGCATAAATTGTCTAGGATCGTGTGTGGGGATAAAGAGAGCAATAAGAAGAACGATAACGTAGTGGTGACTGGATTGGCGTCTACTGCTGATCAGTGTTTCAAAGTGCTTTACCACGGTCGAAAGTGCCCGCGCTGCCTAAAGGATTGGATCAACGTTGACGTCTGCTGAATGTGTTTTGCGGGGCGATGGATTCTGACTAGGAAAACAGCTGACTGTGACTGCATATGACCCCGATCTAAATAACTGATATCGTAAACACAGGTACCTGCTTTCTTATTTAATTTATTTTGCTGTGGCTCAAGTGAATGAAGCGGCTGTGTATTTTTGGCCTCTGTGAACACAAGCAGCAAACAGACCTGCAACAGTGACTGAAAAGTATTTTACGTAGTGTTTGACGGCTTAGAGTGTTAAATGTTCTGATTACACTTTATTTTGATAATCCACTTTAGACATTCCACTAAGTAACTTTGCAACTACATGTCAACTAATTCTCATTAATTTGCAACTACATGTCTACTTCTGCATTTTCACATCTCATTTTACATCGGAAAGGCATTTGTTTTCAATAAAAATAAAAATTTGACCAGCAGATACACTCAGATGCTTTTTTTACTTTGCTGTGTTATAGGAGTGCATCAGGCGCGAATATTCCCTAAACACACCTAGTAAAGACAGCGATGCAGTCAGGACCGCGGCACCACGGGATGATTGCGCCTAATGTGCCTGTTCATACACGTGAGCATGAAGCTTAATCTATTAGCGCATTCGTCATGTGGAATGGATTTAACTGATGGCACTCTAAAAAGTGCGCAGACATATTCACCGAATTAGAGACGGTAAAAGTGGGTGGGTCCGATATCACTGGTCTTCAAAAGTAGGTGGGTCCTGTCATGGGAAGGGGGCTTTATATTTGGACTGGAGAACTGCATGTACTTCAAATTTTCTACAATCAAAGAGGGTGCTAATAGGCATGTGTAAATCAAATTTCACAGATCAGACTTGTTGCGCACACAAGTTAGGGTGTTTCAAATGCACCCCTGTACCAACTGTACCCAGTCTACCCTACTGCAGATCCTGTTGCTTCTGTTTTTAAAAGCTTAGAACAGGGGTGCTCAACCGGGTTCCTGGAGAATTACCTTCTTGCAGAGTTCAGCTCCAACCATGATCAAACACACCTGAACCAACTAATTAGGATCTGAAGGAGCACTTGATAATTACAAGTGAATAAATTACAGGTGTGTTAGATCAAGGTTGGAACTAAACTCTGCAGGAAGGTAGATCTCCAGGAACAGGGTTGGGCACCCCTGCCTTAGAAGAACTGACTTACTCTGTGGTAGCTGAGCTTATATGCTCGGTTACCTCCAGGCAATAGCGCCCTCAAGCTATTTGTAGAGGCACTACATGTGACCCAAAAACAACACCCTGGGAAATTAACAAGAATAGAAGAGCCAAAATACAGTGATAAAAAGAAGTAATGTTTTGTCTGTTCCAGTGGCTTTTAGCCGCAGTGTCTCATTCCGTCCATAACCAGTTACGTTGAGTAACCCGAGATGTTTTGTTTGAAAATATGGTGGAAGGAAGTTTTCCGGTCTCCTCCGTGTCTCACTACTTTTAGCTGTACAAAACAGCTCATTTTGCTGCTTGATATTGCAAATTGGTGTGTCTAACCATATAATTTTAATGTATTATCTCAATTATGAACACACAGGTTTGTAGTGCAAATAGTTTTTCCATTTACAGCACGTTGTTATTCTTCTCGTTATTTCCCTACAACCGGAACTCATAGGCTTACCTTCACGTTGAAGAGTAAGGTGGATACTGTCCAATAAAGCGGCATTTATAAACACAGCACTTTGTTTAAAGAAACGCAAAAATTAGACTAAATTTTCATGCACAGTTGTAAATTTTAACCAAGTGATCAAAAATAAGCTAATGTGCATAATAAGCATCTGCAATTATTAAAAGAGAACATAACATAACTACTCATCATAATATTCATCATTTTGCCTCATATTTCTAATCTCTTTTCTAAGTCTGAAATGTAATAATTTTTTTTTTTGGGGTGGGGTAAAACTTTATTTTAATATGTAATGTGTATCTGTAAATAACATGATATGTCATTCACCCAGCTTTTTTTTTTTTTAATCTGGCCAATGTTCTAAATGTCATTATTTAAAAGTTTCTACTGTTATTACATTTATTACAAACATAACTTTAATAGGGTCATTAAAAATTTGAATGTTAAAATAGAGAACCAGTATACTTACAATATATCTTAAATAGCCACTCTAAACTGCTTGATTGATTATATCATCACAAAATATGAATTATATTATCACCCAGCTCTAATCGGTTAAATGTGACTATAACGGAGATATTATAAACATTAATATCATGCTTTTCTGCATTTTATGACCTATTTTGACATGTATTTTTTACATTATTTATATTATTTTGTATATACATGTACATGCTGCTTCTTGCATGTTTAGAAATGTTAGAATTATGTAATTGTATAGGTGCTGCAAAGAGCACATTTGCTTTATATGCAGTTTAGTGCTGTTGATAACCTAAACTTGCACACTGCAGCAATGATAAGCACACATTTGACTATGTCAACTCAACTAACCACCTCACCGGCCACCTCTCTTCAGCACACACAATGCACAGCAGTACATCTCTTTTGCTTTTTCACCAGCACTGAACTTCTGCAAGAAAAACTACTCACTTCTAAAAGAAATGCTGATCAGGCATGTGACTCTTCTGGATCAAGTTCTCTCCAGTTTTATTTGGAGCAAGTCAGCCGAGCAGTTTATCCTCTACTGTATAGGTCGCTGAGTTGCAGTATTTAATATTTCCCGGAATTTCAAGACATTCATCATCACAACTGAGGTGGCAAGTTGTTGTTTTGGTCTATGATTATCTGGGTACGTTTCTGCAATTATGTCTTCCCCTGGTAAGACAGGGGCAGTTTCAAGCTCAGCAAGAAGACTTTCACGAACAAAAAGCAAGAAAAAACATTTTGTACATCAAAAGGTGGAGGTATTCTGGGCCAGTGACCCCATCCTGACTGTGTTTATGTGGGGCATCAATCACACGGTACGTTACTACAAACCTATATCTGAAAAAATTATCTACTGTATTTTTTTCCTGTAGTGCTTGAAAATTATATGTTGTCTAATTGCTGAAGTATAATGCACATTATTTATTCTTGTTGTTATGTATTTGAGAGAATGGCTGTCATTTATTAATATTAACAGCAACATAAACCATTACAATTTTTCAGCCTTCCTTAACCTTTTTAACTAGTATTTACCTTTGCAGATAAATGACCTCTTTCAAGTGCCTATGCCAGTAATGCTACTTCCAGATGACTTCAAAGCCAACATAAAAATGAAAGTCAACAACCATTTATTTAACAAGTATGGTCTATCAAATGCATTCTGCAACAAACACTTTCTGAAAAAAATAACTAAATATAAAGAATTTTTGACTAACAGACAAATAGTAATGTCAGTTTTACTATATTTAGTACAGATGACTCATGTCATCATGAATGACTGTTTGTGTAGACTATTTAGTGCAGTATAAATGCTGAAAAGAGATGACAAGATAAGGTTAGCTACATGTACTGTACAAAGATACATGGAAAATACTTATGTAGTTTAGATAATCTTGACATATTCACAGTCTTTCCCCTTCATATTTTCAATCTTAAATTCATAATCACAGTTTTTAGACAGTTTTACATGGCTGCACTATGAACTGCACAAAGCTTTTAAAACTCATAATCCGCCCTGGTATGGAGATTTTTTTTTTTTTTTTTTTTGGTGGTGGTGGTAGGGATTGTTGGTAAACTTGTGACCTCACTGAAACGCAACCTTAGTCACAGTTCTTATTATTAAGTTGCAAAACACGAGAACATTGATTATTGTTTTTTCATATATATGTGATTGTGTGTGGTATTTGCAGTAAACATAATGATAAACCAGATATTAACTTTAATTATATTAATACGTTTTTGTTTGTTCGTTTGTTTGATTGATTTTTTCGCCATTCATGTCGTTTCAAAGCAGCTCTAAAGAATTTGTGCCTTAGGGTGTGTTTACACTTTATGCATATTGGGTTTAATTAAAACAAACTCTGTTAGTGCAGTTTATCTGAACAAGAGTGAGTGATGGCATCTGAACCTTAGCGTGCACCAAACATGCGGATGAGACCCACCTTCTCTGGTGCAGTTTGACTAAAATATAAACACAACATGAACCAAACACTAAATAAACTAAGCTTTTCATGAGTTCCTAAGTGGTAAAAAATACCACTATATGATCAAACATACAATGAGCTAATTTAGCCCACCACACAGCATTATTTTGAATGTTCCATAAGTTCTGTCATAAAAAATAGCTCATAAAACCTGTCCAGTCAGGCTGTAACCTTATACTTATGACTTTTGTTTTGTATCTTTATGTTCAGTGTAACTAATAACACTAAATAGCACAAATGTAACATTTTCTTTTTTGGTCCGGAGCAAAAGAACCAAGAGAACCAAACTATAAGCGTGTACACACCTATAATGGTCTTAACACACCCAATGAGCAAAAAGTCCATAATATGTTTAGGTATTGGAAAGGAAAAATCTTGAGAGGTTACATAGTATGTGTAATTTCACAATTACATATTAGTATGTGAGTAAGTCAACACTTGAACTGTAAAAAAATTTTGCCTTCAACAATTTTTTTTTTCCATACTGTAAGAAGAATGTATTAGAATTATGGGTGCTCTTACACTGTAAAATTACATGTTTATTTATTTGTAAATTTTCAGGGAAAACCTGCCTGGACATTTTAAGTTTAAGGAGTACTGCCCACTGGTGTTCCGGAATCTAAGAGAGCGATTTGGAGTTGAACATCAGAATTATCTGGTATGAATTTTTTGTACAGTTTACATCAGATTGCATGAAAAGCTGAAAGCTTCCTGTGTTATTGTTGAACATACACTGACCAAAATTATAAACGCAACATTTTGTTTTTTCCCCCCATTTTTTATAAGCTGAACTCAAAGATCTAAGACTTTTTCTATGTACACAAAAGGCCTATTTCTCACAAATATTGTTCACAAAACTGTCTAAATCTGTGTTAGTGAGCACTTCTCCTTTGCCGAGATAATCCATCCACCTCACAGGTGTGGCATATTAAGATGCTGATTAGACAGCATTATTATTGCACAGGTGTGCCTTAGGCTGGCCACAATAAAAGGCCACTTGTGCAGTTTTATCTCACAGCACAATGCCACAGATGTCGCAAGTTTTGAGGGAGCGTGTAATTGGCATGCTGACTGCAGGAATGTCCACCAGAGCTGTTGCCCATGAATTGAATGCTCATTTCTCTACCATAAGCCGTCTCCAAAAGCATTTCAGAGAATTTGGCAGTACATCCAACCGGCCTCACAACCGCAGACCATATGTAACCACACCAGCCCAAGACCTCCACATCCAGCATCTTCATCTCCAAGATCGTCTGAGACCAGCCACCCGGACAGCTGCTGCAACCATTGGTTTGCATAAGCAAAGAATTTCTGCACAAACTGTCAGAAACCATCCCAGGGAAGTTCCTCTGCATGCTCGTCGTCCTCATCGGGGTCTCGACCTTACTGCAGTTGTTGCAAGGATCTGTACACAATTCCTGGAAGCTGAAAACATCCAGTTCTTCCATGGCCAGCATACTCACTGGACATGTCACCCATTGAGCATGTTTGGGATGCTCTGGATCAGTGTATTCGACAGTGTGTTCCAGTTCCTGCCAATATCCAGCAACTTCGCACAGCCATTGAAGAGGAGTGGACCAACATTCCACAGGCCACAATCAACAACCTGACAAACTCTATGTGAAGGAGATGTGTTGAGGCAAACGGTGGTCACACCAGATACTGACTGGTTTTCGGACATTCCCTGTACTTTATCTGTACTTTTAAAAAGTGACATATTAGTCAAAATCAAGGTTGAACATCACAAATATTCCACACAATGTTTTACAGCGAGTTTGCAAAAACTCTGCAGAAAGCCTCTCTTTTGCATTATTTGCATAAATCAGGTCAGGTAGGCCTACAATACAAAAGGACTCTATAAGTATTTTTTAGGTCACATGTGCTCAACTACATTTGAATGGTGGCCATCATTTGCTTTTTTGTTTGCATAAGCCACTTGCCAATGTGTTCTGCATAATGTATGCCTACTTTTAAAATGTGCCAATTCTTTATATTAAGCTGGAGTTTTATGTCACGGTGCACTGCCTAACCTAGTAAGCCGCACAGAATCGACATTTTACCACAGATCATACTAATTAAAAATAACCTCTATTTTAATCCTTAAGCCATTATTTTTTTTATTTTCTTATCACTTCTTATAATACTTGTATGAAAACACCTCTCCAAACTACCACTCCACAAGAATCTGCTGGTTCACAGTCTGCTAGGTCTCAGCTTCCTACTACCCTCTACTTCTTCTTCAGTCAGTTCAGCCTATCTCCTGGTCTCTCCAGCGAGCTTAGAATGCAAGGTTTTTTTTACTCCAGTGCTCACTCATTATGGAGATACAGCCCTACAGATTCCGTCATTTCAGTCAGCCTTGGAATGGAAAAGGGAAAAGAACACTTTCAACAGACGCTCCTGGTCCCCATCCAAAGATACTTTAACAGACACTACATTCTTAATATCTGTCCAGTGGAAGCAATAACAGATTCAGTTATATTTAGAATCTCTGGCCTGTTAGGGGAGAGTCTCTGGTTTGTGAGGACAGGGACACTAATTTCTGAGTCTCTGTCCAGAAGACAAACAAACACATCTGGAACATCTGAAACAGGTTAAGCTCTAATTTTGGTATATTAGTCAATTCAGATCACTTTTATTTTTGTAGCACTTTATACAATACAGATTGTGTCAAAGATGTTTTACAGTGTTAAACAGGAAAATAATGTTTTATGTTTCAGTGATGCAAAAAATACAATATTCCAGCTGAAGTCAGTTCATTGTTGGTTCCATTCAGTTTAATAACTGTGTAAAGTTCATCAATTATGGAATGAGTTTAGTTCATCTATAAAGCATCTCTGGAGAAATCAGCAATGTCATCGTCCAGTTGTCACGGATATGTCGTCGTGTGCGGGGAATAACGCAGGAGGAGAGCGGAGATCCAATGCTTGCAGTTTATTAAACAATCCAAAGTAAACATAAAACACCACAACGGGAAAACAGCAGGGAAAAAGCAACCACAACGAACTGAACGGAAGACAATGTAATCACCCACAAGACACCAAGGGGACAACCAAACTAAAATACACAGAACAAACCAATCAGAACAGGACAGGTGACAAAGAATAGACAATGACGTAACTAACGAGGACAGGAAAACCAAATATGGGCAACACTGGGAAAACAACCACAAACAGTCCAAAAGGCACAACCATGTCTGACATTACCCCCCCCTTATAAGGCACGCCTCGCGCCGTAACACATAAACTGGGGTGGGAGGGTGGGCGCCTTGGAGGCTAGTGCAGGGCAGACATTGGAGGGATAAGAGTTATGCCTCCAGGGCGGATCTGGGAGTTTTAGGAGCCATGGCGGGTTAGGGGTTTCAGGGAGCCCTGGCCGAGCATACAGTCCTTGCGGCCATGGCGGATCTGGGAGTTCGGGACGCCATGGCCGGGTAAAACGTCCAGGTGGCCATGGCTGAACAGGCACGGACTCAGGAGGGCGCGCTGGCTCAGGAGTGCGCGCTGGCTCTGGAGGGCGCGCTGGAGGAGGAGCCGACTCTGGAGGGTGCGCTGGAGGGCGCGCTGGAGGAGGAGCCGACTCTGGAGGGCGCGCTGGAGGGCGTGCTGGAGGAGGAGCCAACTCTGGAGGGCGCGCTGGAGGAGGAGCCGACTCTGGAGGGCGCGCAGACTCTGGAGGGCGCGCAGACTCTGGAGGGTGCGCTGGACAGAGCTCCGGCTCTGGAGAGCGAGTTGGAGCCTTCCAGGGCAGCGCGGGCAACTGCGTCAAGGCCGGGGACCTGGGGAGAGCAGGGATAGAGGAGGTAGATAGAATAGGAGGAGAAGCAGAGAGTTCACAATTTAACGCCGCCTCCACGGGAGGCTCTACAGCCGAAGCTGACACCTCAGGAGGCATTGGCGCGGCTTCTCCAGCGGAAGAGGTTTCTGTAGTGGACTTGAGACAAGACAAGAACGCTGCCTCTGGTGGGCGTGCTGGAGATAGTTCGGGCACAGAGGTATGCGCTGGTGGTAATTCGGGCACTGGTGGGCGCGCTGGGTCTTGACTCGACTCCGTAAACGCAGCTGCAACTTGACCTGACTCAGGAGACGCACCAGGAACTTGACTTGACTCAGGATATGTAGCCGTGACGTGACTTAACTCAGGACCCACAGCTGTAACTGTACTTAATTCAGGAACGACTGCCTTTACCTTGCTTGATACTGGAAATATAGCTTTGGCTCGACTTGAACCAGCCGCTTGACCTGAACCAGCCGCTTGACTTGACTGAGTGAAGGCAGCTGCGACGTGATTTGACTCAGGAAGCGCCGCCAAAACTTGACTCGACTCAGTAAACATGGCAGTGACTTGGCTTGACTCAGGAGCCACTTTAGGATGGGCGGCCATGCAGATTCAGGAGCAGAAAACATGGCGTGAACAGGCTGTGGCTTGGCTGAGATGGCCTGAGCAGGCTGTGGCTTGGCTGACATGGCGTTAGCGGGCACTGGCTTGGCTGATGAGGCTTTAGCAGGCTGTGGTTTGGCTGACGTGGTGTGAGCAGGCTCTGACGTGGCGGCCATCTTGTGCAGTGGCTCTGGCGTGGCAGCCATCTTGACAGTGCTTGGCTCAGGAAAGACAGCTGTAACTTGACTTGAGACAGGAGCAACAGTTGTAATTTGACTTGACACAGGAACACCAGCTCTGACTTGACTTGATACATGAAGCACAGCTTTAACTTGACTTGCTTTAGGAATAGCAGCTCTGACTTGACTTGACGCAGGAACAACGGCCGTAGCTTGACTTGACACTGGAACAGCAGCCGTAGCTTGACTAGACTTGGAAACTTGACTTAACTCAGGAGACCCAGCTGCAGCCTGACTTGACTCGTGCAACGTAGCTGCAACTTGACTGGACTTGGAAACTTGACTGAACTCAGGAAACACAGCAGCAACTTGACTAGACTTGGGAGATGCAGCTGCAACTTCACTTGCTTCAGAAGACTCAGCTGCAGCTTGACTTGACTCATAAAGTGCAGCAGAAACTTGACTTAACTCAGGAACCACAGCTGCAACTTGACTGGACTCGGAAACTTGATTTGACTCAGAAGACGTAGCTGCTACTTGAATTGACTCTGGAAATGCAGCTGCAACTTGCTTTGACTCGGGAAACACAGCAGTCACTTGCCTTGTCTCAGTAGAGGCAGCTGCCACTTGACTTGACTCGGAAAATGCAGTTGCTATTTTACTTGACTCAGGGGTAGCAGCCGTGACGCGATTGAGCGTCCTTTTAGCTGCCCGTACAGTCATTAGGGGAGAGTCAAACAAGCGGGCCATCAAGACCACATACTGCGTCTGAGCGCTGGCCGCGGGAGGCGGCGTCCGAGCGCTGGTCGCGGGCGGCGGCGTCCGAGGGCTGGTCGCGGGCTGGTCGCGGGCTGCGGAGTTTGGGAGCTGGCCACGGGAGGCGGCGGCGGCCGGGAACTGGCTCTGGACTGAGGATGAGGGAGGAACTATGGAGAACTAGAGTGAGTGAGGGAGGACCTGAGGGAGAGAGCTCGTTGGAACTGCATGTGGAGGAAGCTGGCTGGTGGTGAGCTGGAGCGGCCACATGTTTATTAATGGGGGGAAGATCGGAATCTTCCACATCGACACAGAAATTGGAATTACAAAGAGCAAGGACATGGTTGATAAACTCTGCAACCGGTTTGCAGCGTTCCTCATAAGCGATCGAAAACACCAGAGATTCATCCTTTAGCCCCATTAAGAAACATGTGTTAATCATCGTATCGCTCCAACTCACCAGGTGGTAAAGGCTCAAAAACTCCTCCACATATAGCTCCAACGGCCTCTCCGCCTGTCGGATGCTCATAATAATTTCCTCAGCCCGGACCATGTTTTCTTTGTTGCGGTGGGTGATTCTGTCACGGATATGTCGTCGTGTGCGGGGAATAACGCAGGAGGAGAGCGGAGATCCAATGCTTGCAGTTTATTAAACAATCCAAAGTAAACATAAAACACCACAACGGGAAAACAGCAGGGAAAAAGCAACCACAACGAACTGAACGGAAGACAATGTAATCACCCACAAGACACCAAGGGGACAACCAAACTAAAATACACAGAACAAACCAATCAGAACAGGACAGGTGACAAAGAATAGACAATGACGTAACTAACGAGGACAGGAAAACCAAATATGGGCAACACTGGGAAAACAACCACAAACAGTCCAAAAGGCACAACCATGTCTGACACCAGTTTAGTTCAGTTCTCATCCAATAGTGTCTGTGGAATTAAGGTAATAATATTGCCAAATATTATGTGTCCCCAACTAAGCAATCCAAAAGGTGACAGTGGCAAGGAACCCAAACTCAGTGACAGAAATGAAGAAAAAAACAGGCTCAGTCAGGGGCCAGTTCTCCTCTGGCCAAACTAAACCAACATGGTGCGGTTTAATTCCAGGCTGCAACACAGGTCAGACTGTGAACTGATATTGTTCAGAATATTCATTCAGCTGTGTTACATGTAGTTAACCGCTTGACATTGTGGAAGTGTCTTATCAGTCTACAGCAGCTCTAGAAAATCAGAAGAGCAACATCCAGTAGTCATGGAGGAATCAAAAGTGCATGAAATAGGAGTGAGAAAGTCAGAAATGCACTGAAGTGAGAAATTAAGCGAAACCGTAATTGACCGAGTTCCTGAATTTGATAATAAGAAAGACGATTGACACTGCAGCAGATAAGAAAGCTGATGTCTTCCTAAGTGTCTCATGTCCCACAGAGTATGGATGACTGAAAAAATTTGAGTCGACCAAAGAAAGTAACAGAAGCAGCGTATAAAGAAATAACTGAAACCTTTTCATTGCATTTTCAAGACAAAACTAATATTGATCTCTAAATGCTTACAATTTCATAGACAATATAAAAAGGTGAAACTTGAAAAGACTTGTGAGTTTGGCCTGTTCCTCAGCTGGTTGCAGTGGCTACAAATAATTAGAATCATCACTTAAATGGAACAAAGTGATTGGATAGAAAACAATGGTTCAGTCAGACTGTTCAGTGATTACAAAATCACTGTTTATCGCTATGTACTTGTGTGTACTATCGCTATTTGTTTGCCGCCCAGTAGAAAGCAAAGTATTTAGCTAATTGGATTTGTCATTCACATACCAACAGGTACCTCTAGATATTGAGTCAGAGCAGTATCTGATAATCAACGCTCACAAGGGGCTTTTCTACTATCACTGCCTGGCCTACTGTGTTTCAAAAACTCCAGCTGTCTTTAAATACACTATGGCTTAGATAATGCAAGGCATCATCAATGTGGTATGCTTTATGACGTTTTAAGATTACTATATTATAACGGAAAGTTTCTGGTTAACCTTTCTACATTGCTGAATCCTCTGCTCCAGCTTTTGCAAGCAGAAACATAATGGAAATGCTCAGGTGAATATGAAGACGCATTCAAAACCTGCAAATAACAGCTACTGAACAATAGATGGCTTGCACATTGCAGTTCAGAAAAATCTCTTCAACTTGCTTGTGATGACTCTCCATATGGCGTGGGCGCAGTCCTTTCCCTATGGCCTACCCTCAAGAGAAAAGTGTCTCATATGGACTAACTGCCTCTCTCTGCAAAAGACAATTTGGTGGAGATCAGATGCGACCCAATCTTGTCAAAAGTCGTGGATCTCACACGGGATGACGGAATGGCCTAAGTTTATACCCGATCAAGACCTCAAACCTTTTTATGAAAAGACCAGTTGTCCACCAATGAAGGATGTGGTCTTTGGGGATCACAGGTGGTCATGCCGCCTCAGTACAGGAACAAATAATTCTCAGGCTTGCATGATGGACATTCAGGAGTCACTTGAATGAAAACTATGGTGATAAGTTCCTACTGGTGGCTTGGCCTAGATCAAGAGATTCAGATATTTGTGAGTCAGTGTGCACCCTGTGAAACCACACTGAATAAACCTCCAGTGGCCCCTCTCTACAAATGGTCATGGGCCACAGCATCATGGACCCTCAATTTACCATTTAAACACTTTCTTACGGAAAATGGAGTTCCTCGTGATTTGTCATCTGGCTTCAACTGGTGCAACTAAAAGGGCTGTGGAAACTTTTATGAAGGCATGAACTTGGCTGCAGTCTCAGTCAGTGTCTCCTAGTCAATGGCTAGCCTGTTTCTTGTTCACATACAGAAATATGCCACACACTGTCATGGAACACATATCAGCAGAACTGTTCCTGAAACATCAACCAAGCACTTGTCCTTCATTGCTTAAACCTGATGTGTCAGATGTTGTTTCCAAGCAACAGCAAAAAAAACTTGTGATAATCAATCAAAGTTACTCCAGACATTCAGTCTGGAATCTCTTTGAAGAGAGAGCGCGAGACTTCAGACATCCTAAGAAGCTCTGGATCCTAGGCACTATTCTGCAGTATTTTCACTATGCACTGTATGTTGTGTCAAAAAAGAAAAGCTGGAACTTGTTCAGTGTTTAAAACAGTAAAAAGCTCTGTATCTTTCTTTCTCTCATTATTTCCTGCCATACATTACTACACTGATGAACAAACCTTCACTTCAAGGTACCTTCACTTTCGTGTTTCAGATTGTTAAGGACCTTCTGCACCCATTTGAGTTTAATGTGCTTTTTCCAAATTTCTATATGTGTATTTCAGGTTTCTCTTACACGTAGTCCTCCAGCAAAGGATGACAAGAGTCAGGAAGCAGGATTGGTGTTGACATCATATGACCGTACACTAATTGTCAAGCAAATCTCTAGTGAGGAGGTGGAGGACATGCACAACATTCTTTCAGAATACCACCAGGTATTGACTAATGTTTCATAAGTCAAGTTATTTAGTAACAGGTAAATTTAACTTTCGTTAAATGCAGTCTCTTGACTACATTTAAAAGATTAGTCAAAAATAAAAAATATATATATTTAATTACATAATAACCCTTATACCATTACCAAAGCCATATAATATTCTTTCTGTTACAAAAAAAAAAAAGAATAAAGTACTTGTTGCCCTACATGTACTATTAAGCAGGCTACATGCACTATTAAGCCTTTTAAAGCTTTATGATAGTTTTGTTTGATGAAAAAGTTATTGTAGAAGTTGTTATTTCTTGATAGTTTCCCTATCCAACTGTTAACTACAAATGTATTATTAAACACCTGCTCCAAACCATGTGTAAAGGTGCCATAAAACATCCAAACTCATGACACTACATTATGATAATACTGTGTGTAATGTAATAGTATTTCCCAATTTTAGGTAGGCTTAGATATTTATTTTAAACTTATTTGGCTTCCTGTCCACAGTGGAGTGGCTTGAGGAAGTGGCTTTAAGCTCAAATAAATTCCCAGATATCTAAGGTTTGCGATGCATTTGTAAATCTTCCATCATTTGTGAAAGTCCATTTTATGCTCAAATAACTTAGAATTTTCTCATATATTTATTTCTCATAGTTACATGAATGGGACTGTGTGCACCTCATGACACTTTAGAAGCCTTTGTAATTCACAGGGACTCTATTACACTACAAAACCTTTATGCATTTAGCAGACTTTGGTTGTCATTTGATGAGTCAGTTGTTTAATACACAATAATAATAATATATCATTACATTTATATAGCACTTTCCTCAACATTCAAAAATGAGGGGTGGAATCTCCTCAATCACAACCAGCAACGTCCACTTGGATGATACAACTGTAGTCATAATACACCAGAACACTCATCACACACAAGCTTATTGATGGAGAGGAGTCTTAGTTATTAGTTAGTTAGTAGTAAGAATTGGACCTTAAAATAAAATGTGACCAGAATTATTTACCAAAATCTAAAAGTTAGGGGACATACAACAATGTACACTTGTAATCTCCAGTGAGGCTCTGTCTGAGCATCCTGCCAGTCTTCCTGTTTCTCTGTTTGCTGCATCTCCTTGTGTCCTTATGTCCTGTCTATGTAACATCTAACTGTAATGCTACTTAAAAAAAAAAAAAAAGCGACTAATTAAAAGGTGTTTTACTGAACCTAAACAGGCCAGGACTTTTTCTTCTCTCTCAAATTTTCTCAGCACATCGTAACGTGCCATGGTAGCACACTACTTCCGCAGTTCCTTGGCTTGTACCGTGTTACTGTGGACAATGAAGATACATACCTTTTGGTCATGAGGAATATGTTCAGCCACCGACTAACTGTCCACAGGAAATATGACCTCAAGGTAGAAAAAATTCATTGTTTTACTCATTGTCTACACTTTTAATTATTATTTTATGAATTTGTTATTGAGATATCATGGTGAGGAATTATTGTTTGTTGTTATGGTGACTAGATGTATAAAAGTTATTGTTTTTCAGTCAACTTGCACATTTAAGGCAATCTTACATTTACTTACTTTTTTTAATTTGTTACTTTGTAGCATTACTGTTTCATATTCACATAGAACATCTGTCATTTTGTAGGGATTATTATTGTTATGCATCTTTAAAAATATATATATGGCAGAAGAATATTTCATTTTATAGGGGTCATTGGTTTCTCGAGAAGCAAGTAATAAAGAAAAGGTAAGAACACTATAAACACAATATACCAAAAATCACATTGAGTTTGTCCATAACATTTACAAATAACAACAGGTGTTCAATTAAAAGTATATGTTCAATTCCCAGGGAATGCATACTGATAAAATACTGTAACAACTGGCTGTTGTTCTCTAGAACGTGGGCTAACTGTAGCTAAGCTATGCTGTGAAACTTTTACTAAACTAATTGCCAGCGGGGTGCTAGCACCTATACACAACTTAACTTGGCTAGCGGAAAATGCGAGCACTCGTGTCCCATACACCGCACAACCATTAGTCCCTTAGTGAGCAGATGCACAGACAGAATAAACCAAGAGGAGGCAGCACGTCGTCTTACAGATTTTAATTAGAACGCAGAATAAGAACTTCCACAGGCAAGTCCCTCCCCTACACATCTCTCTCCATGATGGTAACAGTCACAGTAAATGAACCAAACCCACCCAAACTAACTTGAACATAAACACACATAACATTGCTAATGCAAAAACCCAACTGTCTTGCATAAATAACACAAAAATAATTAAACTCTAAAGAAATATCCATAATGCACCCGACTGCTAGCACTGACTGAAGACCACCTCCAAAACTTGGTCTAGAATCTCCCTAGGTCCCTGCCAATGATGAGTCCGTTTGGGTGAAAATCCCCGCTTCCTCTGGGGGCAGAACACCCACACTCTGTCCCCTGGTCCAAGGGTAGGCCTGTTGGCCCAGGTGTCGTACGTCCGCTTCTGGCGGGCTCCAACTTCCTCTAGGGCTTCCGTGGCCAGTTGATGGACGGTGCTCAGATGCTCCTTCAACCACCTGAAGTTGTCCAATTCTGGTCCACCAGCAATCTCTGGCTCGGGGGGTGAGCCAAACACCAAGTCCATCGGCGAGCGCAGCTCCTTCCCAAACATCAGCACCGCTGGTGTGCATTGACTCGACGGTGCTCAGATGCTCCTTCAACCACCTGAAGTTGTCCAATTCTGGTCCACCAGCAATCTCTGGCTCGGGGGGTGAGCCAAACACCAAGTCCATCGGCGAGCGCAGCTCCTTCCCAAACATCAGCACCGCTGGTGTGCATTGACTCGACTCCTGCACTGCTGTCCTATACGCCCACAGGACCAGGGGCAGATGTCTCTCTGGTGCTGACTGGTTAAGATGGCAAGTTGTGTGGCCAGGGTGCGGTTGAAACGTTCAACCAGTCCATTGCTTTGAGGGTGGAGGGGAGTGGTTCTTGTCTTTTCCCCCAACCACTGGCACACCTCGCTGACAGTGAGCCATGGCCGTCTGGAGAGAGCGTCAGCATTGGCATGCTGCCGCGCTGGTCGTTGCTGAACCTCAAAGTCGTACTCTTGGAGGATCTCCAACCACCTGGCCCTCTGGCTGGCGGAAGTTCAACATCCAGGTGAGGCTAGCGTGGTCAGTCCTCAGTGTGAACCTGGTGCCCAGATCGTCCAAGTAGACCACACAGCGGGTGCGGGGAATGTCTTTCAGGACCCGCTCCATCATCCTCTCAAAGGTGGCTGGAGCGTTACACAGTCCAAAGGGCATCACCTTAAACTGACACAGTCCTTGCCCTATGGTAAATGCAGTTTTGGGCCGGGCCTCTGACGCCAGTTCTACTTGCCAATACCCGCTGTGCAAGTCCAAAGTCACTGGAAATCCACGCGGGGCATCACCCCCCGTTTTCTTCCGCACCATGACCATGGGCGCGGCCCAGGGACTGTCCAAAGGCTCAATAATGCCGTTATTAATAATGCAGGGGACCGGTGAACAGGGGAGTCTGGGCGGCGACTGCAGGGCGGCAGCCTCTTCATGACGGCTCCGGCCTGACCGGAGCGGCATGGTCTCATTACCAAGGCAGAGGACGGCCCCTGGCACATCGACACGTGCTCCCCAGTGGGCCAGCAAGTCCAAGCCAACAATGCACTCATCTCTGATGTCAGCGAGCCAGAATTCGTGGCTCGTCCCCACCACCACCACAGATAACAGTTCCTTCCCAAGCATTACTGTCCTTTCACCCGTGACAGTGAGCAGTTCGGTACTGGTGGGGGTCCAGTCCTTCGGAAGAGGACCAGCTGTTCCTGACAACAGTCCTTTTTGTTGCAAGCAAATGGTGGACCTCGTATCCACCAGGGCAAGCCCGCAGCGCACCACAGTAGGACAGTCATTGTGGAAGGGTGCCGAATAATAGGGTGAGGGCCCCTCACTGCCTTACTCCAAGGTCATTTCCCGGGGATGATGATGTCCAGGGCCGGGGACTCGGGACAGGGCAGTCCCTGGCGAAGTGCCCTGGTTCTCCGCAGCAGAAGCAGTGGTCTAGTCTCGACCTCCGTCGGGGGAGGGGGGCACTGCTGGTCTGGCCCGACTGACCTCTTCCTCCTCAGGCTGGACCGCGTCCGCCCCTCGTTTGGCTGCTCTCGTCAGCTGGCGCTGTAGTGGAGATCGACCTGTCGCCGGCCCAGCCTGTAGCACCTCCCCAGCCCGCTCAGCCTCCCTCAGTGCCTCACTCAGATCTTGGGGTGACAACAGGCAGACATGCAGACATGAAGGTCAGCGGCGAATGTACCCACACTCTCTCCTTCACACCGGCGTCGGTTAGTCAGCTCCTCCCTGCTCTGCTCTGCGGAGGTTCTCTGTCCGAAGCGGCGGTTGAGAGCAACGGTGAGGGCCTGGAGATCACGCCGCTTCAGGGGACAGATCGATGAGGACCTGAAGCATGGGACCCTCCAAGGCAAGGGCCAAGTGAGTCGCGGTCTCCTCACAGCTCCATCCATTGTGGAGGGCGGCCAGGTCGAAGTGGTGCAAGGTAGGGCTCCAGCGACGTCAACCCGCTGTATCGTGGCAGCTTAGCGGGCGATCGCGTGAGGAGGCCTGGCCAGCCATTGATTTGGAGTGTCGTTGTGGCGGCTGGAGGTTCGTTTTGCCCGTGTCCAGAAGAGCGGTACACTGTCCAGGGAACGCTGGCACCGTCAGGCCAGTGCGGAGCCCTGCTCTGCGTTGTCTTACTTGTCAGGCGCTCTGGTATGATGCTCTAGGCATCATAGGCATGCTCTAATTCGCCTATACTTTGCTCCATAACGGCCTAAATCCCATTTCTGTCACCACTGTAACAATTGGGTGTTGTTCTCTAGAACGTGGGCTAACCAGAGCTAAGCTATGCAATGAAACTTTTACTAAACTAATTGCCAGCAGGGTGCTAGCAGCTACACGCGACTTAACTTTGCTAGCGGAAAGTGCAAGCACTTGTGTCCCACGCACCGCATGACCCTGAGTGTCTCTGTGAGCAGATGTACAGACGGAATAAACCAACAGGAGGCAGCACCATTGTCTTACACCTTTTAATTAGAACACAGAATATGAACTTCCACAGGCAAGGCCATATCGGCAAGTCTCTCCTCTACACATCTCTCTCTATGACGGTAACAGTCACACTTTTTATATAACAGGGCAGTAAATGAACCAAACCCACCCAAACTAACTTGAACATAAATGCACATAACATTGCTAAAGCAAAAACCCAACCGTCTTGCTTAAACAACGCAAAAATAAGTAAACTCTAAAGAAATACCCATAATGCACCCGGCTGCTAGCATTGACTGCCGGGTCATTACAATACATTAAATGCCATGTTTGTTTTTATATAAGTATTTGCCACAGTTTTTTTCCTAAAAGTATGTTGAAGTTGACGAATCTGTGGCTTCAATTATAAAAGACGTTTATAATTATCATAAATGTTAAAGTACTAAATCTTCCTATGAATCATTTTTAAAACATCCATACACAAAAAAAATGCTCTTCAATCCGTTCTGCTTTATAAATTTAACATCATTTTAAAATCATAAAAACATGAATGAGGAGTTCAACTTGACCTACAGAACACCCACATAAATTCATATATGGTTTGACAGCATCCTTATTGTAGTTTGGATGCAATATAATGGACAGGTAAAACCAGATAATTAATACAGAATTCTTCATAATGGCAAGTAAAGTAGAAAAACAAACTGAAAAAAAGGAATTTTTTATCAGACATAGTGGCACCAGTGGTAGAACAACTGTAAATTTGTTGTTTGGAAAGTTGTGACTGTATTTATGTACAGTCATGGCCAAAAATTTTGGCACCCTTGCAATTCTGTTAGAAAATTCAACCCTTCTCTCGGAAAATTGTTGCGGTTGCAAATGTTTTGGTACATGGTTTGGTTTTTATTTATTTATTTATTTTATTTATTTTTTTATTTTTTTTTAAACAGAGAAGAAAAGTCAAATCTGATACAATTTCACACAGAACCCAAACACTGGACAAAATTACTGGCACCATTAACTTAATATTTGGTAGCACCGCCTTTGGAAAAAATAACTTAAACATGAATAAATTAATCGTTTCCTGTAACCATGAATGAGTTTCCTAAACTTCTCTATTGGAATTTTGGACCACTCTTCTTTTGCAAACTGTTCCAGGTCATTCAGATTTGAAGAATGACTTCTCCCAATTGCTGTTTTGAGATCTCTCCACATGTGTTCTATGGGATTCAGATCTGGACTCATTGCTGGCCATTTCAGAACTCTCCAGCACTTAGTTTGTAACCATTTCTGAGTGCTTTTTTAAAGTGTGTTTCGGGTCATTGTCCTACTGGAAGACCTATGACCTCTGGTGGAGACGCAGCTTTCTGGCACTGGCCACTACGTTGTGCCCCAAAATTCTTTGGTAATCATCAGATTTCATGATACCGTTCACACAGTCAAGGCATCCAGTGCCAGAAGCAGCAAAGCAACCCCAAAACATCTTTGAACCTCCACCATGTTTGACTATAGGGCTTGTGTTCTTTTCTTTGAAGGCCACATTTCTTTTTCTGTAAACAGTGCCATGATGTCCTTTACCAAAAACTCTACTTTTGTCTCATCTGTCCACAGTATGTTTTCCCAGAAGGATTGTGGTTTTGTCTTTGTGTTAGCAGTTGTGTCCTCCTGGGTCTCCTACCATAATGTCCCTTTTCATTCAGATGGTGACAGATAGTGCAAGCTGACACTGTTGTACCCTGTGTCTGCAGATCAGCTTGAATTGTTTAGAAGTTAATCAGGGTTCTTTATCCACCATTCAAACAATCCTTCGTTGGAATTTTTTCATTAATTTTGCTCTTCCATCCACGTCCAGGGAGGTTAGCTACAGTGCCATGGGCAGTAAACCTCTTAATGATATTGCGCACAGTGGACACAGGAACATTAAGATCTCTGGAGATGGACTTGTAGCCTTAAGATTGTCCATGTTTTTGCACAATTTTTTCTTTCAGATCCACAGACAATTCTTTACACTTCTTTCTTTTCTCCATGCCCAGTGTGACACACAACACAAAGGTTGAGGCAACTTTTCTCTATTTTAACTGGTTGCAAGTGTGATTACTATATTGCCCACACCTGTTACTTGCCACAGGTGTGTATAAATACAAATTACAGGAGCATCATATGCTTGAAAAGCAATTATTTCTTACAATTTTGACAAGGTGCCAATAATTTTGTCCAGTCCATTTTTGAGTTCTGTGTGAAATTTTATCAAGTTTGACTTTTCTTCTCTGTATTTTTTGTTGTTGCAGCACAAACAAACACAATAAGCATGTGAACACCAAAACATTTGCATTTGGAAAAATTTTCTGACAGAATTGCAAGGATGCCAATATTTTTGGCCATGACTGTATATATGTAATTGTAAATACAGTAAATAAAGCAAGCAGTCATACTTTGAGTGAGAAAGAAGTGGGCTGATTTGAAGATGCAGGCTAAAAAAAGGCATTTCTACCAACAAGAAAAATGTGGGGGGGGAAAGGGGGACAAAAAATTCAGCGGAGGAGCAGAGAATGGCTGCTTGTGTTGGATGGCAATTGTTCCACTGATCTATCCAAAGGTATGTGTTACCTTTTTTGTGGGGGGGGGGGGCATTGAATACTTACAATGCTTAAAATAGAATTTATGAATGCTGATCACTATTCATAATCACATCATTATTTTCACTTATTTCAACAGAAATTGACTGTAGGAGACAATGAGGTGAAATATCCCACTAATTTTCCATAGGAAAATGAGTGGCCAGCACAGTCAGAGCATTTGCTACCAACAAACACTCACTTGATCACTTGCGCAGAGGGATCTCCAATGAAATAGTGCTGAAATCTCAGAATGACATTGTGGATGGCATTAATACCCTTTATTATCACTCTAAAGGGTCTCACTGAATGTCCTTGAGAACTTAAAAATAAAAAATAACATTTTACGTGATTTGTGTGCTGTGCTTCATTTGAACTAATAAGATGAATATAAGACACTTTCCCCCAGTTTCACAGACAAGGCTTAAGCCAAGTCCCAGATTAAAATGTAAGTCTGAGCTGTTTCAGCTGAAAGAAACATGCACTGACTAATCTTAAAATATATCAGTGCCTTTGTTTCATCTCAAGATGGACACCAGAATTTTTTTTAAGGCACGTTTATAAAAATTACATAAATGTCCTAATTGAACTATGGCCTAATCCTGGCTTAGTCTTGTCAGGACAGAAAGGACCCAAGAGCGGATGAGGCAGAGAATAATTTTATTAGCCAGTAACACCGGCAAAAAATAAATAGTCCGTAGACAGAAAAAAAAAGGCACAGTTCCGAAGTCCAAAAAATCCAAAAAAATCCAAACCCCGTCCGGGCAGAGCGCTCAGCCTCCGTCAGCGCCAGAAGAGAAGAACGGCAACGAATCCGAATCGGCAGGCAGGAGAATAGTCGAGAGGAGGAGAACAGACTCACGGTTAACTTGACTAGACAGGAGACAAATCGAAGGTAGAGCACACAAAGTCTCAGAACACACTGACACAATACAAGGAGAACAGCCAGGAGAAATAGACCGACTAATTAAAAGGTAAGGCGAAGCAGGTGCGCCAAACAAGCGGCGCGCTGATTGCAGAGGACAATCAGCTGGCGCCGGAACAAACAGGAAAGCCCCAAAAGATAACAGAGGGGGAGAGAGAGAGAAACCCAAACGAATAAAAGAGGATAAAAATGAGACGTAACGAATAAAACAAAAAAACACAATAAAAATAGAAAACCCCCCCCAGCAAAACGGACAGATCATACCCGAGTCCTGACAAGTCTAAGCCCTGTCTGTAAAACCAGGCAATAAACAAAAAAATTATTTGGGTTGCAGACCCCAAGTCATTTGCCCCAGTCAAAGCTCTCTTTGAAAGGGTTCTGTAGCAAACAACCATGGCACGGACAGAACATTTACTTCAGCTGAAATTGCATGTTTATGCCTAGTTTTGCTTTTAAGGGTGGACTAAAGCTGTTGACAGATGTTTGTTGGCAGACAGTACTGA
Organism: Labeo catla; assembly: GCA_012976165.1. Taxonomy (NCBI): domain Eukaryota; kingdom Metazoa; phylum Chordata; class Actinopteri; order Cypriniformes; family Cyprinidae; genus Labeo; species Labeo catla. Next base: position 907,955 of record VONZ01000247.1, read on the forward strand.
CACATTATCATGGGCCAAGAAATCTAAGAAATATTGGAAAACGTTCCAGTTACTAATGTAACCTTGGTTCCCTGAGATAAGACAAGTATAAGGGGAAACTCATGTTTACTCTGAATGATGAATCCTGATTTGTTCATGTTTGCAGGGGCGGATTGGCCATTTGGCAATTCTGGCAAATGCCAGAAGGGCCGGACCATTTTTTAAATGTGGGCCGGTCAGTTTTTTTTTTTTTTTTAATATGTATTGTTTTTACATGCAGGCAGCTTTTATCTCTTGCAAGATGTGAATATTATGATGATGATGATGATGATAATAGTAGTAATAATAATAATAATAATAAATGTTAAGCATTTGGCCCAATCGGCGACGACCGGCTGGTTTCGAGATGGGCCGACCCAATCCGGCCCAATCAGAGGTTACGCGGACGTAATCAAAATCTGGCAAGAATGTCAAACAGTAAGTGCAACACAAGCTAATTGTCAGAGATGGACCGTCAAAAAAGGAAAGGCGGTGCCGAAAAGCTCAGAGAAAGCAAAAAAGGGCTCTAAAATCAGACGCTGCCAAATGCATAAAATTAATTGAAATATTCTCGAAAGGTTTAAATTCGGCTGCTGCATCGGAGGACAGTAGCTCGGTAGAGGAGGTAAGAAGAAAACAGAAAATATACTTCTAAGTCGTTATACTAAAATATACTAAGTAATTTTCACGCCATTCACGCTATTTCTGACAGTTTTTGACAGTAACCTACACTGTGTTTAACAGTTGTAAGCTTAGCGTAGAACTCCCGCACATTTTAAAATGTCATTATCAGCAGATAACGTGGGATTTAGGGTATACAGACTGCTGTATGCTACTAGCAATATAGTCTAACATGCAAAAGAACCTATAGCTATAGCCATAGTACTGTAGGCATTTGTAGTGAACTCTGAATACATAGCTAGTCTTTAAAGTAAAACATTAAATACATGCATAGGTTACAGTATGTAATTAATCCTTAGGTAGGGTGGAACATAGACTTCTATTACAGGCAATAGTGTAATATATCTATGCAATAGTTAGACAGTGTAAAATGAGACATTGGCTTGCTTATGTTCTCCCTTGACTGAATCGTGTGTTCATCTATTCAAAACTAGAATGTTTCTGGACCCAGTGCAGATAGCTCAGCTGCTGCAGCAGAGTCAAGTATCATGGAGGTAGGAGGACAGCAATGAGAGAGACACACCCTGACACAAATGCTGACAGTTTCTTAATACTGTGTATAGAAAACTGATATAGAAACCAGTTAGGGGTTGCCAGTGGGGGACTAGTTCACCACAGATGTCCGGTCAGAGACAATGAGATGCAATCATTCCAGAATTCTTTTGATTCTTTATTCTTTCCACAAAGTTTCCAACAAGTACTGAGCATGCAAGTGCTAAAAATCACTTTGGGGTATCCATGTGGGTTGGTGTGTATGTGTGGTCTACAACAAATTAGAATAAACAAATTAAGGAATCAGAGAAACTTATACAAATAAAGATACTAAAACACTTCCATGTACATTCAACATGAGTATGAGATCACTGGCTGATTGCCAGAAACACTTCAAAATAAAAGCTCATGTGAGCCTTTTTAACACTGTGGCTCTAATTAACGATAAATTAACCCTTATGATAGGAGTAACCTGTGAATGTGTATCACACTGTGATACACATTCACAGGTTACTCCTATCATAAGTAATAGCAGACAAACGGCATAAACAGACAGCACACGGACTCTACAAGATTCACCGATTATTTTTTATTTAGTTTTTACTGTATGTATAAATTTGTTATAAACGGGTTGTTTTTGTTCCAGTCACATACATTAAATGTTTAAATATCTATTACATATGGTACTGCTTATATTATTTCACCATCTGTACACCAATATAAGTAGTGAATGTGCGTGTCCGGGGGTGGGGCTGTGTCGGTGTGGTAATGTGGGCTGGTGTGGCTACAGTGCCAGGGCTGAATTTTTGTCCCAGTCCGCCCCTGCATGTTTGTGTAGCTGCACGAACAAATGGCATTTTAGCCTGCCAAAACGGGCAGAGCTGACTGCCTATACAATTTGACACTAAATGCCATTTCATCAGAATCTTTCAACTTATAGCAACAGTCATTGTAACCGGAGCGTTCCCTTTCAAAAATGGTTTCTCACATTGCTTAAACACGCTTAGGGGGAACAGGTCCAATAGCCCTGAATCGGCCATAGTGAGGCCCCTAAGAAGCAAGAGTTACAAGAGACCCAGGTTACAAGGCCAGGGTCTACATAACAAAGACCTTTTCCCATCATATAGGGGATCAGGGTGATTAGGCGGACAACATCCATGCCTGAAGGGCAGGGGCATCCAAGTTATAAAACCTAGAGAAGGTAGATAGCAAAGACCAGCAGGCTGGATATCTCCAATCAAAACTCCATTGGACCGAGCCCAGGAGGAGGCCATTCCTCTGGTGGAGTGGGCTGTCATCCAGTGGAACTATCCAACAATCCAGCGGGATAGTCTCTGCTTAGTAACTGGCAGCCCTGGCTTCTGAAGCGCACAAAGAACTGTTATGACTGCCAAAAAGCGCTCTACATCCAATAGCCTGAACCAGGCAGAGTGAATTAGGACCCTGCTCATCCTCTGAGTCAGGAATAGCTAGAAGGGTGATTTGAACTAAGTGGAGAGCACCTTGGGCACATAGCTGTGTCATGGTTTGAGGACAACTTTACAGTCATTAGGCCCAAACTCAAGGCAGGAAGTGCTGACTGAAAGTGCTTGGATATCACCCACTCACTTGACAGACGCTAAAGCCAATAGGCACCAATAGGTGCTAATGGTTAGGGAGTCAGGCTTGTAACTGAAAGGTTGCGGGTTCGAGTCCCAGGTCCAGCAGGGATTGAAGGTGGTGGGAGTGAATAACCAGCGCTCTCTCCACCTTCAATACCACGACTGAGGTGAGTCCCATGAGCAAGGCACCGATCCCCCAACTACTCCCCGGGCGCCGCAGCGATAGCAATATGGCTGCCCACTGCTCCGGTTGTGTGTTCACGGTGTGTGTGTGTTGATCACTTCTCACTACTGTGTGTGTGCACTTGGATGGGTTAAATGCAGAGCACAAATTCCGAGTATGGGTCACCATACTTGGCCACACGTCACGTCCTCCTCCTCCTCCCTCCTAAAATCTCAAAATGACTTTGTGGATGGCATTAAAGAGATTGTCAAAAGAAATAACTGTCAATATGCAGTGCCAATATTATTATCACTCTAAAGGTTCTCACTGAATGTCCTTGAGAACTTAAAAATAAAAAAAAATTACATTTTACATGATTAATATGATGTGCTTCATTTGAACTAATAAACTGAATATAAGACACTTTCCCCCAGTTTCACAGACAAGGCTTGAGCCAAGTCCCAGATTCTGAGAGTCTGAGCTGTTTCAGCTAAAAGAAACTTGCAATGACTAATCTTAAAATATATCAGTGTTTTATCTCAAGACGGACACCAGTAATGTTTTTTCTAAGGCACGTTTATAAAAATTACTTAAATGTCCTAATTGAACTATGGCCTAATCCTGGCTTAGTCTAAGCCCTGTCTGTGAAACCAGGTCATAAACAAAAAACTTATTTGGGTTGTAGTCCCCAAACATAAGCCCCAAACTCTTTAAAAGGGTTCTGTAGCAAAAACCATAACACAGACAGAACATTTACTTCCACTGAAATTGCATGTTTTGCTTTCAAAGGTGGAGTGAAGCTGTTGACAGATGTTTGTTGGCAGACAGTACTGACTTATCATGGGCCAAGAAATCTAAGAAATATTGGAAAACGTTCCAGTTACTAATGTACCCTTGGTTCCGTGAGATAACGGCAATAAGCTTTGTGTAAACAAGTATAAGGGGAAACTCTGTTTACTCTGAATAATGAATCCTGATTTGTTCATGTTTGTGTAGCTACACGAACAAATGGCATTTTTTAGCCGCCAAAACAGGCGGAACTGACTGCCTGTACAAGCCAGCACTAAATGCCTTTTCATGAGAATCTTGAAAACTTATAACGACAGCCATTGGCTAGCATGCAGCTATGAAGGTGATTTCAGGGAACCAAGGCTACATAGTAACCTAAGTAAGCAAGAGCTGCTCTTACTGCCACAAAAAGTGCCTAGAGTGCTCTACATACATTCCACTAGCCTGAACCAGGCAGAGTGAATTAGAACGCTATTCGTCCTCTGACTCAGGAAAAGCCCGAAGGGTGATTTGAACTAAGTGCAGAGTACCTTGGGCACATAGCTATGTCATGTTTTGAAGACAGTTTACGTTAGGCCCAAACTCAAGGCAGGAAGTGTTGACTGTAAGTGCTTGCATATCGCCCACTCACTTGACAGACACTAAAGCCAATAGGATCACGTTCTTAAGCAGCAGGTCGGCCAACTGAAGCGGCCTTAAAGGGAGGACCTCGGAGGGCTTTGAGGACTGTGGATAAGTCCAAAGTCGGCACAGTATGAGGAATAGGCAGATTCAGTCTCCGAGCTCCCTTGCAGCTCATGCAAAAAGGTTAGAATGGCCCGTGTTGACTCATTAGTGAAAAGAGTGCTGGGATCCTCTCTGTAGCACATCCAATCCTCTGCATCTGAAGCTGTCACTGACATGGAGCCCTATCATGCATGCGGCGCAATGCGTGACGCAAGTGTTTATTGCTAGTTTCAGCCCGACGCAGTTATCATTTTTACGTCCTGTGCCACATTGTTTAAATAGCAAATGCATTTGTGCCCTTTTGTGCGCCAATGGGCAAAACTGGTCTGAAAACAAGGTGTGTTCAGGCACATTGTTGGCATGTTGCTATTTTGAGACAACTGAAATAGACTGTGCCATAGACCCTTTTAGACCATGTGCCAGGTGCGCCGACCATTTTTCCCATCCTTAAAATAGCAAAAGTGGATTCAGAAACACCCTAAGTGCACCTGCGCCGTGCGCTTTAGACCACGCACTTAGATCGTTAAAATAGGGCCCATCATGGAGATTTTTTTTTTCTTTAACTCCCTGGGGTCAACGGTCACGCCGGCGTGATCAGCTCACGTTTTTTAAGATCAGTGCGAAAGACACTAAAAATACTCTGTTGATTTTGGTCACACAAATAAGTGTTATACATCATTAGAAACCATTAAGTGTATACTTTTATGTGTGCACACTCACAATAAAAACTGAACTGTGTGCTGCTTTAAATTAAAGAAAATAAACAGGGTGCTTTCTCAGTCTTCACTGTCTCCGCAAACGGCTTTTAGAAATGAGTCAATAAAATGAACCTAAACTCAGTGAATACTCGGCACACCGACAGGAGAGATATATCTATAGCTTGATATCTCTACTTTTAAATAAATCAAGTCTTATCAAAAACAAATATTCTGTGCTAAAGTAATCCGTATGAAACCAACGTGATGCCTAGTTTTTCCCTCAGAGCTAATTATTTTTAATGTGATCACGCCCACAACCTGTTTTTGCTTTTGATATGATAAATAGCCACGTGCAAGGCGCAGCATGTTAGCGCCAACATCATCGTAAACAAAGCTTGACGATTCATCAAGTTTATCTCGGCTACTGTTCATTTCTGGAAAAAGACGCGCTGAGAGGAATAGCAGAATTTACGTTCAGAAACAGAAGATGCGCTGAGAGAAATAGCAGAATTTACCTTCAGAAAAAAGAAGACACGCTGAGAGAAATAGCCAAATTTACCTTCAGAAAAAAGAAGACACACTGAGAGGAATAACACAGAATTCACCTCAGATGAAGAACACAACGCGACGCGTGGCTGATCCAGAAGAAGAGATCAGTCTGATGAGTAAGTAATGCATCTTTTTTGCATTAGTTAACGTGTTATTTTGACATAAGCTTGAACACATTTACTACCTTGGTTTTTCCTAAACTATGATTCCTGGCTAAAATGTTTGAAATCGAGTGAAACATTTCAACAATGATAGGTAGCTCATTGTCTCTAAATTTCTTATTACGCAATGAAGTTTTCATGTTCTATATAATATAAAACAAATTACGATATAAAAGTAATATGAGTGTACACTGTAACATGATGAATGCTACAAAGTATGTCTAGATCATGTTTATTATTAATACTCTGTTTCCAAATAGAGTTTTATAAGATGCTAAACCATAATTTGTTTCTCAGATATAAAATGTCCTTTTTACATAGTACAAAATATGCGTGAATCTGTGACTACAAGATCGTTATATACAGATTCTTCTGATATTAACATGCTCAGAGATGTTTTTTGTTTTTCTTTTTTAGTGATCTGATACCTGCACCACAGATGAATATTGCTGATTTTTACTCTCTTCAAACTTCTGAGAGCGCTCTACCAACATCAAATCTTATTCTTCACTGATTTTCAGTAAAATAAGCTCTGTGACTGTTTTTTTTTTTTTTTT